>JANAVB010010198.1:23821752-24001752 GCA_029216955.1 Iris pallida
CATGCAATTAAGAACAAACCTTCAAAGTATGGGCACTATGGCTATAAGGAATTGGCATAGTCTACTTTCTAGGTACAAGGGGCCTCAAAGTCGAACGTCGCAGGAATAGTAAAAGATATAGTCATGCCCGTTATCTCCGGCAGAGCTTATGGGTACAAAAGAGAAGTGCATGCTTGGCCTATACGCTAAGGAATTGTCCTCTCCACTCTATGTACCTATCTACGTCGTATCTTCGATATTGTACCTCTACTGATTGCCAAGTCTCCTAGCATGCCTCTATTTAGTAGTTAGACCAAACACATGCGCACGGGTGATCAACCAACACGCAAATTACCTCTTAATGGCACATTCGTAAAAAAGTTTATGAAAATATACTAAATAAATGGTAGTCCCTTAACTCTAGGTCTACATGCTAGCTATAAAAATATGACTAACACTATTGCACCATATATAACTTCAAAGCACAAATAGGTAAACTTTAAAAAGTAAACAGGGATGCAACTGGATGAATTGGAAATAGACAAGTAATATATATGTAGTAATTCTAAGCAGTAAAGATATAAAATATATATAAGCATTAATTATGCAAGGTATCTTGCCTGGTATACTGCGATGATCTAACAAGTTCTGATTTGTCCAATAGCCATGGTCGATGTAAAAGAGTCCGAATTCGTGAGAAAATAGGAACATGAGATAAATTATGATTAATAATGATAAAGAAGAGGTAATTTGTGTAAGTAAATACATACTATTTTTAGAAAATATTTATAAGATTTGAAAACTATATTTTATTAGTTAAAATAATTTTAGGTAAATACTAAAAATCAAAAATCATTTTTAGCCAAAAACTCTAAATTTGTTAAAATATGATTTTTAGGTAGAAAACTAAATTATTATTAGTCTAAAATACTTTTAAGTAAATATATGTAAAAATTATTTTAGGTCAAAACTATCATTTTGTCAATTGTAACTATAGATTTAAATAGTTAGAGAAATAATATGATAGCACAATTAGGGTTTTTATACCAAATTAAAACTAAGTGTAGGGCTAAGCCTAATATTATATTTTGGTTACAATTGAACCTTTCGAAATAGTAGAATATAAATCTAAATATTTTATAATTCTAATGGTACAAAAATATTAATAAAGAATAACAATTTCTCATAAATAAAATTATAAATATAATAAAGATAATAAAGAAATAAGTAATAGTAATAACTAATAATAATGACAATAATCTAATAAATAATAATAATAATAATAATAATAATAACATCCATCAGCCATAAATACTATAAAGAAAGAGAAAGAATGAAACATAGGGAGAAAAAGAAAAAAGAAAGAAACATAGATGAAAAAGAAATTGAAAAAGAGGGGAAGTGAGTCACAGAGGGGAGAGAGGGAGAGGGAGGAGAGTGAGAGGGAAAGAGGGTGAGGGTGCTTATCGCCAGGTGTTTAGGATCTCGGTGAGGTGGCTGACGCTGGTGTCCAGAGATCTGGCCGCAACGTCAGTGGAGATCGACGTTGGAGTGGTGCGGCGCTCGGGGAAGCGTAGCGCTGCCAACTAGGAATATGGTGGCGCTGGCCATGAGACAAGTCTGGGCTATAGGCATGGTTCTCGTGGGCGGTAGAGGGATAGGTTTTGGAGGCTGAGTGTAGGGATTTTGGTGGACAAGCGTGGCAGGTGGCAGGGACTCCGGCTCGAGCGACACTTGTGGTACTTCGGTGGAGGTCAGAGTGGTCGAACTAGGCATAGATCATTATGTTTTTTCTCTCAGATGTGACGTTGTCTTTGACATACGCGGAGATGGAAAACGAAGGTAGCGCCAGAAGTAGGACGTTGAGGCTAGAGAGAGGCTCGACATCGACTGGGGGATGGGGGTCAACTTTGACTAGCAAGCTGTGGTGATGATGAGATCGGCCAGTGGTGGCATTCATTGGGCGGCGAAAGCCATAGATGGCACGGTGGCTGGCCAACTACGATGGCGCTTGTCACGCCCCAGAACCAGAATACTGGAGAGCGGGGGCAGACATAGCCAGCTACGTATATGAAATAGAATCCATCTCGCTATACGGTCACGGCTGTCTAAATACATGAGGGTTTATATACAAGCCAACAGTCTTCTTAAGGTCATGAACAAGCCTAGTGTCTCAATCACAAGCAAGTAAGTAAAAGGTTACAATAAGTATGATCATTAAATATACAATAGTAAGGCGTCCCAAACATTACATATTCAGCTGATCATGAAGCTAGCCATTACAAATGTTAGGACTAGCAAGAGTTTAGTCATACATGATCAACCCTAGGATCTGTCAATCATGTTACAGCCTGTAGGTAGACAGTAAGTAAAGTGCAATCGAGCTAAACAGGTGCTCGTCGGCTAAACGCCTCAAAAGAATATTTTTACAATAAAGTGGGAGATAAAAAAATAAACCCACTCGTTGCCAGGGTTCCGTCTAGTGGCCACCATCTGGCTGGAAGGTCGGTAGATCCTCTGGAGCTGCTCCGAATTCTGGCCACACAAAACCAGCTAGGTCAGACCCCAGAAAGAGCAAGTGCCACAAAGGAAGCTTCACTTAGGAACTAAAACCAACAATCAGGACAAGATTATAAATAAAGTAAGAACTGGAAATAAAGAAAATATATCAGGATGATATACGATGAGATAACCATGGAGCTATTCAGATAACCAGGTTACAATCCGTAAACCAAACAAGGACCGGGGTTGTAACCCTTCGTCTGAACAGAACTTGGAATTCTCACCATTTATCGGTAAAATAGATACAGGCATTCAGGTCATGCAGTAATCTGGAACAGAATCAGGACAAGACTAGACTGGTTAGACTCCATCCAATCATATCACGGCCAAGCAAGAATTACGGCTTGATACTTTAACTAACTAGGATTATCACAGGCCTAATTACTAGCAAGATGCAGTGAGATTATTCCACAGCCACAAGCCCTGCAGACCATCCAGGTTACCCGGGTTAAAAGAATTAGAGTTGAATTCAGGTGGGTACATCGTCCAGGAAACGAATGTACCCTTAGGTAGCTTGAAGGGTGCAACACATAACAGTGTGCTGGAAATGTGCCCTACTCGACGGCAGGCTACAGATCCCAAGGCGCGCCCAGGTAACGGGATTGCCTGTAGCTGGGAGATCTCTTTATGACTAATGTATTAATCTAGTTATTAGCCTTAGTCCATTTCAATAGGTACTCCTGACCGTGGTACTCAGGAGTCCCCTCCTAGGCATGATGCAAGACATGACTGGATTAGTGTACAAGCACATTCGCCTACGGTATCCAGGATTAATTATACAGGTCATGTCATGTCAGGTAGCCGTTGCAACAGCTATTCGAGATAATCATGTCAGGTGTACTTGTCAGGAGTGCGCCACGACGGGCCACTATTAGGTCATGTCAGGTTAGTCATGTCAGGAGTGTACCACTACTGATCACTGTCAGGTCGTGCTCAATTATCAATTCCAAACATATCAAATGAATTCATAATTTTCAAGTTCAGGACAAAAGGCGTAAGGATATAAAATGGACATAAAATATCTAATAAAATATCAATATTCAAGGCTATAGAAGAGCCATGCGGCTAAAGCATATGCGGTCAGGAAAGGGTAGACTCATGCGGCCCAATTAGGAGAGCGCATACGGCCAGGGTCGCTGAAACCCATACGGCCAAGACAAGGGGGCGCATACGGCTGGAAGTGCAAGGGCACATGCGGCTCCAAGACGTTGGGCCTCATGCGGCCAGCGGAAGAGTAGGCTTCATGCGGCTGGAAGGGAGCAAGTTCATGCGGCTCGAGAAGAAGCGACCCATATGGCTGCGGGGAAAGGGAACCATAT
Source organism: Iris pallida (assembly GCA_029216955.1). NCBI lineage: Eukaryota > Viridiplantae > Streptophyta > Magnoliopsida > Asparagales > Iridaceae > Iris > Iris pallida. The sequence goes on from JANAVB010010198.1 coordinate 23,825,613, forward strand.
GCGGCTGGCGAGGAACAGGTGCGCATGCGGCTGAAGGGGCAGAAACCTATGCGGCCGAGAAGACACGGGTCCATGCGGCTGAAAAGGAGCAGGGGGTTATGCGGCTGGATCCGGGTCAAGTCTCATGCGGCCAGCGGAATGAGAAATCTTATGCGGCTCAAAGGCTAAGCGGCTCAATTACTTGCCGCATAAAGATTCATACGGTCAAGTACTCAAGCAAGTCTTATGTGGCTAGGAAGGACTTTCCATGCGGCTGAGCTCGAACGAGTCTCATGCGGCTGGAAAGGCCATGCGGCCAGAGACTTGTCGCATGAGGATTCATGCGGCCAAGTACTGCTCTTCTTCTCCACTTGTCTGAGAAGAGGAGCCAAGCAACCATGGCTTCCAAACTACACAAAACCTTTATCCGGAGCCCAAATCGGAACTTCCATAGGTCAAAACGGGGTAGAACGAAATTCTCTACAACATAGAACCATCAAAACTAGGAAACAACAAGATTAAGTAGATCAAAACCCAAAAAATCCAAAATTAATGTAAATATAGATCTACAAGAATCTAGCCATGGAAAGTGAAAATGCCAAGTTCTAAAGTAAGTTAAAATGCTGTAAGGAAGAGAATGAAGCAATAAAATTCGAGTTCCTCCATGAAGCAAGTTGTACTTGTCTAGACCTCTCTCTTCTCTCTCTGGTAGGTGAAGGAGTAAATGAGGAAGAAGAAGATGATAAATGAAGAGAGAGAAAGGAGAAGGGGGTAATAAATATGAATGGTGGTGGTAGGTAGGTGGTTCATCCATGGGTTCATCATGAACCAATAACAATCCCAAACCGAACCAAGCCAACCCGAACCAAGGATAACCAAGCCAAACTAAACCAAGGAGATATGCAAATACAAGATAAAATACGTATACGTATTCCAAATATGTAATACGAACACAGGCATTACAACTCTACCCACCTTAAAAGAATTCCATCCTCAGAATTTAATTAAGAGGCTAAAGGAGCAATGACAAGCTACATTAATCACATACGAGCTATAACTAGGTAGACAATCACTCATTCAAGCAAGGAATCGAAGGCATGAGGCATAAGAAAGACATTACACCTCACGAGTCAAACAAGTCGGGATACCGCGATCGGATATCGTCCTCACGCTCCCATGTTGACTCACCCAAAGAGTGATAACCCCAAGCAACTCGGACTAACTTGATAGTCTTATTCTTGAGGATCTTCTCTCTCCGATCCAATATAGACACGGGCCTCTCCTCATACGAAAGGTTGGTACCAACAACCAATTCCGAATGATCCAGGATGTGGCTCGGGTCTGGGATATACTATCGTAATTGGGATACATGGAACACGTCATGCACCTCGCTTAGCAACGGCAGAATAGCGAGACGATAGGAAACATCTCCTACTCGCTCCAGAATATCAAACGGTCCTACATACCTAGGACTAAGCTTGCCCCGTACGCCGAAACGAATGACACTACGGTTAGGCAAAATCCTCAGGAATACATGATCGCCGACCGAAAATTCAAGAGGGCGCCGATGAGAATCGGCCCAATGGCGCTGGCGATCTTGGGCAACTCGAAGATGATCTCTGACTCGCCTGACCACTTCAACTATCTGGGCAATTATTTCTGGACCGAGCATCTGCCTCTCTCCAACATCATTCCAGGCTAGCGAGGATCTGCACTTCCTGCCATACAGTGCCTCGAATGGTGCCATCTGGATACTGGCCTGGAAACTGTTGTTGTATGAGAATTCCACCAGGTACAAGTGATCTTCCCATGAACTACCGAAGTCAAGTGTGCAAGACCGTAATATGTCTTCAAGAGTCTGGATCGTGCGCTCCGACTGGCCATCTGTCTGCGGGTGATAAGCTGAACTGAACTGGAGATGAGTTCCCAAACTCTCCTGCAGGCTATGCCAAAAGTGCGACGTAAATCTGGAATCTCGGTCCGAGGTGATACAGACTGGCACTCCGTGCAACCTGACAATCTGTCTGAGGTACATCTCTGCTAGCTGAGCCGTCGACTGACCAACTCTGAATGGAAGAAAATGAGCCACCTTCGTGAGCCGGTCAACTATAACCCAATTAGCATCGCTACCAGCTGGGAATCTAGGCAATCCGGTCACAAAATCCATGGTCACATGCTCCCACTTCTATTCTGGAATCGGCAAGGGCTGAAGAAGTCCAGCGGGCCTCTGATGTTTGGCTTTAACTTGTTGGCAAACCAAACACCGAGAGACAAACCGAGCTATCTCCCGCTTCATGCCATTCCACCAGAAATACTGCCGGATATCACGGTACATCTTCGTACCACCAGGATGAATAGAATATTGTGAACTGTGAGCCTCTGACATGATCTCCTGCCTAATATCTCCACTGGATACACAAAGATGCTTACCATATCGAAGTATACCATCCTCATGAATGCATAACTCTGGTCTTCGTCCTGTCTTACACTCTGCTCTCAGTCGCTGAAGCTTGGAATCTGTTGACTGCGCCACCCGGATCCTCTCGACTACAGTGGACTAAACTTGCATACTGGCCATCAAGGCCACACTGGAAGGGAGGACAACTTCAATACCCATCTTCTGAAGATCTGCTAACAGCTCTGGTTGCGTTGTTAGAAAATAAACTCCCGCTCTCCTGCTCAATGCATCCGTAACAACATTGGCCTTCCCATGATGATACTGCAAGTTGACATCATAATCCACAAGCAGCTCCAGCCATCTCCTCTGACGCATGTTAAGATCCTTCTGGGTGAAAACATACTTCAGGCTCTTATGGTCGATAAAAATCTCCACCCTATCTCCGTACAAGTAGTGCCTCCACAACTTAAGTGCAAACACTACCGCTGCCAGCTCTAAGTCATGGGTTGGGTAATTCCTCTCATAATCACGAAGTTGCCGTGACGCATAAGCTATTACCTTCCCATGCTGCATCAGAACACATCCCAAACCTCTGCCTGAAGCATCACAATATACTGAGAATCCTCCAGTTCCATCGGGAAGCGTGAGAACAGGAGCTGTTATCAGGCCTCGCTTTAACTGCTCAAAAGAACTCTGACACTCTGCTGTCCAAGCAAACTGTGCATCCTTGTGGGTCAACTGCATCAATGGCACTGAAATTTGAGCAAAATCTGAAACAAACCGCCGGTAGTAGCCGGCCAATCCAAGAAAACTGCAAACCTTTGCAACTGTGCTGGGCACCGGCCATGACTCAATAGCCACAATCTTCTGGGGATCCACTTCTACTCCTCCTTTGGTAATGATATGACCCAAGTATGAAATGCGATCGAGCCAGAACTCGTATTTACTGAACTTGGCATATAGCTGGTGCTCTCTGAGGATCTGAAGAACTATACGGAGATGCTGTTCATGCTCCGCCTCACTCTTACTGTAGACCAGAATATCATCCAAGAACACAATCACAAACTGATCCAAGTAAGGCATGAAGATGCGATTCATGAGGTCCATGAATACTGCCGGTGCATTGGTTGCTCCAAAAGGCATAACAAGGAACTCCCAATGCCCATATCTCGATCTAAAAGCTGTCTTCGGGATGTCCTGCTCTCTGACTATGATCTGATGATAACCTGAACGCAAATTAATCTTCGAGAATACTAAAGCCCCCTTGAGTTGATCAAACAAGCCATCTATCCTCGGGAGAGGATATCTGTTCTTGATTGTCACTGAATTCAAAGTACGATAATCAATACATAACCTGGACGTACCATCCTTCTTTTTTTACAAGAAGCATCGGGGCTCCCCAAGGCGATCCACTAGCACGAATGAATCCCTTGGTCCTAAGTTCTTCAATCATCTTGTACAAAATTTCTAATTCTGAAGGCGCCATCCTGTAGACTCTCTCTGACACTGGGCTGCCCAGGGAACCAAGTCTATGGTGAACTCGATCTTCCGCTCTGGCGGCATACCTGGAAGCTCTTCTGGAAAAATATCTGGGAACTCATCGACTATCCTGGGCAACTGAACTGCTGCTACGGCCATCCGCAATACGGGAGGAGAAGACTCAACCTCGCCTCGAGAGAAAGAAAACTCCGGCTCGCCTGGAATGCTAAAAACAATCCTGCCAATGTGGCAGTCTATCCTAGCATACTGGTTCCTCAACCAATCCATCCCTAGGACCACATCATAATCGGCCATCGAGAATTCTATTAATCTAGCGGGGAATTCTCTACCGCTAACTACGATCCGACACGAGGAAAATACTCTATCTACTCCCACAAGTCCGTTACCAGTAAGTATATTGAGCCTTACTGATAATGACTCGAGCTCCAATCCTATCTGTGTCGCGAATCGTGCAGACATAAAAGAATGCGATGCACCAGAATCAAATAAAGCTGAAGCTGGAAAGGAGTTGACGAGAATAGTACATACCACTACCTCTCCTGGTGCCAATCCTTCCTCTGCGGTTATCACCATAGCCTGACCGTGCCCTCGGGGTGCTGGTCCCCTCTGCTGAAATCCTCGCTGCCTATTCTGACTCTGGGCCTGGGCTTGAACATACTGCTGGGGGTTCTGCTGCTGGAATACTTGAGACTGAGGCGGCAAGGGCCTCGGCAATGGATACTGCTGCTACTGGACCGGAGCTGGTCCTCTCACCAAAGAGCTAGAAAGGTTGGACGATGATGAACCACCCCTATTCGGGCAGGATCCAACCCTATGGTCTGCTGCTCCACAAGCCAGACACAATCCCTGTGTCCTGAGACATTCTGCCACTACATGGCCTGGCTTCCCACAATGAGAACAACCCACTGCGGAAGATTGCTTCTGCTTCTGCTGCTGAGGGTGCGTCGGAGTAGAATGCTGAACCGACGTTACTGAAGCCGCTCGCCTCGGAGCTCCAATAGTCAAAGCCCTGGCTGCCGGGGCTGGTGCTCCGCTTTGCTGATCGATAGGACCACGAACAATACCGCTAAAGAAGACGACATAAGGAACAATAAGGAAGGACCATGACAGATCAACGATACAAGCATATGATCAGGACAAGAATCCAGGGATTCAGAAGATACGAGCAGAGATCAAGGACGAATACTGATTGAGACATCTATCCGGTAAACCCTCACATATCATAATTTATAAGACCTGCATGGGCCACCACTTAAACCATGTCACGCCCCAAAACCAGAATACTGGAGAGCGGGGGCAGACATAGCCAGCTACATATATGAAATAGAATCCATCTCGCTATACGGTCACGGCTATCTAGATACATGAGGGTTTATCTACAAGCCAACAGTCTTCTTAAAGTCATGAACAAGCCTAGTGTCTCAATCACAAGCAAGTAAGTAAAAGGTTACAAGAAGTATGATCATTAAATATACAATAGTAAGGCGTCCCAAACATTACATATTCAGCTGATAATGAAGCTAGTTGTTACAAATGTTAGGACTAGCAAGAGTTTAGTCATACATGATCAACCCTAGGATCTGTCAATCATGTTACAGCCCGTAGGCAGACAGTAAGTAAAGTACAATCGAGCTAAACAGGTGCTCGTCGGCTAAACGCCTCAAAAGAATATTTTTACAATAAAGTGGAAGATAAAAAAAATAAACCCACTCGTTGCCAGGGTTCCGTCTAGTGGCCACCATCTGGCTGGAAGGTCGGTAGATCCTCTGAAGCTGCTCCAAATTCTGGCCACACAAAACCAGCTGGGTCAGACCCCAGAAAGAGCAAGTGCCACAAAGGAAGCTTCACTTAGGAACTAAAACCAACAATCAGCACAAGATTATAAATAAAGTAAGAACTGGAAATAAAGAAAATACATCAGGATGATATACGATGAGATAACCATGGAGCTATTCAGATAACCAGGTTACAACCCGTAAACCAAATAAGGACCGGGGTTGTAACCCTTCGTCTGAACAGAACTTGGAATTCTCACCATTTATCGGTAAAATAGATACAGGCATTCAGGTCATGCAGTAATCTGGAACAGAATCAGGACAAGACTAGACTGGCTAGACTCCATCCAATCATATCACGGCCAAGCAAGAATTACAGCTTGATACTTTAACTAACTAGGGTTATCACATGCCTATTTACTAGCAAGATATATTGAGATTATTCCACAGCCACAAGCCCTGCAGACCATCCAGGTTACCCGGGTTAAAAGAATTAGAGTTGAATTCAGGTGGGTACATCGTCCAGGAAACGAATGTACCCTTAGGTAGCTTGAAGGGTGCAACACATGATAGTGCGCTGGAAATGTGCCCTACTCGACGGCAGGCTACAGATCCCAAGGCGTGCCCAGGTAACGGGATTGCCTGTAGCTGGGAGATCTCTTTATGACTAATGTATTAATCTAGTTATTAGCCTTAGTCCATTTCAATAGGTACTTCTGACCGTGGTACTCAGGAGTCCCCTTCTAGGCATGATGCAAGACAGGACTGATTAGTGTACAAGCACATTCGCCTACAGTGTCCAGGATTAATTATACAGGTCATGTCATGTCAGGTAGCCGTCGCAACAGCTATTCGAGATAATCATGTCAGGTGTACTTGTCAGGAGTGCGCCACGACGAGCCACTATCAGGTCATGTGAGGTTAGTCATGTCAGGAGTGCACCACTACTGATCACTGTCAGGTCGTGCTCAATTATCAATTCTAAACATATCAAAAGAATTCATGATTTTCAAGTTCAGGACAAAAGGCGTAAGGATATAAAATAGACATAAAATATCTAATAAAATATCAATATTCAGGGCTATAGAAGAGCCATGCGGCTAAAGCATATACGGTCAGGAAAGGGTAGACTCATGCGGCCCAATTAGGAGAGCACATGCGGCCAGGGTTGCTGAAACCCATGCGGCCAAGACAAGGGGGCGCATGCAGCTGGAAGTGCAAGGGCGCATGCGGCTCCAAGACGTTGGGCCTCATGCGGCCAGCGGAAGAGTAGGCTTCATGCGGCTGGGAGGGAGCAACTTCATGCGGCTCGAAAAGAAGCGACCCATGCGGCTGCGGGAAAAGGGAACCATATGCGGCTGGCGAGGAACAGGTGCGCATGCGGCTGAAGGGGCAGGAACCTATACGGCCGAGAAGACACGGGTCCATGCGGCTGAAAAGGAGCAGAAGGTTATGCGGCTGGATCCGGGTCAAGTCTCATACGGCCAGCGGGATGAGAAATCTTATGCGGCTCAAAGGCTAAGCGGCTCAATTACTTGCCGCATGAAGATTCATGCGGTCAAGTACTCAAGCAAGTCTTATCCGGCTAGGAAGGACTTTCCATGCGGCTGAGCTCGAACGAGTCTCATGCGGCTGGAAAGGCCATACGGCCAGAGACTTGTCGCATGAGGATTCATGCGGCCAAGTACTGCTCTTCTTCTCCACTTGTCTGAGAAGAGGAGCCAAGCAACCATGGCTTCCAAACTACACAAAACCATCATCCGGAGCCCAAATCGGAACTTCCATAGGTCAAAATGGGGTAGAACGAAATTCTCTACAATATAGAACCATCAAAACTAGGAAACAACAAGATTAAGTAGATCAAAACCCAAAAAATCCAAAATTAATGTAAATATAGATCTACAAGAATCTAGCCATGGAAAGTGAAAATGCCAAGTTCTAAAGTAAGTTAAAATGCTGTAAGGAAGAGAATGAAGCAATAAAATTCGAGTTCCTCTATAAAGCAAGTTGCACTTGCCTAGACCTCTCTCTTCTCTCTCTGGTAGGTGAAAGAGTAAATGAGGAAGAAGAAGATGATAAATAAAGAGAGAGAAAGGAGAAGGGGGTAATAGATATGAATGGTGGTGGTAGGTAGGTAGTTCATCCATGGGTTCATCATGAACCAATAACAATCCCAAACCGAACCAAGCCAACCCGAACCAAGGATAACCAAGCCAAACTAAACCAAGAAGATATGCAAATACAAGATAAAATATGTATACGTATTCTAAATACGTAATACGAACACAGGCATTACAGCGCTGGCTAGGGGTGAGACGGACATGATGACGATAGGGTTGGTGGTGGTCTGGGTCTCCGGCGAGGTCGGCAGGGTTAGGTTGGGGTTGGTTGTGTGTAGGTGGTTGCGGTAATCTATGGTGACGGGTACGGCAGTGGCGGCACTGGCCGGTCATTGCGGTAGTAGGGGTCAAAATAGAGGTAGAGGCTAGGGTTAGAGTTAGGTTAGGGTTTTTGTATCGGGGATGTGTCCGATATAAAAGATTTTGAGGGTTGTCCGTGTCGGGCTATCGACACGAACATAACTGTTGGATTATCGGATGAAGGAAGACATGTCTGGTATATCGAATAAGAAAAGGGGGAAGAATTTATACATGTAATTGATACAATATAGTAAAAAGACACCCAGGGTCGGATCCGAGGCCGTCACGGCTGACACGGAGGAAGTGGCGAACACGGACACGATGCACACACTTTTGGATGGATGGAAAAATTTAGGCTATAGAAATTCTACGAAAAAAATAAAGGGAGCTTCTCCTTAAATAGGGGTGGGCTCCTAGTTAGACAAAGATTAGTAATCCTTGAAACCCCTAATAAATAAATCTTACATTAATTTAAATAAATTATAATATCTAATTTGGTAATATCTAAATCACAATAAATATTTAAACATTAATATCTAATAAATTTAAATAGTTTTTGCAACTGTCGGTATTTGAACTGGTGACAGGTCCGAGGAAGAAAGGGATAGAGTTAACTATAAGGAACGAACGGGGACTCGAATTGACCGTATTCATACCTCCATTAAGATACAAAAGTAAGTCACAACTTATAGGGAGTTGCCTTCCCACCCACTCGTAGGTATGATGCCTGGTGTTTGTAGGACCGTTGAGCACCTCGAGAGGGGGAGCGAATAGAGTGTGTACGAGTGCACTGGAAGTAATCACTAATTAAAAATTTAATAGTTATAAACTATGGCAGGAATAAAGAGACATTAATTTAAATAGCAGTAAGAGATAGAAGATCAGACTCAGTGAACACTGCGATATATACTGGTTTTCCTCTGAGAGTGAAGTACAGGTAGGCAACTCTAGAGGGGGTGAATAGAGTTTATAACAAAAATGATCAACTTAAATTCTTTTCACCAATAAAATAATTAGAGTAATATAAATGCAAAAATAAAGTAGTCAAAGAGCAAGCACAAATACAACATGATTTTTAACCTGGTTTTCCTCGTGGAGGACTAGTCTAGGCCTGAGAACTCTAGCTCAGAATTGAAATCCACTATTTGTGACATAGGGTTACAATCACGTACCTTTTCACAGAAGAGCACGCCAAACTTCTTTCAATGATTGTTGTGGCAAAACTTGGACTTTTCCAAGTGACTTACAACTTCTTGTCCTTCAAACGTCTAGCTGAATCGTACTGAGCAACTTGGACGGTTGGAAAGTTTGAAAGCTAAGTTGGATGGGAAGGTAGAGCTCTTTAATATGGAGGCTATGTGAGAGAAGAGGAAGAGAAGATTGGATGATTTGAAACGAGAGAATTCAAGGCCTATTTATAAGGTTCTGGGTAGGCAGAATTCGGCCAGAATTCTGTGTCCAGAATTCAAATTTTTGGCCGTTGGACAACTAGTAGTGATTAAACCCCAAAAATTAGCTTCCTATAATTTAGGGGGCAGAGTTCGGTCCAAACTCTTTATGGGGACAGATTTCGGCCCGAGCTCTGTCTCCTGTGGACAAAAAGTTCTTTTTATGGGTTATGGCTATTTGGGCTATCTTGGCTATTGGCTAAGTGAACCTATAAAGGTTAAGTCTAGCCCAAAGTTGTTCATTATGACACAACGTACATTTGCCTATACTCGAAAACAATAAAATTTACAGAATCCAGAATACACAAAGTAGAAAATCTTCAGGAAGCTGTTGTCTTGAACTGATGTGATGAGTTGATCGATTTAGAGCTTGATGTGTCAAATTGGACTATGACAAATATTGTTTTGTTAATTGTCAAGATTAGGTTGACTGTGATCCGGTTTGGGTCAACAATCTCCCCTATTTTGATAATTGACAAAATATGATATTTGCATGTCTCAATATTGATACCCAGACACATTATTGCTCCCCCGTACTTGAACAAGTTTGCTCTCCGTAAAAGGATATTACATGTGACAAGTTCTCATCCAAGTATACGATATATATAACTCATAACACAATGCATTAAACCAAGAGAAATATCAAGTATTCTTCCCGTTTTGACAAAAATCAAAATAAATAAACATAGCAGTGTAGAGACCATCTACATAGAGTTTAACAAGGCAAATAAAAACATAAAAGCATAATAAAAAATAAACATAGTACCGAAATAAAAAATAATCCTAAGCATCAGTGCAATACAAAAACCATATCCATCATGGAGCATCCGACGGCCCTGCACCATCGGAACCAGTACGTCGGGGATCAACAAATGCGGAGGTCGGATCAGGATAACAACGGACCCAAGAATCGTCAATGCGTTAAACGTCGCGGGACGGATCACGTATCATCGGAATCGGCATCGTCGGATGGGAGGCCATGGAATACTGATTGGCATGATAGAGTTGCTGAGTGCAGTCATCTACAGTGTGGTGCGATAGTCCATCTGCATCCAGTGGTCGTCCATCTCAGCCCAGCGTTCGTCCTCCAAATGGAAGCGATCGCGAAGCATAGTCTGGATAGAGTCAAGTGTAGCGGTGGGCTCGGGTGCAGGGGAATCAGGAGCAGCAAAGGGTGCAGGAGAGTCAGTCTCCTTAGCGACATCAGACTCAGAGGAGGCCGCAGCAGCAACAGTCCTCCGTGCCTTGGTCAGATAGACAGGAGAGGACAAAGACTATACTGATCTAATGGGACATGAAAGGTGCGAAAGATCATAGGAAGATATATGGCATAAATTAATGACTTTAGTTTAGGCCGAGCATGAATCATACAATCAATCATCGTACGGGAAAAGTTAAAAGGAACGCAAAAGTATAGAAAGAAAAGAGCAATGATCTCATAGTAAGTGACTTCATCATTCGATCCCGCTTTCGGCAAGACCGAGAAAAAGATAATACGATGAAGCTCATAAAAGTGATTATTGAGATGTTTAGCCTTAAGTTTTTGAGGATGTGCATTAGGAGAGCATAGATCATCCTTGAAACCTTCCAAAGTGGTCTCACCGGGTAAGACGAAATCCTGGGCATCATCAAGCCATTCCCAAGTATTAGGGTCGGGCAAACCAAGAAGATCGGCTAACTCAAAATCATCAAATGAGATGTCGATACCGACGACATGTGAGTAGATACGGTCGCGATCATAAGTCATATTACAATTGAACATTTGAATGGCATTCACAAAAATTGGTTCACGAATTGCAACGAGCTCATCGAGACACAAGTCACGAAAGTTAGGAAGATAGTCCGAGAGCATCGTAAACTTAATAGGGTGTCCGGCAAACACACTACGATGACGGAAGTCGGCGAACCGTACGTTAGAAGCATCTAACGACACAAAAATACGTTTATCATATGTGTCAGAATTGAGAGGTGGACGTGGGTTGAATAGGGGGTAGATCATGCCATGAGGAGGAGTAGGAATAGGTTACGGGTTTGGTTGAGGATGTGGTAGAGGATTTGGTGGAGGGTTGGGTGGAGGATTAGTGGAGGATTCACCTATACTTCTCATTGGTCTCTTCCCTCTACCAAGTAACCTAGGTGCCATGAATAAAATTAAGAGAAAAAAGGAAAAAGAAGATATACCTTAAAAAGAGGAACCCAAGATGGAAGAGAAGGATCCCAAGATTGATCTCCTTGAGTTTGGAGAGAAATTACCCAAGGATTGGAGACTTCTAGGGTTAGGGTTTTGAAAGAAAATAGTTTAGAGAGGTTTGGAGAAGACAATGTAGAGGAGAGAGAGAGAGAGAATCCCGAGTTTAAGAGGGGTTGGTCGGCTGGTCGGGTTGAATCTGAGCCATTGGATCACAAAAAAATAAAGGGCTGAGAGCCACCCGAGGTTCTTGAACAAGGAGGTCGAACTCGACCCGAACTCTGTGTAGGGGCAGAGGTTGGCCCGAGTTCTAGTTCCTTGGGCCAGAACTTCAAGCAGAAAAGAAAAAATAGAAAGAATAAATGGTCAAGTAGAACATTGATAATCATATTTGGAAAGACAATGAAGTAGAAAATTTAAATAGGACAGTTCATAAATAAAGATTAACCATATAAAAAACAAGGAGTTATGACATAAATCAATATGGTGAAACTGCCATGGGATAGCTGCAGGGGCCGGATCCCAGCTAGCGGTAGTCCTAAGACTAGTGCACCGTGTCGCTTAAGCTTTTATGCATTGCTGTCAGAAGGACCCTTTCGGCTTGTACCAATAGCAAAGTCATCATGGAGAATAGTGACATAATCGATATTTAAGCAGGCCAATTTAATGAATAACTGTTTCATCTAAAATTTCTAATTTACGACAAAGAAAATTGAATCTCTACTCAGATAGTGGTTTTGTAAAGAAATCGGCTAGCTGATGATCAATGTCAATAAATTCTAAATTTATAGTACCATTTTGTTGATGATCACGCAAAAAGTGGTGATGAATTTCAATATGTTTTGTGCGAGAGTGACATATAGGGTTGTTAGTAAGGTTGATAGCACTAGTGCTATCACAGAATATAGGAATTTGCATAAAAGATAGGTTGTAATCTGTAAGGGTTTGTTTCATCCACAGAATTTGTGCACAATAACAAACAGCTGCGATATATTAAGCTTCTGTTGTGGATAGTACGACAGAATTTTGCTTCTTGCTAAACCAAGCGACTAGAGCCTTGCCTAATAAATGACACGTGCCGCTAATACTTTTACGGTCGACTTTGTATCTAGGAAAATCAGCATCCGAATAACCAATAAGGTTAAAGGATGTGGATTTGGGATACCAAGCCAATTATAAGAGTACCCTTAAGGTATCAAAAGATAAGCTTAACGGCGGACATGTGTGATTCCTTAGGACTAGCTTGATAGCGAGCACACAGGCAAACACTAAATATAATATCAGGGCGACTAGCAGTTAAATAAATTAGACTACCTATCATACCTCGATACTTACGTTGATCCACAGGTTTGTCACTTTCATCTGGTTCTAGTTTGGTTGTCGTAGCCATTGGAGTGCCAATTGGTTTGACGTTGTCAAGGTCAAACTTCTTCAGCATATCCTTTGTATACTTTGACTGACAGATGAAAGTTTCATGCGATGTTTGTTTGACCTGCAGTCCAAGGAAGTAATTGAGCTCCTCTATCATGCTCATCTCAAACTCATTCTACATACACTTAACAAAATCTTGATAGAGAGTTTCATCAGTAGAACCGAATATGATATCATCAACATAGATTTGTACAAAAAGAATAGTGTCTTTGAAAGATTTTATAATGAGTGTAGTGTCAATTTTCCTTTTTGAGAAACCTTTATCGAATTAGAAAGTACTTAGGCTTTCATACCAAGCTCTGGGGCTTGTTTAAGGTCGTAAAGTGCTTTCTTGAGTTTGAAAACATGGTAGGGAAATTTATGATTTTTAAAACCAGTGGGTTGTTTTACAAAAACTTCCTCCTTAATAACACCATTCAAAAAGGCACTTTTGACATCCATTTGAAAAAGTTTAAAATTTTAAAAGTTTGCAAATGCCCAAAACATCTGAATGGATTCCAGTCTTGCAACTGGAGCATACGTCTCATCGTAGTCGATACCTTCCTCTTGGTTGTATCCTTGAGCTACTAGAAGAGCTTTGTTGCGTGTAACTGATCCATCTTCATTTATATTGTTACGAAAAACCCATTTAGTACCAATAATCGAATGATTAGCTGGCCTAGGAACAAGTTCCCAGACCTAGCTTCTTTCGAATTGGTTGAGTTTTTCTTGCATGGCGGAAATCTAAAATTCATTATTAAAGCCTTCTAAAACATTTTTAGGCCCAATTTGAGAAATAAAAGCAGTGCTAGCAATAGAATCTCTTAAGGATGAACGAGTACTTACTCTGCGAGATACATCACATATTACCAAGTTTTCTAGGTGTGATGGTTTGAACTCGAATTTCTTCGATAGGCCTGCCAGAGAGTTGGCTTCAGGAATAGTAGTCATCGGCGTAGAAGTTGATGATTCATCATCATCGTTGGGGATGGTAGCTATACTATTTTTTTCATCAAAAGTAACATTAGTAGATTCTTATACTATCATGGAGCGTTTGTTGAACACTCGATATCCCTTGCTCTTAGCGGCATAGCCAAGAAAAATACCATCTTCAGCTTTGGCATCAAATTTGCCTAAGTTATCTTTGGTATTGAGGATAAAGCAGCGACAACCAAACACTCTAAAATATGAAATATTTGGAGTCCTACCAAACCAAAGCTCGTAGGGTGTTTTCTTCAAAATAGGTCGAATTTAGCACCCTATTTAAAATATGGCACGCCATACTGACAGCTTCAGCCCAAAAATATTTTGGAAGTGAAAATTTATTCAACATGACTCTAGCTATATCTCCAAGAGTCCTATTCTTCCTCTCCATAACACCATTTTGTTGAGGAGTTCTAGGATAAGAAAACTCATGATCAAAACCATTTGAATCATAAAACTTTTCAAAATCGAAATTTTCGAATTTGCCTCCATGATCACTTCGGATTCGAGTAATTATGTAGCCTTTTTCGTTTTGAACCTTTTTAGCAAAAATGTTGAAAACAGAAATCGCATCGCTTTTGTTTGAAAGAAAGAAAACCCAAATGAATCTAGAAAAATCATCTACTATAACAAAAGTATAGACTTTTCCACCAAGACTGGCTACTCTACTCGAACCAAATAAGTCCATATGCAGTAATTGCAAGGGTCTAGAAGTACTTACAGTTTATGGAATGAAATAAAGATTTGGTTGCCTTATTTAGTTCACATTCGACACATACCGTGTCCTTCTTGAATGTGATGTCGGGCAGATCTCTTACTAGCTTCTTTGTCGATAGCCTGGATATAGTATCCATATTGGCATGACCAAGATGTTGGTGCCACAATAGTCTCTCATCCTTGTGGGCGTAGAGGCATCTTTCTGCACTGTTAGTATTTCTAGATAGATGGAAAATATAAAGGTTATCCTCTCTTATTCTTTCAAAAGCGATGTCTCCTGTTGACCTATCGTAAATATAGTATTTATTTTGTCCAAAGTTAATATCATATCCATGATCAGTAAGGTGACTTATGCTGAGCAGGTTATGCTTTAACGCGGTCACTAGGCAAACATCCTTTATTATAGGAGAAGGAGGATGACCAATAGTACTATTACCTATGATGTACCCTTTTAAGTTGTTACCGAAGGATACATACCCTTTCCTCTTCATCGATAGTAATACGAAAAGATTTGCATCTTCCATCATATATCGCGAGCATCCACTATCGAGAATCCACTTGCTTTTAGTTGAGGAAGGATGGTCCACCTACATCAAGAGTAGATGTGACCTTTGGTACCCAAGTTCTTGTGGATCCTGAAATGTTAGCCTTTGGCACCAATGCATATAGATTAATATCTACTGATCTCCTAATTCTATATTGTGGTGAGATATGTCCATGTAATCCATAGTATGTGCAAGTAGCATGTCTATTTGTGTTTGGAGCAGGTTGATAGTGATGTCTATATGCAGTATGGTGATAGTTGTATGGAGCAATATAATGGTGACTATATGTGGTAGTAGGATGATAGTTATGTCTATGTGTAGCATGGTGGTGGTTAGTAGGATATTGACTATGTGTAGTAAAAGGATAATGGTTATGATGTCTATGTGTATGTGGTTTATGTACTGCATGGGAGTACGTGTAGATATAGGCATGTTTATGTGCTGCATGTAGGTGACATGTTTTACTATTATGAGTGGTCTTGTGTTTTGTGTGTGTTTTGTGACTGTGTGATTGGGTTTGATGTTGAGCAACCTGTTTTCCCAATCTAATATCTAATTTCTTAGAGGCAGCATACAGTTCATTACACTTAGCATTTAAACCATCAATCTTAGCAATAGAGATCTTGTGTTTGTTCTTTTCTTCAGCAATCTCATTGTTGAGTGCTGTGATCTCACGTGTTTGCTTTTCAATAAGTGCTTCGGCATTATGTAAGCTTAACTTAAGCTTGGATACCTCATCAGTGACTTCCGTGGGTGGAGTGTCTCTAACATTATTAAGTAAGGAAGAGAGTTTTTGAATCAATATTTCATATCCTTTAATTTTCTTCTTGGCATGCTTATATTTACTAATGACTTTCTTGTGGTCATTTAGTAAATCATTAAAAGCATCGCCAAGTTCATCAAAGGTAAAGTCATCGAGAGTTTCGTTGGATACCTTCTCGGATGTTGCCATTAGGCAGACATTGGCGGTGTCTTGAGAAGAGTCATTTTCTTCCTCGGAGTTACTTGCTTCGCTTTCGTGCCAAATGCTAGTGTTGGCATACTTTCTTGAAGAAGGCTTCTTGTGGGACTTCTCATATCTGTTGTCTTTCTTTGTGAAGGGACAGTCCTTTCGAACGTGTCTAGTCCTTTCGATTTAAGCGAAGGAACTTCTTGAAGTTGCGGACTAGAAGAGCTTGATCATCACCATCAGATTTGTCGTCGTCAGTCTCTTCAGGATCAGCCCTTTGACGATGAGCTTTTAGTGTAATTTTTTTTGCCTTTGAAGCAGGTTCGTCGAAGTCTTTGAGGTCAAGCTCGTGGGTCATCAGCTTTCCCATCAAAGTTTCCATAGACATTCTGCTGAGATCATTGCCTTCGATGATAGCTGTTACCATAGGATTCCAAATCTTCGGTAGGCCTCTAAGTAACTTACGAATCTTCTCATAATTTGTATATTGTTTGCCAAGAGATGACAGAGGGTTGATGACGTCAAGGAACCTTGTAAACATTTGGGTGATCGTCTCATTAGGCTTCATCTTGAACGCCTCGTATTCTTGAGTGAGATGACTGATTTTCGATTCCTTGACTTAAGTGGTTCCTTCATGCTTCACTTCTAGAAGCTTCCATACTTCGTGTGAGGTAGTGCATATCGAGACCCTATTAAATTCATTCATGTCTATTGCACAAAAGAGAGCATTAATAGCTCTAGCATCTAGACTCGTCTGCTTCTTTTCCTCGTCAGAATATTTGTTGTTGGGTTTCTCGATGAGATCTCCATCGACAACTATCCTGGCGGCCTTTTTGTAACCATCGGTAACAATGGTCCACAGGTCGAAGTCTAAAGACTTGAGATAGAAACTCATCCTAGTTTTCTAATAGGTGTAGTTGGTTCCATCAAATAGGGGTGGCCAATGAGTGGACTGTCCTTCACCGTGGTTGGAAGACATAGGTTGTGTAGTTGCTATGGATCAGCTCTAGGATGTTAGTCCTTGAAAAGAGAACAGAGCTCTGATACCAATTGAAGTACAGGTAGGCAACTCTAGAGGGGGTGAATAGAGTTTATAACAAAAATGATCAACTTAAACTCTTTTCACCAACAAAATAATCAGAGTAATATTAATGCGAAAATAAAGTAGTCAAAGAGCAAGCACAAACACAGCAAGATTTTTTACCTAGTTTCCCTCATGGAGGACTAGTCCACGCCTGAGAACTCTAGCTCAGGATTGAAATCCACTATTTATGAAATAGGGTTATAACCACGTGCCTTTTTACATAAGAGCACACCAAACTTCTTTTAATGATCGCTGTGGCGAAACTTGGACTTTTCCAAGTGACCTACAACTTCTTGTACTTCAAACTTCTAGCTGAATCGTACTGCACAACTTGAACGGTTGGAAAGTTTAAAATCTAAGTTGGATGGAAAGTTAGAGCTCTTTAATATGTAGGCTATGTGAGAGAAGAAGAAGAGAAGATTGGATGATTTGAAATAAGAGAATTCAAGGCCTATTTATAGTGTTCTAGGTAGGCAGAATTTCGCCAGAATTCTGTGTTCAGAATTCAAATTTTTGGCGGTTGGACAACTAGCAGTGATTAAAACCTAAAAATCAGCTTCCTATAATTTTGGGGGCAGAGTTTGTCCCGAACTTTGTGTGGAGGCAGAGTTCGGCCCGAACTCTATCTCCTATGGACAGAAAGTTTTTTTTATGGGCTATGGCTATTTGGGTTGTTTTGGCTATTGGCTAAGTGAACCTATAAAGGTTAAGTCTAGTCCAAAGTTGCTCAGTATGACCCAACGTACATTTGCCTATACTAAAAAAAAATAACATTTACAGACTCTAGAATACACAAAGTAGTAAATCTTCAGGCAGCTGTTGTCTTGAACTGATGTGATGAGTTGATCGATTTAGAGCTAGATGTGTCAAATTGGACTATGACAAATATTATTTTGTTAATTGTCAAGATTAGGTTGACTGTGATCCGGTTTGGGTAGACAGAGAGGACTAGTCCAGTCGCGAGTACTCTTGCCTGCTGTTAATCTACTATTTGTAAGCTAAATGAGAGTTTGTCATCTCTTTACAATACCATGCTTGGCGACAAGCCCATGATCGACTTCACAACACCGTGCTTGGTAACGAGGGCATGACTGACTCCGAAAATATAGATTTTTTCTGAATTAGAACCTCTTTAAAACTCTATAAACCAAAGACTCCAAATTGAACAAGACGTTACTGGCGATGGCTAAGAGAAGTATAGGTGAAATATAAAAGCTTTAGATCACTAGAAAAATACTTTAGGAATAGATAGAGAGATTAGTGGATGAGTAATTAGAAATGTGAAAATCTTCACTACTTATAGGTGTTTTTCCTGATCGAACTCGGGCAGAGTTCAGTCAGAGTTTGGATGCTAAGATCACACAAACGAATGGTGGATGCAGATTTGGAGGCAACTGAATTTCAAATTTGACTTGACCAAACTTGGTCATAACACACACCGAAATCGGTCAGAGTTCTGCCATAGTTCTATCACTTTAGAACTCAATTTAAATAGCCAAATTGCATAGGTATTTATGGGTTGTTTGGATATGTAAAGTTTTCAGATATAGGTAGGCTTTTTGGAAGGGTAGACTGTAGTTAACCTAAAACAGTAATATCCTATCGATTTTACACTTTTATATCCTAGACTCGATAAAGATAAAAATATAGAATAAATATAAAAAAGACTTGATCTAGAATCTGTTACAATTTGCTTTTTGGATGATGACTTGAATGCTTGTTGCAGATATCGTACATTCTTTTGATATTGATTTCAATGACCTTAAACATTTGTAGCAGTTTAGTATATTTTGCGTGTCGACTTAAGTCGTTGTAGATTATCAAAATCAGGTGTGACCATTAGGCAATAGGCCAACAATCTTTTCTATTTTGATAATTGACAAACTTGATTCTATACCAAAATACAGCTAAAATATAACTTTGAAATAATATACCTGACTTGTTCATTGATTGGTCGTGTTTAAAATTTTGATTTTGTTATTGCGCTTCTCCCCCTTTGTCATGTATACAAAAAAAGAGAAAGAGTAATTTCCAAATTTACACAAGTCACAAGATAGTAGAACTAGTAGCAACAGTGGAATAAAAAGATAAACTTAACTAGCATAAACTGAAACTGATTTTAAAGTACATCATAAGTGCATAAAAGTCATAACTAAATGAGTTTATGACTGCTGAAATCTACTAATAAAAATTCCAACTATAAAAGTTTGGACTACTACAAGTACAACTACATAGATCAACATCACTTGCAAATACAAACTCAAAATATTGAACTGAATGCTCATCTCATATCTGAGCATCATCATCATCATCATCAGATGGAGCTGGTGTCTGATGGTCGAAGTAGGTTATGGTCAGATCAAAGTTTTCGAATGTAGTCGGGTCGTCGAACCTCGGTCCATCGAATACAGGATGATGGATCATCGAAACGGGAGCAGTAGGGTGATACAGCAGACTCCATTATAGATCAGCAATATTATTCCTCAGTACCTGAGCCTATGAGGTATGACGAAACTCAGCATCAACATAACTATGATGATGTTGCCCGGACAGGGTGACGAAATCATCAAAGCGCTGTTAGAGATGCGGGTCAAAACTAGGAGCATAAGTATCAGGGGCAGTATGAGGAACATCTACTTCGGCTTGGGCCTCAACAAGAGCTAGACCGGGAGGATGTGGAGGCAGAGGATACTTTCTAGATCTAGTCAGCTCAGAAGATGACGAAAAAAATGGATAGATAGAAAGGTTGATCTGAAATCTCCTAAAAATAGCTGCCAGATGCATAGGGTATAAAAAGTTATGCCCTACCCATCTGCAACCGATCATCCAAGCCAAAAAGGTCTTGGGGACAGAAAATAGAATACTGAAATGAAGATGATACATCACAAACACCTCAAAGAATGTAATCTTATCAGAATATCACGTCTTTGAAGTAAAGCAAACAAAACAAAGCAATGTAACCCATAAAAGTTTTGGCTGAGGTGGTTTGCAAATATCTTACCACTACGAATGAAAGGGCAAGGATGACACATTGAGACCTTAAAAGAGTCGAGGATCATGTCTTCGGAAAACTGGACTCTATGAATATCACTAACGCCCCTCTAACATCAGGCATGTGAAAATACTCACTGAAGTTAGTTGAGTTGAATTCGATTTTGTGTCCAGCGATACAAGAGTAGATAATGCCATCGGGTTTCACTTGCATGTTGCAATAGAACATTTGAACGACATTGTCATAGATATTGTCAGCAGTTTCAAAGAAATCTGGAAGACTAAGTCGATCTGAAGTGTTTGCATACTCAGAGAAAATAGTAAAGTTGACAGCTTTCCCGGGACATATTTTTCGAAGAGGAAAAGAGTCAAACCAAGGGTTTGATAATTCCACAGTTGGAAAGAGTGAGGCATCAAAGGCTTGTTCGTCGGAGGGACGAGCGGGACTAAATGCGTTCACAGGTTCATACTCTGAAGTTGAAGATAAACCCGTTGTGGAAGAGATTTTCTTTCTCTTATGGATTTGCTTAGGAGCCGTAGATGAAAAAGAGAAAGAGAAGAGAGATACCTCAAAACAATGGAGATATACAAGGAAGGAGTCACCTCTGAGCTTCGTAGATCTAAGAACTAAGGAGGAGAAGAGCTTCAAAAATTGAAAAACTAGGGTTTTATAAGGGTTTTCGTAGGTAGGATGAAGGAGAAAGGAGAAGGAGATGGAGTATATATAGAAGCTAGGGCCGGCTACTACTGTTCTGGAAATTGAACCCATGTCAATCGAACTCGGCATAAACTCGGTCCAAGTTCTGCCAGAGTTTGGCCACTTATATTTTCAGTTTATTTATGCAAAATGAATTATAAATAAACTTAATAACTTTTAAACTTCTCAATTTAATAACGTTCATTACTTTGGATTATCTGTAAGGGCCGAATCCCAGCTAGTGGAAGTCCGAAGACACTTGGAACCATGTCACTTAGGCTTTTGCATCATTTTGACATAAGGACCCTTTCGGCTTTTTTCCAAAATAATTTCAATTAATATATGTCAAAGTTTTAAGAGTTTTTATTAAACATAATGCATCATGAATCCGAAAATTCAAGTATGTCTATTTCATGTCGCAGAAAGTTGAAACGGTCTTCAGTTGTTAAAATATCTGCTAGTTGATGATATGTGTCAATAAATTCTAAGCAAATATTCCCGTGTTGTTGGTGGTCATGTAAAAAGTGATGACGAATATCTATATGCTTTGTGCGTGAGTGACTAACAGAGTTCTTAGTCAAGTTAATCGTACTAGTGTTATCACAGAATATAGGAATCTTCATATAGTGCAGATTGTAGTCTTCTAGAATTTTCTTCATCCATAAAATTTGATCATAACAGCGTCCTACGGTGATATACTCAGCCTCAGTCGTTGATAGCGCTACAGAATTTTGTTTTTTGCTAAATCAGGAGACTAAAACTTTTTCTAAGAAATGATACATATCGCTAGTACTTTTATAGTCTATTTTGTATCCTGCAAAATCTGTATCTGAATAACCAATTAGGTCAAAAGTTGTGGTTTTGGGATACACAAGCTGAAGGTAGAAGTTCCTTTAAGGTATCGGAAGATACGCTTAACGACACATAAGTATGATTCCTTAGGTTTAGCTTCATATCTAGCACAGATGCAAACACCAAACATGATATCAGGACGACTAGCAGTTAAATATAATAAACTACCAATCATACTTTGATACTTACGCTGGTCAACTGGGTTGCCACTTTCATCAATGTCTAGCCGGGTTGATATAGCAATTAAAGTTCTGATAGGCTTTACGTTGTCGAAGTCATACTTCTTTAGTAAATCCTTCGTATACTTAGCTTGGTTGATGAATGTTCCCTATGAGTGCTGTTAGATTTGGGTCCTAGGAAGTAGTTTAGTTCTCCCATCAAACTCATCTCAAACTCATTCTGCATACACTTTAGCAAATTCTTGACAAAGTTTTTCATTAGTAGAATTAAATATTATATCATCTACATAAATTTGCACAAGAAGAATTTCATCATCTAAAGACTTCATAAATAAAGTAGTATTAACTCTTCCATTTGAAAAACTATTTTCAAGTAAAAAGGCACTAAGGCGTTCATACGAAGCACGAGTTGCTTGCTTGAGTCCATAGGGTGCTTTTTTAAGTTTGAAAATGTGATCGAGTTTTTAAAAATGTACAAAGCAAGGGGGTTGTTTCACAAAAACTTTTTCTTTTAAAAATCTATTTAAAAATGCACTTTTAACGTCCATTTGAAATAATATAAAATTGTAAAAACATACAAATGCACAAAACATGCAGATAGCTTCTAGTCTAGCAACAGGAGCATATGTCTCATCATAATCAATACCTTCTTCTCGATTATAACCTTGTGCCACTAGACGTTCTTTGTTGCATAGAACTTGCCCATCCTCACTTAATTTATTTCAGAACACCCATTTGGTACCAATTATCGATTGACCAATAGGTTAAGAAACAAGTTCCCAAACTTGGTTTCTCTCAAATTGATTAAGTTCCTTTTGCATGGTATTAATCCCAAATTTATCATTAAAAGTATCTGCTATAGTTTTAGGTTCTACTTGCGATATAAAAGGTACATTAGCTGTTATATCAGTATCTTTATTAGAGGAACGTGTACTTACACATTTTCATACATCACCTATGATGAGCGCCTATGGATGATCTGGCAAGAATTTCTAAGCTTTGAATCTCTCTGTTAGATCTTCCACAGGGCTCTCTATGGTAGCTGTATCTTTGGATGACCTAGATTTAACCTGTGCATCTTTATCATCACTGCCACTAGATCTGTGACTATTGAGATCATCAAAAGTAATATTAACATATTCTTCAACAATCATAGAACTTTTATTAAATACTTTATATCCCATACTCTTAGCAGCATATCCTAGAAATATCCCTTCATCTACTTTAGAGTCGAACTTTTCCAAGTTGTCCTTGGTGTTCAGGATAAAAGAGCGACATCCAAAAACTTTAAAATAAAAAATATTTGGAATCCTTCCAAACCAAAGCTCATATAGTGTTTTCTTTGAGATAGGTCGACTTAACACCCTATTTAAAATATGATAGGCTGTACTATTGGCTTCTGCCCAAAAAAATTTAGGAAGATTATGCTAATTCAGTATGACTCTAGCAATCTCGCTTAGAGTACGATTCTTTTACTCTACAATACCAATTTGTTGGGGATTTCTAGGACAAGAAAACTTATGGTAAATCCACTATCAATAAAAAACTTTTTAAAATCAACATTTATGAATTCGCCACCATAATCACTTCAGATACGAGTAATCATGAAGTCTTTTTCGTTTTGTACCTTTTTACAAAATATCTAAAATTCAAAAATTGTATCACTTTTGTTTGATAAAAGTAAACTCATATAAAATGAGATAAATCATCAACAATAACATAGGCGCAGAGCTTACCGCCAAGACTAGCGACTCTACTAAGGTCAAATAAATCCATATGAATTAACTGCAAATGGCTAGAGGTACTTATAGCGTTGATGGATTTAAAAGTAGACCTAGTTGGCTTGTTCTTTTCACAATCAGCACATACCATGTCTCTCTTGAATCTGATCTCAGGGAGTCCTTTTACAAACTTTGTGGTACTTAATTGTGAGATAGTATCCATATTAGCTTGTCCTAGCCTCATGTGTCATAGCCAGCTTTCATCTTGATTTGCTACTAAGCACGTTCCTACATTGTTAGTACTCTCTAGAAATAAAATATAAATATTGTCTTCCCTAATCCATTCATATATGGGATTACCAGATGACATTTCATATATAGTACATTTGTCTTTCACAAAGTTGATGCCATAACCATTGTCTCTCAAATGGCTTATGCTCTGTAGGTTATGTTTCAACTCTGTAACTAGATAAACATCTTTTATTACTGGATATGGAGACATACTAACAGTGCCATTTCCAATTATATCACCTCTTAAGTTGTTTCTAAAGGAGACATATCCTTCTTTCTTCATCGATAGCTTAGCGAACAAAGATGCATCAACAATCATGTGCCGCGATCATCCTCTATCAAGGATCCACTTGCTTCTAGCATGAGAGGGTTGAGGGTCCACCTATAATATGAGTAGATGAATCATTTTGTACCTATTTCTTGAAGGGTCCATTTTGATTTGTCTTAGGTCTCCAAACAAGTATTTGATTATCAACAAGCTTTTTTGCTAGACAATACTGTGTTATGTGCTCGTGAGTACCATAGTACGTTCAAGTGAGTTTTAAAAAAGTGCTCTTTGTTTCTTTGTTGACATGTATTTGTCTTCTGTGAAAAATTATAAGTGAAAGCCTAATTGTGATTAACGTGTTGTTTGCGTGCTTTCTGTGCTTTAATCCTCTTAGTTGTATGCTTAGCATTAGGACTAACCTTAGGATGTGTCACATGGATGACCTACTTACCTAAATTAACCTCTAACTTTTTAGAGATCACACAAGACTCCTCATATTTAGTAGTCATACCAGCGAGTCTTTGCTCTATGATTAAGTGCCTCTTCTTCTCTATGTCATAAAGCTCTTGTATCTTGACGTACTCTCTTTCTTTCTTTTTAATAGTGAGGATAGCCTCATGATAGTCTATCTTAAGCTTGGCTATCTCATCCGTGTTACCGATAGCAGATGTCTCTCTATTATCTTCGAGAAGATTAGACAATCTTGCTACTTCAGTTGTGCATGCCTTAATCTCTTTGCGTGATTACTTATACTTTTCTAACACATTTCTGTGTTCTCCTAGTTCGCTAAAAGCATTTTCTAACTCATCGAAAGTAAAGTCATCATATATAAGGTTAGATGATACCTTATCGAATGCCCTAAGACAGACATTAGCAGTGATATCGGGTCTGTCCTCTTCCTTTGATTCACTGGCATCACTTTTGTGCCAGATGCTTGTATTTGCATACTTTCGACCAGTTTTAGCTTCACTGCTTGATCTTGATCTATCATATGGACTTCTTTTCTTTGACAGTGGACAATCCTTATTCATATGTCTTGACTTCTTGCATCCAAAGCATATTTTTTCTTCTTTATTGCTTTCGTGGACGTCTTTCTTCCTTCAGTTTGATCTCTCAAACTTTAAGAATTTCCTAAAGTTCTTTACTAGCAGGGCTTGCTCATCACTACTAGATGATTCTTCGTCAGAATCTTTACATACAACTCTTTTGGCTTGTACTTTGAAGGCGATGGATTTTTCTTTAGGGTTTGCTTCTTCCAATTCTTGTAGGTCCAGCTCGTGGGTCATCAGCTTGCCTATGAGTGTCTCCAGAGTCCTGGTAGTGAGATCATTTCCTTCAATAATTGCAGTAGCCTTTGGGTTCCAATTCTTAGTTAGAGCCTATGTTACTTTCCGAATCTTCTCATGATTACTGTAATCTTTACCAAGGTATTGCAAGGGATTAGTAATATCTAGGAAATGATTAAACATCTGTATAATTGACTTGACGGTTTTTATCTTAAATTATTCATATTCATGTGTTAGTCTTATGATCTTGGATTCCTTCACTTCGTAAGTACCTTCATGAGTTACCTCAAGAAGTCTCCAAATATCATGTGACGTAGTACATGTGGAAATACGATTAAACTCCGTCTTATCAATTGCACAGAATAGTGTATTGATGGCACATGCATCTAGACTAGTCTTTGGCTTTTCTTCGTTTGTGTTTGTCATGTGGATCCTCTACAAGTATGCCCTCAATCTTAGGTGTCAGTTTTTTTATAACCGTCAACAACTATAGACCAAAAATTAAAGTCAAGAGACTTTAGAAAGAAAATCATTCGCGTTTTCCAATATGTGTAGTTTGTTTCATCAAATAGTAGGGGTCTATTTGTGGATTGCCTTTCACCATTGAATATTGATTTCACAGCTGCCATATAATATCTAGGGTTGTTATATTAGAATATAACCTACTCGAATACCAATTGTAGGACCATTGAGCACCTTAGAGGTGAATAAAATGTGTGCGAGTACAGCAGAAATAATTACTAATTAAAATTTAACAGTTATAAACTATGGCAGGAATAAAGAGACAGTAATTTAAGTAGCAGAAAGAGATAGAAGATCAAATTCAGTAAACACCGCGATATATATTGGTTTCCCTCTGAGAGGACTAATCCAATCGCGAGTACTCTTGTCCGCTGTTAATCCACGATTTGCAAGCTAAATGAGAGCTTGTGTATCTTTACAACACCATGCTTGACAACAAGTGTACGATCGACTTCACAACACCGTGTTTGGTGATAAGCGCACGACTGACTCCAAAAACTAAGATGTTTTCTGAATTGCAACCTCTTTACAACTCTATAAACCAAAGACTCTAAATAGAATAAGATGTTACAAGCTTTGGCTAAGAGAAGTATAGGTGAAATATGAAAGCTTTAGATCACTGGAAAAATACTTTAGGAATAGATAGAGAGAAGAGTAAATGAGTGATTAGAAATGTGAAAATCTTCTCTACTTATAGGTATTTTTCCTGACCGAACTCGGGAAGAGTTCAGGTAGAGTTTCGATGCTAAGATCTCACAAACGAATGTTGGATGCTAATTTAGAGGCAACTAAATTTCAAATTTGACTTGACCAAACTCGGTCAGAACTTGGACCGAACTCGGTCAGAACTCGGACTGAACTCGGTCAGAGTTCTGCTCGAGTTATGTCACTTCAGAACTCAAATTGAATAGCCAAATTATATAGGTATTTATAGGCTATTTGGATATGTAGAGTTTTGAGATATAGGTAGGCTTTTTAGAAGGGTGGACCGGAGTTAACCTAAGCCAGTAATATCTGATCGATTTTACACTTTTATATCCTAGACTCAATAAAGGTAAAAATATAGAAGAAATGTAAAAAAGACTCGATCTAGATTCTGTTACAATTTGCATTTGGATGATGACTTGAATGCTTGTTGTAGATGTCGTACGTTCTTTTGATATTGATTTCATTGACCTGAAACATTTGTAGCAGTTTCATATATTTTGCGTATCGACTTAAGTCTTCGTAGATTATCAAAATCAAGTGTGACCAATAGACAATGAGCCAGCAGTATTACTTTAATTGACTTGTCTAAAATAGTTTGCCCCTTTACCGCAAACACCTCCTTGAACCGGTTGGCTATGAAGGGTTCATAACCAACTAAACTACTTCGATTGGTTGGTTATGCTTATTATAACTCTTAGTGGGATATTCTTTCTGAATGGATCCTGAAAAAGTATGAGGAAATCATGAGGGCGATCAGCATGTTCTACGCAGTATGGTCGACCCGTCCTAAAGGAACCAACCTAGCCATGTTTATCGCTCTGATAGAGTGGTACAATTGTCAAACCGGCACCTTCTTTATTCCTCGTGGTAAGATGGATTGGCTTTGCATAAGATGTATGAAGTCTTTAAGTTCTACTTGGGTGAGGTGCCTTACAAGGAATATATCCCTTCCAATAAAGAGCTAATAGAGTTGGAAGAGGAGAACCGAGAGTTCTTTGTTGTGTGCAAGGAACTATTGTGTCACCACACGAGGTGTCGATGTCTTATGATAGAAAAAAATAGAAGGAGCAGGTCCTCTTATCACTTTTTTGACCACCCACCTATTTTATTGTTCGAGCCCAACGCAGATTAATGTCAGGCAGCTGCAGTCCAGGCACATGGTTGAGGCAATGATATGGGAGACATATAAGTCCGTTGTCGAAGAAGATAAGACTAACCGCCCTATAGAGTACTGATACTACTTCTATCAAGACAAATAGTCGATATGTGACCAGGCGATCATGGCTAGCTTCTAGATGCCTTGGCCACGATTCTGCATAGTCTCTGGGGTTAGGATCAATAGAAAGATCAATCATAGTCTGATACTTCTGACTGTGAGGTTTATCTAGGCATAAGCTTGCCCTCCTTTCGGCGATGGTCTACTATATCGGTCGTGGTCTCCATGATTTCATCAAGTAGGTCCTTGATCATAAGGGGACCGATAATTTCAACCGAGTGAAGATGCCTTAAGACTATTTGATGGGGTTGCTCCTATTGTAAAATTGGTCGCCGACGCACAATAGAGGGAGCTGCATCCTTGTGGTAATAAAGCATTATGTCCTTGGTCTATAAGGAAGTCCCTTCTTGTCGGTAGGCCTTGGCTTCTACAGGGGCCTATATATTGTTCATGATCGTCTTTGATTTTGCCAAAGAGAAGGAAGGACGTCTCCAGGTAAATGATGAGACGAAGGCTGCTGCTTGTTGGACCATATGGTCATGATCAACATGGTTTTGATAATTGACTTAAAACTCTAAATCTGATACGTAAATACGAAGACTACAGAAGAATGCAGCTATTCACGTTAAGCAAGATTTTTTCAATTTATTCTGTATTTTTCTTTTCTTGAGTCTAGGTTTTTATGAGTCGAATATCATTGTCATTTAGATAGAAATCCCCACTCAAACAAAACCAAACTCATACCCAAAAGACTTTCTGAAACAAAAAACATTCTTAAAGCCTAGTGCCCAAACTCGGTACAAGTTTGCCCCAAACTTGGTCCCCCTGAATTTCCTTCTGGACACTATTCTTTTGGATCCCAAACGTTCGAAAATTTGAATATTATTCTAACCGAGTTCTCCCTGAACTCTAGTTCAAAAATACCTATAATTAGAGAAGAGATTTTCATTTTAATCGCTCATATCATTCTTCATCTTCTCTATTCATTCTAAGCCTTCCTTTCACCAAAGTGCTTTCAATCTTCATATTTCTAAGCCAACTCCCATTCTTCAAAGTGTCGGTGTAATCCAATTAGAAGTGTTCGAGTTGTACAAGTTTGGCGTATAAAACCTATTCAGTTAGTGTTGAAGTTTGTTTATGGACTTTGGATAAAAATACGATATTATAAGAAGTCGACGTATCCTTCGGAGTAAAGCATGCAGTATAACTACTAGTTCAAATAGTGAATTTAACATAGAGCAAGAATACCCAAGCCTGGACTAGTCCTATCAGAGGAAAACTAGGACAAAATCTCGATGTTTGCATATTACTTTTATCTCACTACTTAATTACTATGTTTTACATTATTGCATTAATTATCTATCTTTACTTGCCTTTACCTGTATTAATTTTTAATTGGAGATATTACTTTTGCTACACTCTATTCACCCCCACTAGAGTTTCCATCGATCCCACAATTGGTATCAGAGCACGATTTCTCTAAGTTGGACTAAAACTCCTTGAGAAATAGCATCATTATATACAAGTAATGGTGAAGGCTGGTCAACAAATAGGCCTCCCCTATTCGATGGCACGAACTACACGTATTAGAAGAAACTCATGAGTTTTTTTCTCAAGTTACTTGATTTCGATTTATTGTCAATTGTTATTGATGGTATAAGAAACTAGCTCAATCAATTATCGATGGAAGCCTGGTAGAGATACCACATGACAAGTATACTAATCATGAAAAGAAACAAGCAAGCCTTGATGCAAAAGCTATAAATGCTTTATTTTGTGCGATAGATAGAACAAAATTCAATAGTCTATCAACATGTGCTACATCTCATGAGGTTTAAAACTTTATGAAGTAACTCATGAAGGAACTTCACAGGTGAAGGAATCCAAAATCTAAAGAATCATACAAGAATATGAGGGTTTCAGAATGAAGCCTAATGAGACTATCTCTAACATTTTTACTCGTTGCTTAGATATTGTTAATCCTTTATCTTCTCATGGAAAAGAATACAGCCATCATGAAAAGATATGAAAGGTACTTCGTGGATTAACCAAGAACTATAATCCTAAAGCAACGACTATAATAATAAAATGATCTAATGACAATGACTCTCGAGATGCTTATGGGAAAGCATTTGACACATGAGCTGGACCTAAAGGAATTTGAAGATCCAACACCGAAGGAAAAGACTATCGCATTCAAAGCACATCACAACATGGCTTTCGATGACGAATATGAGATTGATATCTTAGACAATGATCAAATAGCCCTTATGATTCAGAACTTCAGAAGATTTCTAAAGTATGAGAAATAAAACAAAAAGAAGAAATATTCTAGAGACGATGAAGAGCCGATATGCTATAATTGCAAAAAGACAGGCCATATCAAGAAAGACTGTCATGCTGTAAGAAAGGAAAGTGTAACACTCAGTTTTCCAGAAGAGGGTAATTTTGAAATTTTGTAATTATAATTATTATTTAATGGTATTTATTTCATGTTATGATTTTTAGTGATTTTTAATTATATTTTTTTAAACTATTTAAATTCATGACTTATGATTTGGTGTCTTGCTAGTGTTCATTTCCAGATTTTATAATTTTAAGAATTATTTGGGATTATTAATTATTATTTAAATTTATTAGAATTTATTTGAATTTATGGAAAATTTTAGGAATTATTTTGAATTTGTTTGGACTGGGTTGACTTTGACTAGTTTTGACCCTTGTAGACCAACCTAGAAGCTAACCCTAGTTAGTATGGACTTGGTTAGGTTATATGACTCTAGTCTAACCTAAGCTAATCTTTGGTTTGGTCATTAGACTCTAGTTAGTAATAAGAATTAGAAAGTCATAAGTCATGGTTGGTGATTTAGAACCTTTATTAAATCATTTAGCTCATAGCCTTGTGGTTGGACCCAAAGCCCAAGGCAAATTCCAAAACCCTAAGCCCTAGACTAAGTGGCCAGCCACCATATCATCATTGGAAACACCACCCTATAAATACTCTCTTAGTTTAGGGTTGCCTCTTTCTTAGGAAAGCTCAAGTCTAGAAGGAAAGGTTTGTTTCCTATTTTAATAAATCCCTAGAACTCCATTTCTCTTCCCTTTCATTCTAAGCTCTTTCAATAGGTTCTAATACCCCTATTCTTGCTGTCATTAATGTTCCATTTCAGTTTGATGTGATTTGAGAGGATTGGGACATCAAGAGAAGAGCCTTTGAATAGGGGTTTTTCTTGAAAGTTCAACAATAGGTAACTTTCTCATTTCTCCATGAAATTTTGTTTTGTCTTCATCATTAGGAAGCCCTAGGGGTCCCCTAAGTGTATGCATTGGTGTCGTGTCAGGTTTCATGAGTTTCGTGTCCATTTGGACACGTATCAAAGATGTGGCCTAGGTGTTTGTCGAAATACCCAAGAGGGGATTTCGATCAGGTTTTTGGAAAGTTTTTAAATAGGAAATTTAGTTTTAATCTTGTTTATTGATCCCTGTTCTTATATGGTAGTATTAGTGTCAGTTTGAGTCAGATTCTTGGCTTGGACACGCGCGTGCACACGCTCGCTCGCGCGCTACAGTGTTCCCCTGCTACTCGGGGCCTGTAGCGGACACGACACGTGTTGATCCGACACAAAACTTTGTGGACTCGAAGGGGCATGCACTGACATCATGCCCCCAAAGTTTCATTGGGTTTCGTAGAAAGGTTTGGGAGATATCGGTCACGCACTGACATTTCACTGTTCTGTGCACTGTGTTTTATTGCCACTGATACGGCCTCATTACTTAGGACACGACACGCTGGGACCTATTGCAGGCTGACACACTTGTAGCTGGACACTAAGAACCTGTTGACATGAACACGAGACACAGTAGTGCCCTGTATCGTGCACACGACACAAGTGCACGTGTGCACGAGGCAGTGTACTAAACAGTGCACTGTGTGTACGTTTTGGAGTTTCTTTGCTTTGGACACGCCGTGTTCGGCCTTGGGTGACACGAAATGGGGTGTGGGGCTTGTGCACATGGGGTTTTTCAATTACCAACCAATAGATTCAGGTTTTAGTTTAAATTCCTATTCGAATTCTCATTAACCATTTAACTGAATGCCTATTTTTTTCTGTTAACTTTTCTAGTTTTGAATTTGATTTTGTCTGATGAATTTAACCTATTAATCACTGATTAATGCATGTTTTAAAAGCTATAATCTATTCTCCTATATGTCATCTGCCTGTTTGTCAAATTTGGTCTGAGTTGGTGGGTTTTTTATTTCGAAAAAGGTTTAAAATGAAAACTGGAACTATGTTCAGTTTTCCCTGTGTTTTGCTTATGAGTTTAATTTCAGTTCTCAGTTTTGGCAACTGTGTTAGTCTTCTAAATCACTGTTTATTTCATGTTTTACAATCTATTATAGTTTACCTATTTGCAATTTAGTTATATGTCGAGTTTGAGTTGATTTGGTGGGAGTTTGATGTTCAAAGCATAACTTGGAATCTCTGGGCTCAAAAACTTGAGATTTTATTAGTGTTCTGATGTTTATTATAGAGTTTGTGTTCCCTCCATAATCTGAGATTGTAGGGTTCATGTGGTGTTTAATTGAATGCAAGGTTTCGAGTGATTAGGAGTACCTGCCACGATTTGAACTTGGGTATGTGAGATTACCTGACATTGTGCATTGATGTTTCTGAATATGATTATAGGTTTGAAAACCTGGACATGGTTTGGAGTTTTCATTGTATCATCAAATTGCTTTCTTCTTTCGATTTAGCCTATAGCTAAGTTTTACTGTCAACTAAGGGTGCACATGAGTATAAACCTGAGATTTTCTATAAAACTGATTTTTGGTATTGAGATGGGAATCTGGGTATAATGTTGGGTGTTTTTCATGATTGAATAAACTGATAGGAGTGGGCTGTCTTGTTGTTTGGCTTAACCTGAGCATTTTGGGGCTTCATGTATTAGTTGTTGTGTTGAACAAACCTGAGAATGCATCACACAGACACAATTTCATATCACACACCACTCCACTCTTAACACACACACACAACATTTCCTCCTCTTGACAGTTTATATTTGTACACATCACCCTCTTGGCACAACATTTTCTACACACAGTCACCTACACAACACACCATGTATCACACACCCTCACATGACTTATTCACTCTCTAGTATCACACACTCTATCCCACACTGTTTTCTGAAATTTACTTCACTGTTCAACACACACACACATGTTCCTCTTTTACACATCACTCCCACATTGCCTCCCTCACATACACACACACTTGCCTACCCAATAACACACCTACACAGACAGCCTTTTGTCTCTCTCCCCCTCTATGTATATATGTATATTTCCCAGTCTTCTAAATGTAGGTTATGTATAGTATGTATACATATGTATGTAATGTATATGTATATATATGTAATGTATTATGCCTAAATATCTAATGTATGCCTATATACAATATGTGTATATAAATATATATTAAGTTTGAATGTAAATAGCTTGTGTTGGTCTTGTGGTATGTAAATACTTATTATAGACTAGCATGGTTGGATATAAGTCTTGATAGACTATTATAGGCTTGTTAGGGTTTAGCAAGATTGCTAAACCTAGTTTAGGCTAACCTAGTCTTGATTAGACCTAGTTTGACCAGAGTTGACCAAGAGTTGACTTTGGCCTAGATTGACCTAGAATCATGTAGAATGCATAGTAGGACTTTATTTTACTATTCTGGACTTGTTGTGACTTGTGTTGTTCTGATTAGGAGCCAGACACCACTCCTCGGACAGTACTTTCATATCGGACACTCAGATACCAGGCGAGTACATTCTCTGATCGTTTCATACTTGTCACGAGTTATACTCTCGCTCTAGATTACTTTTACTTGATGCTGTCACGTTATCATCACGGATTGGTACTATATGGATCTCTTCTTGGGATGTTATCCCCTTTAGCGGGCGCATCGGATACTTTATGACATGTGTTTCATGTACATCATGTATTCCTTGCTTCTGCGTTATTCATGTACACTCATGTTCTCTCATGTTCTTACATGTACGTTCATGTACTCTCATGTTCTTTCATGTACGCTCATGTTTGCCCATGTGTCTCTTGTATAACCAAAACATCATGTCCGTAACGTAACTTAAATAGATCCTTGTGTATTGATTGTGGGTAGGGGTGAGTATAAATGGTCATGTGATTTACCCATCATGTACACTTTGTTACTTCCATGTTTTATCATGTACAACCTAAGCCAATTACATGCCATCTCGTACTCTAAATTACTAGTCACTTACAGTTCTTACTTATCATGTATATATTTCCAGTTATCAAATATCTCTCATGTTTTCATGTACATCTTTTTACAGCATTTCATGTATCTTATTCTATTGCTTGCTTTATATTTTCTGACATGATATGAACTGCATGATATGTATTGTGCTCGCTCCTGTCCTGACTGGACCTGTTGAAAATATTACAGAGGACGAGGAGGAGGCCTGCCTGGACACCTACTACGGGACAGCCCTAGATGACACCTGCGAGCTGGACCCTCAGGAGGACCCAGCTCTAGCTGAGGATATCACCCCGAGTGCCTAGACCAGATTAGTTAGGCTTATTATCTTTTATGTAGTCATGAGACATGTTTTAGCTAGACTTTATTTGGAGTTCAGAGTTGTATATATTCTTTCATATTCTGTAGCAGAGTTGTACTTCTGAATATTTGCTGGGATTATCTTAGACTACTTTTCATCTATTTATTTCCTCGAGTTCTATTTCGTATCGTGCTATCTCTTCCTTAGTTGTGATTGAGTTTATTAATGCTATGTCACCCCCATTCGGGGAGTATAAACTATTTAGATAGATATTGTTAGATGTATATTGACCTAGGACAACGTTCTACCGCCGACACTGCGGCGTAGGCTGGGCGTTGTTACGTTCTCGTACCCTCACAGTGGGTACGGGTCGTGACAGGAAGAAAATATGAACAATCGAGTAAGAGAAGGAGTTCAACCAGATATTATACTAATACCAGTATTTGGTGTGAAAATGAAGCAAGCGATTTTGAAGAGGAAGAGAGACCTCGCAATAGTGCGAATTTATGTTCATGGCTACAGATGCAAAAGTAATCTCAAATATACTATATAAAGATTTTACATTTGATGAGTTATCTGATGCTTTCAGTGATTTATTAGACAATCAAAAGAAGATGATGGACATGTATAAAAGTGCTAAGAAAGAGCTGAAAGTGGTACACTCTTAGTATGGTAAACTATCTCTAATACTAGATGATATTAGAGATAAAACCTCTTCTAAAAATACGGATGAGATTTCTTCTTTAAAATTGAGATTACATGACACTCTTGAGGAGCTTGAGAAAGCAAATCAAGAAAATGTAAAACTCATAGATCTCTATAAATTAGTGAAGAAGAAGTATAATATCATTGCTCAGAGAATAGATGAACTCACTGTCAAGTATGATGACGATTGTGATATCTATAAAAAGTTAGAGATAAAACTAGGTAAACAGGTTGTCAAACCTATGATTCAAGTGAACACAAACCACACAACTAAACACAAATACAGCAAGTTTAATACCACTAGAACTTTCAGAGGTCATGCATTCATATATAAGTTTCCACACAAGAAGTCTCACAATATTTCAAAAACTCATATGCATGATTTTTGAAAGACACCTAGCACAAACATGTCTGCTACATGTCACTACTGTGGTTTAAAAGAACATGTATCACATCAGTTCAAAATAAGGAAGTTTGTAGACATACATATATATGTTTGGGTTCCTAAAACTAACACATTTGTACCCTTAAGAATGTGGGTACCAAAGGTTACATCTTCAACTTATGTTGTAGGTGGACCTACCCCAACTCACTAGAAGCAAATGGATTCTCGATAATGGTTGCTCCAGACACATGACGGGAGATATACTTATTTTGCAACTGTATCGATGAAAAAAATAAGGTTATGTCTCCTTTGGGAATAACTTAAAAGGACATATAATTGGTAATAGCGACATAGGTACTTCTCCCTTTCCTATTATCAATAATGATTGCTGAGTTACAGAATTAAAATATAACCTTCTAAGTATAAGTCAATTGACTGAGCATGGTTATGGAAATAACTTTGTTAAAGATAAACGCTTTATTTATGATAAAACTTCTGGTATAATCTCTTTTGAAGGATTAATAGAGAACAACATAGATGTTTTATATTTGTCGGAGAATAATAAAAGTACAGGAAAGTGTCTACATACATGTCAGGACGAAAGCTGGATATGACACATGCATCTTGTATATGCGAATATGGACACAATTAAAAGATTGTCCACAAAAAACTTGGTAAGAGGCTTACTTGATATAACTTTCAGGAAAGATATAGTCTGTGCCAATTATGAAAGGAACAGGGCATCCAGATCATCTTTTAAATCAATAAATATTGTTAGTACCTCTAGACCTCTTCAATTGTTACATATTGACTTATTTGGTCCAAGTAGAGTCACCAGACTAGGTGGTAAGTTATATTTGTTTGTAATAGTTGATGACTATTCAAGATATACTTGAGTTTACTTCCTTTCAAATAAAAATAAGGCCTTTTTTGAATTTGTTTCTTTTTTGTCAAAAGATTCAAAATTAGAATGGATTAATGATTACTCATATTCGAAGTGATCATGGTGGAGAATTTGATAATCATGATTTTAAAATTTTTTGTGTTTTAAATAGTTTATCTCATGAATTTGCTTGCCCCAGAGCACCTCAACAGAATAGTGTTGTGGAGAGGAAGAATAGAATTCTTGGCGATATGGCCTGAGTTATGCTTAATCAGCACAATCTTCCAAAATATTTTGGGCAGAAGACGTTTATACAGCATGCCATGTATTACGGTTCTTATT
Organism: Iris pallida; assembly: GCA_029216955.1. Taxonomy (NCBI): domain Eukaryota; kingdom Viridiplantae; phylum Streptophyta; class Magnoliopsida; order Asparagales; family Iridaceae; genus Iris; species Iris pallida. The sequence goes on from JANAVB010010198.1 coordinate 23,862,650, forward strand.
AGAACGATTTCCAAAAAGACTCCCTATAAATTATTGTTTAGTAAAAGTTCTAATATCAACTACTTTAAGTGTTGGGATGCAGATGCTTCATTATAAACACCAAATATATTTTAGGCAAATTTGATAAAAAAGCTAAAAATATTTCTCAGATATGCTACAAAAAGCAAAGGATTCAGAGTAATTCAACAAAAGATCACTAGTAGTTGAAGAATCTCTAAATGTTACTTTCGACGACCTGAACAGTCAACGTACGAATGATAGTGATAATGAAGATGATAGAATCCCTTTGAGTAAAACGCCCAAAAATATACCTAGAATGTCTGCCAAAGAGATTACGGTTTTCCACAAACCATCCAGAAGAGCTAGTAATAGGTAATGTATCTAAAGGTGTAAGTACTCGTTCAAGTACCAGAGATATCATTAATAAGGTAGCTTTCATTTCTAAGATGGAACCCAAAAATGTTGGAGAAGCTTTTAATGATGAATTTTAGACTTCTGCAATGTAAGAGGAACTTAAACAGTTTGAACGGAATAAAGTTTAGAAATATGTTCCCAGACCTAATGATCACTCATTGGTGTCAATTGGGTTGTTCAAAATAAATTAGATGAGAATGGTATGGTCACACGTTACAAAGCATGTCTAGTAGCTCAACGCGATAATCAAGAAGAAGGCATTGACTACAATGAGACATATGCTGCGTTTGCTAGACAAAAATCCATTCGAATGTTATGTTCTTTTGCTAGTTCTTATGGTTTTAAACTTTTCAAATGGATGTCAAAAGAGCTTTTTTTAAACAGTTTTTTATAAAAGAAGATGTTTTTTTAAACAACCTCCTTGCTTTGAAGATTTTAAAAGACCAGATCATGTATTCAAGCTTCTTAAGGATCTCTACGGACTTAAATAAGCACCTCACGCACAGTATGAGCGCCTTAGTTCGTTCTTACTTCTATACGGCTTTTCAAAAAGAAAGGTTGATTCTACTCTTTTTATAAAATCTATTGATAATAATATTTTAATAGTACAGATTTACATAGATAATATTATCTTTGGATCAACAAATGATGCTTTGTAACAAGTTTGCTGAGTGTATGTAGAGTGAATTTGAAGTGAGCATGATGGATGAATTGACTTTCTTCCTCGGATTACAAAACAAACAAAATTCACAAGGGATTTTCATCAGTCAAGCCAAATATACAAAAGATATGTTAAATAAGTTTGATATGGACAGAACAATCGGAACTCCTATGGCAACGTCTACAAAACTTGATATGGATGAAAGTGGTAAACTAACTTAAATTTGTAAGTACAGACGTATGATTGGTAGTTTTTTTATTTAATTGCTAATCGTCTTGACATTATATTTTTAGTATGCCTGTGTGCAAGATATCAGGCTTATCCTAATGAATCACATGTGAGCGCTGTTAAATGTATCATATGATACCTTAAAGGAACGTTAGCAACTGGTCTATGATATCCAAAAACTGATTTGTTTGACCTGATAGGTTATTCGGATACAGGTTTTACAGGATGCATGGTCGATCGTAAAAGTACTAGTGGCACATGTTATTTTCTAGAAAAATCCTTAGTCTCATGATTTTGTAAAAAGAAAAACTTTGTCGCATTATCAACAACCGAGACGGAATATATAGTCATAGGATGTTCTTGTGCCTACATTTGTGGATGAAACAAACCTTAGAAGACTATCAGTTATCCCATAACCACATTCCTATTTTTTACGATAACACTAGTTCTACAAATCTCACAAAGAATCCTATTTGTCACTTTCGTACTATATAGAAATTAGATATTATTTTCTTAGAGTTCATGTATTACAAGATGACATTTGCCTAGAATATGTGGGCACAGAACGCCAATTAGCTGACATTTTCACCAATCCTCTAGCAGAAGATCGATTTAACTTTATACGAAGAGAAATAGTAATTTTGGACGTTGAGGTTGTATAATTCTATATTACTTGACCTAAATTCATAAAATCATAAAAAGTATTATAGTTATAAGCCGAAAGGGCCCTTCTGAAAACAACGTGTAAAATCCTAAGAGACACGATGCCAAGTGTCTTAGAACTAACGCTAGCTCAGATCTGGCTGTCGCTCCTATATTCTGTTATACGTATTTCCAGTAAACGTGTACAGATTCCCGACCCGTATCTTGCCTTATCTAGCATGGCTTGGTTTGGTCTTGGTTTAACTTGGTTTAGCTTGGCTTTGTTTATTTTGGTTTTGGTTAGAGATGAAGAGGATTGATATAAATATCAACTCCACTCTCTCTCTCTCTTTTCATTATTTCCTTTACTTCTTCATTAACTTCTTCTTCCTCCATTAATTCTCTCCACCCAGCAAAGGTAAGTGCAATCTTGCTTCTTGATGGATCTTAGATTTTTATTGTTCCATTGCCTTTCCCTCTTGATTCTAAGCCTCCTTAGAACTTGGAATTCTTGGTTTAGATGAAGGGATTCTTGTAGATCTAAGTTCGTAGCTTTCTCAGTTTTCTTGGGTTTTTATCTACTAAACTTGATTATTGTCATGTTTTGATTGTTCTATGTTGTAGAGAATTTGATTTTACCCAAAATGGATTGATAACCCGAATTTTGAGTTATTTTAAGTAATTTATGGACTTGGAAAGTTCATGGGTTCCATGGTTCTTCTTCTCGGGTTTGAGAAGAAGAACAATGTGTGGGCGCATGGCATTTTATATGCCCACAGTAACTTTAACCTTGGGCACATAGCCCTTTATATGCGCCCAAGCTCCCTGCCTTCCTCAGTATGGGCGCATGGCTTTATATGCGCCCAAGCTCCATGCCTTCCTCAGTGTGGGCGCATGGCTTTATATGCACCCATGGCTTTTACTTGCTTATGCACATAACTTCAAAATATGTATTAAGTCATAGTGCCCCTTTGTTGTGGGCGGATAGCCCTTATTATGCGACCACATAGCCAGTATAGATGGCTCCTGACTTAGCTTTCCATTGCTCCTTGCCTCACTCATGTGGCCGCATAGACCATAGGCGCATGTATGTGGGCGCATAGACCATAGGCGCATGCATTTGGGCGTATAGACCATTGGCGCATGCTTGTGGGCGCATAGGCCATGGGCGCGTGCACTCTCTTGTGCATTCCTTCCATAGCATATGCCCTACATGACGCATTTAGTCTTAGGAGCATATCCTTGGGCGCATGCTACTCTCAGTACATCCATTTTTGGGTGTATGTTCTTCATGACACCCCCATTGAACCGTTTTGCCATCTCTTACAAATGTCCGTATTTGTCCCCATGGTCTTTAGTGTAAAATTGTGACTTTGTTTGTACTCTTTACTTGACTAGTCCTAAAATTTTATTTTCCATGTTGTACATGTATTCTGAGCATTAAACACGATCTTGGTATGGCACGTACATTCCCTAACAACTCCTTGATAGAGGCCCGTCGTGGTGCACTTACATGAACACGACATGACAATGTGACTTTACATAATAACTCTTGATAGTGACCTGTCGTGGTGCACTCTTGACAAGTAATTTGAGATGATAATTCTTTATGGTGGTCCGTTGTGACGCACTCTTGACTTGATAAGTAACATAACTCTCGTCTTGACACCCTGGATGATTTCTATTGATTGTATCTGTACAAGCTACATGTCTCGTCGTGCATCATGTCTAGGACATGAATTCCTGATTTCCACGATCAGAAATTTATACTGAATCTGACTAAGTTAATGACTAGATTGATCAAGTAGACCATAATGAGATTCCTAGTCACAGGCAATCTCGTTATCTTGGTGCTTTAATTGGACTTGTAGCCTGCCGTAGAGTAAGGCACATTTCCAGCATGATGTCATGTGTTGCACCCCAAGTCACCAAATCCAACTCTCTCATCTTGTAACTGGATAACCTGGATAAGTCTGCAGGGCTTGTGGCTGTTGGAACATCTCAATGCATCTTGTAGTAATTAGGCTTATGATAACCCTAGTTAGTTAAAGTATCAAACCGTACTCCTTGCTTGGCAGTGATTGATGAATGGAGAGACGTCTAGTCTTCTCTAGGCAGGGCCAGTACATTATTATTTTAGCATGTTACAGTTTATGCTTTGCTTTATCGATAATCGATCAGAGAATAAGTTTTGTTCAGGTGAACGGTTACAACCCCGGTCCTTGTTTGGTTTATGGGTTGTAACCTGGTTACCAGAGAAGTTTCTTAGTTATCTTGTCATTTATCCCTTGAATGCTTAACTTTAAGTTTTCTTGTCATCATTTATGTCATTTATGTACTAATATGTTGGTTTTAGTTCTTAAGTGAAGCCTCCCTTATGTCACTTTCTCTTTCTGGAGTCTGACCCAGCTGGTTTTGTACGGCCAGATTTTAGAGTAGCACCCGAGGATATTCCAGCCTTCCAGCCAAATGGTGAACACTAGACGCAACTATGGCAACGAGTGGGGTTATTTTGCTCTACCACTCTATTGTAAATTATTCTTTTAAGGCGTTTAGCCGCCGATCAAGTGTTAGCTCGTATTGAATTTACATTCCTGTCTCCCTGAGGGCTGTAACATGATTGACAAATCCTAGGGTTGATCATGTATAACTTTAACTCTTGCTAGTCTTCGTATTTTGTATTACTAACTTCATGATCATCTGAATATGTAATGTATGGGATGCCTTACTTTGTATGTTTGATGATCTACCATCTTTTTACATTTACATGCTTGCTTGAGATTGAGTCACTAGGCTTGTTTTTGACCATAAGTGACTGTTGGCTTGTAATTAAACCATCATGCATCTAGACAGCCGTAACTGTACTGCGAGGTAGGATTCACTTCAACGTACGTAGCTGGCTGTGTCTGTCCCCCGCTCTCTAGTATTCTGTTTCTGTGGCATGACACTGGCCCCTAAGCTAACCCAAAATATTTACTATTTTTTTACATTATGGTTAATTAATTTAAATTATTTTCTCAACACAAATATTTTAAATTACTATTTCATATACATGTTAAAAACTGTATCAAAAATTATCCAATTCTATTCAGGATGGCTAGTGACCGAGCACGGATCGAGCTCTGTGCGAACTCGGATCGAACTCGGATAGTCTATTTCTAGAACAGGAGATGGACAGTTCAGGACTCTATTTAAAACCCTACCAATGTCACATTTTCCCTTATCCCAACAACAGCCACCCACCGAAAACCTAACCCTAGAAATCCTCCTCTACCTCTTGCAAGCTTCTCAAAGCCAAGACACTTAGAATCGGGGTGATTTCATGGTTCTCTTCCATATTCCTTTATCAATTTCGGTATATCTCTTACTTTTATATTTTTTTCAACGACACCAAAGTTTCCTCACTCTTCCAAAAAGAAAAAAAAAAGTTGGAGAAGCTTCTTCTTCAAATATTCAAGAAGAGGTTTCATTCTCCCTCTTTAGTCCATCTATGCCGAATGGTGATAATTTCGATGAATTCATATTTGTATCATTAGATGCTTCTAATGAATGGTTCAACGATTGTGTCGAAAGGATAATTTTTTGTGAAGCCCAATCAATTTTACCTTGTTTTCGGATCATTTGTCGATATTTCAACACTTTGGTTTTGAAGAGTTGGTTCGATCTTGTTATCCCATTTATATGAATGCAATGCATATGTTCTATTACAATCTTATGGCCACAAACGACACTATTCATTCTAGAGTTGGTGGGATAGAAATTGAATTTGATGCTGAGAATTTAGCTATTATACTTCATATTCCCAAAGATGGGTAAGCACTTATGGACATCACAAAAATTTAATTTTTAGCTCATATGACTTTAGATTCTTTTTCTGACTCGTTATGTGAACACAATCCCTGTCCTAAAGGGCGCCTTCGACCAAAACATACGAATGACTATTTCAACTGTATTCTCTGTTATCATTCCAAAGCAAACAACTACTGATGAAATCACGTATCTTGAACTCTTTGCCATATATCATCTCCATTTGAAATTCCTTTTAGTTTGCCAAAGACTCTTATCTCCACTATGGAATGGTGTCGCAAGAAATCGTGGAACCTTCTATACACGATGTATCTACCATATATTTTAGAGTATTTTAATATCATCTTAGATGACTGCCCTCGAGATGCTCCTCCAGCTTATCTTCACATGCATCATCGAGTAGCTCCAACTCCAGCTATACACGCTCCTCCTCCTCCTCCTCCTCCTGTTGTTCACCCATCTGCTAGTCACCATCTTTTTCATCCGATCACAGGTGTGACCATTGAGTCTTTCTAGGCTTTGGTTATGGATCCGTTATAGCTTTGCCGACAACCCTGGTGGCTCCATTCCCATAGTGTCACGCCCCAGAACCAGAATACTGGAGAGCGGGGGCAGACATAGCCAGCTACGTATATGAAATGGAATCCATCTCGCTATACGGTCACGGCTGTCTAGGATACATGAGGGTTTATCTACAAGCCAACAGTCTCTTAAGGTCATGAACAAGCCTATTGTCTCAATCACAAGCAAGTAAGTAAAAGTTACAAGATGTATGATCATTAAATATACAATAATAAGGCGTCCCAATACTACAAGAAAAATGATCATTTACGGCACGCGAAACGCGCCGTAAATGATCTTTCACGGCGTACATTTTGGTGCCGTAAAAGACGGTGCCGTAAAAGACCCTATTATTTACGGCGCATTGGAGAGAGCCGTAAATGACGCTATTATTTACGACACGTTGGAGAGCGCCGTAAATGTTAATATACACGCTGTAAATGATCACAAATAAACGCCGTAATTGATTTTCTCACAAAATTTTGACAACCATTTACGACATATTTAGTGTGCCGTAATTGCTCTTTCACGGCAAACCTTTGGACGCCGTAATAGATATTCCTGCATGATCAAATACGGTGTACATTTGCACGCCATAGTAGCTATTCCCATAAGATCATTTACAGCTTTCATTTTGATGCCGTAAAAAATATTTCTGACAATTTATGCTTATCACTTTCTGACATATGTAGCGTGTCGTAAATGATCTTTGACGAATATTTCCATCAAATTATTTCAATGGTAAACAAAGTATACAACATAGCAAAAATAAATTTGAAATAGTTGACTGACATATAATCCCATTCAAACTACAAAACTGGAAACTCCTTCAAATAAACCCAAGCACGTGAAATTATAAAAATTAATTGAATTCAGTAGCCAAAATACATTAATAGCAAACAAAAGGCAATGCCAAAGTACATCATGTCATATTGATGCATGAACTAGAAAAATTGTTGTAATACTGAATTAAGAACCATACAATTCAATACAAATTTTCTAAAACAAATTATCGAGTTGAACAAAAAGTGCAAATTGTCTTCTATCACAAATTACAGCTCAATTGGTTGCAGGGAAGAAGCTTCAAACACAATATACAGATATTGTTCTTTTCATTGATAACCTGCACAAACACAAAATAGATTTTAGTTCATTGTATCCAATTTAATGTATATATAAACACAACAATGAAAAAATATATACTTTCATAAAAAAAAAAATATAAACTAACAAAATGTAATACGCACATGAGTTTTATCAAGAGAAGCAGAGACATGTAAAACAAAAGACATGTAAAACAAAAGAAAGGTGCTAGCTTGCAGTAACAAAATAATATAGGGTGAATGCATAGGGAATATTATGATAGCAAATTATTAATGAAATAGACTCAAATGGTGAATGCATAGGGCAGGGAAAGGTTTTCCTGTACGATAATAATCACAAACTAAATTGATAGCAGTTATTGGCGTCATCCTATTTTATACAAGAAATAAAGTGCATAAGTTAACAGTTCTACAAATAGATCACTGAGTCATAAAAAAAACCATGCCAGACCACCAGTTACAAATCAGTCTTGCACACTTTTAAGTATAATATATAGATAGCATTGATATAAAACTGGAGATGATTGGTAAAAAGAGTAAGGCCAAACAGTACTCATGACTGTGCTCCTCAATGTGAACTTCTTCACATATATGTCCAGCATCTTTTGAAGCTATATCACCAAGGAAAACACAATAGAAGATAAAGTAGCAAATACAGTAGAGTTTATAATGTTGATTAATTCGTGTAGCCAATCCAAAACTTTTGGGTAAAATACTTTGGTGTTTTAGATGATGATGATGATGATAATGTAAATTAAAGATGATGATGTCGTTGCTGTTGTTTGTTTTCTATATGAGCAAAAAAACTAGAGTAAGAAGAAAAGTAAACCATGGAAAAATATTTATAATGCATTGATGTTATTATTTATGGATGATAAACAAGGTCGACTCAGTTTAACACAAGTTTAGCCTCTTACACATCCAAGCAATAATACATCACTTGACTTTCCAGTACAAACTACAAGACAAAATCGAACTTTATGGATTTTTTTTCCATCATCCTGGTGAACTCAGATTAATTAGTGGGCAGTCTACACCAATTTTCTCATTTATCTTCTATAAAGTTCCTATTGAAAAGAGTCTTAATATTTTTTCTAAGTACTCTATTGCCAAGTACTCATATGCAACCATCAAATGAAGTGCCTCAGTTATAACCTCATTAGCTGCATCATTGCCCCAACCGGAAAGAGATCCTAATATTTTTTTCTTCCATTCTTTTTTTTCCTTTTTAATTATCCGCTTTTAATTGATCATCATTAGCCAAAAAGATGTACTAGAGATATGTAATATATCATCACCAACCAAATTTGAGGTTGTACCAGTACTAACTAACAGATATTGCTCTGGAATTGTTACACAAGCAAAAACAGGAATCACTGCATCACTAATGACACTGTCGTCCTCTGTTAAACATCATATGGATAATAAACATCTCTCCAGTAAAGCAAATCAGCAAACTAACACAAAAAGAATCAAGACTTCAGCAAACTAATAGAAAAATAATGTCCAACACGTACAAAGAGAATAGCCTGTGGAATATAGTAGGAGATCTGTGCAATTTCTTGCAGTACAATAAGGGGGAATGTACACACAAGATGCACAGACCAAGTACCACCTTCCCATGTTCTTCCCCAACACTTCATATTTGCAAGATAGCTGGCAAGAAGGAGACATCTCTTCTTCCTCTCCTTCCACTATCACCATGTAAGTTTTCACCCAACAATTTTCTCTGCGTTACTACGTATATATGTTCATCTTTTGTAATTTTGAGTCATGTTATTCTGAATCTGACATTGCACCTAGTTCTCTATTTGTCACTGCTTTCCTCGCAAACTGTGTAAAAAGAACACCAGTTCTCTATCCAGCTAATTTTGAGTCATGTTATTCTAAATATGACACTGCACCATGTTATTCTAATATATAGCATACTGTGTAAAAGAGAACACTAGTGTGAACTGATGAGGAAAATATCATATAGTGTGAACTGATGAGGAATAAGGAATGAAGGGTGTAATAGACTATTAAGCAAAATTCCTAGTTCCAAACCCAAACAGACAATGTTGCAAGTTCTTGGAATCTGCTTATGTTAGTGTGAAATGGAAAAAAAAACAATATAAACGCTCTGTAAGCATTTTGAGTGTGAATGTAGTCATGAACCTGCAAGCAGAAAGCCTGTACTGAAACAGATAAAAGGACTAAGTTGAACAAGGTTTATTTGTCTTCACCCACTTAACCTTACTACAAAACCTAGAAACGAATTAAGTGCAGATAAATGAAAAAATAATCCAGCGACATTTTGGAAATGGACAAAACCTAATTCGAAAAGGAATTCAACTGATTTGTTTTCTACTGCATTTCCTACTAAAAGGTTGATGATTTTATTATATTTTCCTAAGAATAATATAATATACTTGAGCATATACTATAAGAAATGTACGAAATGCCACAAAGAGCAACCCATTATAGAAGAGTACATCAAATAAGTCATAAATATCACATCCCATATATCACCGAAAAAGCTTAGTGTAAGAAAGTAAGACAAGGCTTACTCATCAGCTTTCCTCTGGCAATTCAGTTCTAACCAACACACCACATGAGAAGAGAAGTTCAATCAGTAATAATATGGAACCGTATAGAAATCTCAGTCTACATTTATTTAAGATGCACAAGAGTTTCAAAACATACATCTTCTAAGATACACATTAATGAACAAGGTCAAAACTGATTCAGAATTGCTTGTAGGCACACAAATGTTCTAGAGCATACTACAATAGTTGCATTAGTAATAGTAGTGAAGAAAATAAAGTTTTTGCCACCAGAGATAAAGATGTGTTTATGCATTAAACATTTAGAAGTATACTCGTGAGAAATTTTTTAGAATGGCACCCAAGAAATTGAAATATATACTGCTTTAGGGGAGAAATGCTAGGGACAAGTTGATGTTAATGAACCTCAGTTAAATTATATAGGATTTGAGCACTTCGTGATAACTGTAATGACAACGATTATTTTATCTAAATAGTAAGCTACGTCGTCTTCAAATTTTTATATGACAAAACTGTGACTAGGTCATGTACTCAACAGTGAAAAGGAAAGACGGTACATGGCATTCATTGTTTAATCCCTTCTCGTCGAGGTTACCCATTGGAATGCAAGGCTTGACAAAAGAGTGGAGGCATTGCATATCTTTCCTCTTGTCATATATAGAGGGCTATAAATCTCTATGTTAACTAGTTCCCAATTGGCATGCACGAATAGACATCACACTTCATATATTCAGACTCATGCATTTTTTTCTTCCAACCAATATTTGATTTGTTGAGTATCATCTGTTAATGCTCAGGAAAGTTGTAGCAACTTATCTTGAGTTGAGGTTGAAGAAGCTAATGGAGTTGGATAAAATAAATTTATGCTCTGACACCATGTGATAGTGGAGAAGAGGAAGGAGAAATATTCTTCATGGTCAATGGTAAGGGTGTGCTCATGATAACTGAGAAGTAATACATGGCACATCCATTCCACCAATCCAAACAAGACACTACAGGTTAAAAGGGGTCGAGGGTCACATACAGGGGTGAGCATACTACGGTTGTATGTCATTGGTTACTTGATCAGTTTAGGGTCCAACTCTAACACCCAAAATGCACGTAGACGTTACTGGTTACTTCATTGTCTCGCTCTAACCACCCAAAAGACCACAAACTATAATAGGATCTCCACAAGAGTAATTACCACCAAATGTTTCATGTAAACTTAGAACTTGACTTGCCAACAGGTTATTACATTTAGTGCTTAAAACACGAGAATTATCTTATAGTACAAAGAACAATCATTGTTATGAACGTGATACCAACTATGTCAACAAAAAAAATATATAAAAGAATGCTCTCTATCACCCTGGCAAGGGACTTGTAAACACATTGGTGTTTTTTATGCCGAACCAGAAAAGAAAAATGCAAATGACACCAATGAAACAACATGATTAGGTGCCAGTAGCCCTCACTGGATTTCAATGACTGCAATTGTTTTTTCTTTTCTTTTTTTATTTTAGGCACTAACTAGGTAATGATGATAATGAAAAATATGAGCACGTTTTTTTGCAATAAATGGCAGCATGAATCAAGTACTTTCACGTATTTTGGGTTTATTGAAAATGCATATACAAAACATTTATGGCCCGTGAAAGAATAATATGACGCAGAAGAAAACTAACACTTAGAAGCAATGAAACTTGCCTGAGATATGGGAGAGTCGTTTTTAACAACGATGGATTGCAGGAAACAAAGTTCTTCCATTCTGACGTATCTATCCTCCCGTCCTGGTCCACATCGGTATCCATGAATGTCTGCCCAAGACGAATATGCTTATTAAAAAATAGTTAGGAACATAAATAAAATTCTGCAAAACTGATGTTTTCGAACCTAAAGAGGTTTCATAAATAGAATCCTACCTAACATAAATAAAATTCTGCATACATGTTGATAAAAAATTTTATTACATAACAAATGCAAAATCCTTCATCTGAAACACAAATGTATTATGAAAAAAAGAAAAAAATGGCAATTAAAGAAAGCTATAACAAATGCATAAAAGGAAGATCTTTGAAATGATCAAAACAAAGAAAGCTTACACAAGAGATAATACCGCGTAAATTCAATGTCCTAAAATTCCACACAAAACGATAAAAGCCAAACAACATATGTCAACCCCAAATGAAAGTTACCTTGTTAATTAGCCCATCGTCAATGACAAAACCCGGCTCAAACAGTGCCTCAACTTCTCTAACACTGACTGTATAGTAAGATAAATATCATGATAAGATAAGCAAAATAAAAAAATGTTTCAAAAACAAAATATTAATATGAAAGGCATATAACAAGACAAAATTTTCGATCAAGAAGCTGACCCAATAGATAGATTACCAACTTCCCATAGTGCCCTCTTTCCTCTCACTTCAAAGACAAAATGAAACTTCCAATACGCGTGCAGTACAATATTATCTTAATAACTTAAGAAGTGATATTAATACCATGAGAAATAGAAGAAATTGAGTCAGGAGGGGCAATCAGCAAGAGCTGCAAACCCCAGCATGTCCTGTACATTGCTGCATAGCTCTGTACAGTCAACGCACCCATCGCCTTGCACCTTGCGACCATAATCAATCTCTGTAGCAATCTCCTGAACACAGAGCTAAGTATCATCTACTTGAACTCTTGTTTGATCATTATCCTTTTGTGAATATTTATATTGGTAGTGTGAACGGTTAATTAAAAGGATTTGGTAAAGAAGCACAACAGCTTTCTGTACAAAAGCTAGACCTTGCCATGTTTGGACAGAATTTAGATCGACAACAAACATAATTAAACTTCGCCAATAAAATAGAGAACCTACATATAATTATACAACACATGAATGGTAGTTTATATGTGCAAAGGAAAATTGTTTATTATAGCTTAACTGTTAGCTTTTGAAATGGTGGCAGCATAATATAATAGTAGTACTAATCTATGCAAAAAATATATAATAGTGGTAGAAACCCATGTAATATTTTCTAGGAACTAAATGAACAATTGGTCACCACCAGGAGCCCATCGTCCAAGTTGTGTTGGACCTTGCCGCTCTACACTTCGCGCTCGTACAGAATTAAATTTCTCTGTTTTAACCACCTGGTAGATGATCTTCTTCCTTTTTTTAATATACATAGGAATGTATAAAAGCATTAAGGGAATATGATGGGTCTTGGCCAGCTCTAAATATTAATATATACTGGTGTTAATTTGATTCAAGGACAATGGTCTAGAACAAAGTGGCAAATTGGTGCGCCGTGCATATGATTCTAACAAACAATTGGCAGATCCACATAATAAAGAAGGCTAGAAAATATCAATATTAAATTAGGAGATTGATAAGGAAAATGTAATAGCAAACAATAAGACGATTCTCGAGAGAAGGAAAGATCAACAAACCAATTTTAGCTTCTCCCCGGAGCAAGTGACAAGGTCCTCCAAGAGGTTCTCCCACACCACCTCCCCTTCCATGTCCGACTTGGTCCAGCATTTTGTCAAACACCATGGCTTCAAGAAGACGGTAAGCGAGAGTGCGTGGTCGTTGAAGGATGTCATGTCCGCTGAGAGCTTCGAAGGATGCGACGACGGGGCTCCGATTTGGGAAAGCGACGGTGCAGGGGGGTTCAAGAAGGAAGGGACGATGTTGGTGGAGATGGCTACCGCAGTCGCCGTCCACCGGAAATATAGTTGCATCCGCCAATGTTGCAAATTATCTCGTCCGGAGCTTCGAGAGGGTTCCAACGAGGTTCCAGCGGGAAGGGGGAAGGTTTTTGAGAGAAGAAGTTTTGAGACAATTTTAAGAAAAAAGATAAAATGTGTGGAAGAAAAGTTGTGAGAAAAAGGTTTCCAGCGAGAGGGGCGCAGATTTCATAAAAATTTTAAGTCAAAAATTTCAATGAAGTGAGGGAACCAAAATTTGATGTTAAACAATAGTTTTATCTGTTGAATCCAAACCTAATATTTTGTTGAAATTGGTTTTGATATTAAACAACGGTTTCAGTCCGTCAAAAATACAACGACAATTTTAATACGTTATTGTTGGACAACTCTAACTGTCACAAATGGTTCATTTTAGTGTAGTGAACACTCAATAATCGGTGTTTATTTTAATGAAACCAAGGGTGAAAATAGCAACGCAGGCTCTAAGAATGAAAATCAGAATGAACCAACTAGAAGGCAGATAAAGGAGCTGGTTGGAATCGGGCTTTAGAAAGAAGGGAGCTGAAGAAGCATTTGAATGATGTGGAAAATACTGAACGGGTCAGCGGTGGAAAAGAGTTGTCAGATGCATTTGAATGAAGTGTTTGACTATCGCATAGCAAGAAACTCAACTACAAGAGCACTCTAGACCTACCTCTGATTGGACTGATGCTTCCACTACCTCTATAGGTAATCCTCTTGTTGACTGATGTCTCGAATGTGACAATAATTGAAGAACCCCAAAAGCCAGAAAAAATAAGGTGTAATAGATTGAATAAAAGGTTAAAAAATGAGTCTCTAAAGCCAAAAATATTAATAATCTTGAGTGAACCCCAAAATGACATCATAAACCAATACTCCATCCAAAAAATAAGCACTGTATATGACAAAACTAATAATCAAACATTCAAATAAAAGTATTAGAGGGTTCAAGCTAAACAATAAACAAATGTCTCCTGTAGCGTACTTTATTAGTATATGAGGGAATTCCAAGAGTGTTACAGGACTAGATAAAGCCTAATTGGGATATATAATCCTTATATGTGTAGTGTCTCTAGCCTAATTCAGGAAAATAACAGTTAGAAAATTTAATAGTATAAATATCAGTTAGTTGAATAAGAAATGAGAGTTCTTAAGCAATTAATGACCTACAAAAGCATGGATTATTGAGCAAATATGAGGATATAAGCCAGTAGTAATCTCCAACACTAGGGTCATTCCACAACCAAATCTTTATACAAAATAAAAGATACAGACCCTAACCCCAACCCACAAGGAGGGCTTATGACCACCTCTTATTGAACATTTAGAAGCACCACATAAGCACAAATACTTAATTTCCAAAACTATTCTATAACATATGATACTTGTCACAACGTGCCTAGAAATCTAATTATCGAGGCACTTGGATTTAGGGCTCCTCGGAAATTAAAATCTCTAAACCAATGAACCAAGAAAGAAAGAAGGGAAAGAGAAGAGGGGTAAAAAATACTAATCCCATTCCAAATTAGGGTCGCATAAGGGAGAATCGACGTGCCTGAGCAAGCAACACTCCCCTTTACTAGGGTCATTCAACAACTAAATCAAAACAGGCCAGCTGAATCATTATAGGGGACGTGGTCCGCTTCGCTGAATCTTAAGTGGTCCAAGTTCGATTCGCTTAAGTGGCTGCCGAATCTGCTTTGTGTCACACTGCTTGTCTGCGACTATCCAACACTAGGGTTATTCGACAACTGAATCTCTTCACCAAGAGCACTTACAAGAAAATCACAAATTTAGGGTTTTCAACAGCAAAACCCACAACTCAATTGCTAAACCATTCTATCACCGATCCATGCTTACTTGTCTGCCACCTCGATCTAGGATTCCTCGACAATTTAAATATCTAAACGGCTAAATCTAGTCACTGGATCATAAATAAAAAGAAGTTAGTCAGAAACTAAACCTCCTAAACCAAAACCCTAACTAAGACACTCAAATTTCTTAACTATTGTATAACAAAACCCTAGCCCAATCAGTAAACGATCAATCACCACTTTATTAAAAAAGCGGACTTGTAGAGAAATTAGAACAGGACAGCTAGGTTACGTAGAGAAATTAAGGCTTGGAGTGGGAGAAGGTGAGATTGACCTGAGCAGCCTTGTAGGCCTCCATGGTGGCCTCGGCGGCCTCCTTCCCCAAATCGACCAAGAACTCGATCGGACCAAAGAAAAAAGTCACCCAAATCGACCAAGAACTCGATCGTCCACTCCCAAATAATAAATAACGAGAGAGAAAGAGATATGCACGATTTATATCTAAAAATATTTATATCAATAGCTTCAAAAATCTTTACCTTCTCTGTCGTTCCGCTTCTTCTGCTAGTTTTTTTTCCTTTCCGCCCTCCCTCTTCCTTGTGCGAGGTTTTTTTCTTCTTCCGTACTCCATAGGGTTTTTTGGTTTTGGGTTTGGAATATGTGGCCGAAAGAATGCTTTTATTCAATTTTAATTGAAGGCAGGGGCAGGACTTTAGGAAATAGGTTAGAAACTTGGCAGGATTTTATTGATTTGCTGGCGGATTTTACTCTAATCTTTTCATTTCATTGATTTGTTTATTTAGAGCAAAAATTGAAACAAAATTTTTGGATCAACACACGACCAACATTGACTTATCTATAAAAAATATTATTAAATATCGAATTTGTAATATTTATCGTGAATTGTTGTAAAAAAGAAAGAGGTACGCAACATTTAAATATAAAACATTGTTATCATCAATATTAATAAAATGTTGTAAAGAAGATTTTTTTTTTGTAGTGTTATCTCAAATGTTTTCCATCGAGCTTGTGCCTAGTTCACGTTGGATAGGATTTATTTTGGCCCAAACTCTCTCCGTTTTGAGAATAGGGTCTAGTTTTGAGGTCTATACTCTATCCACAAAATCAAGGGTCCGAATGCTGCTTGGATAAAAAGGGTTGGGTCCGGATCTAGAATCCATATAACATATATAACAAAATTAACTCATATCTAATTCTGCACGGTGTGCACATAAGCACGTGTCATAAATAAGTTAGAAAGTTAATTTGCATAAACATTGAGGAAAAGTTAATTTGAAAGGAGATTTTAGAGAAATAATTACTTAGGGAAAAATTTCTTAGGAGAATCAATTACAATATACACGACGTGCACAAATGTATGCCATAAATAAGATATCATATACGGCATGTAAAAGTGCATGCCGTAAATGAATTATCATTCACGGCGTGCACAAATGCATGCCGTAAATAAGTTATCATTCACGGCACAAAAAAAATGTATGCCGTAAATAAGTTATCATTCACGGCGCAAGAAAATGCATGCCGTAAATATGTTTACAATGACGGCTTGCATATCAAATACGCCGTAACAAAGACAAAAAATAACTCATTTACGGCACGCAGATTTACATGCCGTAAAAGCGTGTCATTTACGGCACGCAACAACTGCGTGCCGTAAATTGTGTACCGTAAATGCTACATTTTCTTGTAGTACAAATATTACATATTCAGCTGATCATGAAGCTAGTCGTTTCAAAATGTCAGGACTAGCAAGAGTTTAGTCATACATGATCAACCCTAGGATCTGTTAATCATGTTACAGCCCGTAGGCAGACAGTAAGTAAGTACAATCGAGCTAAACAGGTGCTCGTCGGCTAAAACGTCTCAAAAAAATAATGTTTACAATAGAGTGGAGAACCAAAAATAACCCACTCGTTGCCAGGGTTCCGTCTAGTGGCCACCATCTGGCTGGAAAGTCGGTAGATCCTCTGGAGCAGCTCCGAAATCTGGCCACACAAAACCAGCTGGGTCAGACCCCAGAAAGAGCAAGTGCCACAAAGGAGCTTCACTTAAGAACTAAAACCAGCAATCAGCACAGGAATATAAATAATATAGTAAAGACAGGAATATAAATAAATGGTAAAAACTGGAAATAAGGAAAGCATGCCAGGACGATATACGACGAGATAACCATGGAACTATTCAGATAGCCAGGTTACAACCCGTAAACCAAACAAGGACCGGGGTTGTAACCCTTCGTCTGAACGGAGCTTGGTTTCTCACCATTTATCGAGAAAATAAATACAAGCATTCTGGTCATGCAGCAATTCGAAACAAGATCAGGGCAAGACTGGACTGGTTAGACTCCATCCAATCATTTCACGGCCAAGCAAGACCTACGGCTTGATACTTTAACTAACTAGGGTTATCACAGTCCTAGTTACTAACAAGATGCAGTGAGATTATTCCACAGCCACAAGCTCTGCAGACCATCCAGGTTACCCAGGTCGAAAGATTAGGGTTGAATTCAGGTGGGTACATCGTCCAGGAAATGCATGTACCCTTAAGTAGCTTGAAGGGTGCAACACATGACAGTGTGCTGGAAATGTGCCCTACTCGACGGCAGGCTACAGATCCCAGGCGCGCCCAGGTAACGGGATTGCCTGTAGCTGGGAAATCTCTTCATGACTAATATATTAATCTAGTTATTAGCCTTAATCCATTTCAATAGGTAATCCTGACCGTGGTACTCAGGAGTCCCATCCTAGATATGATGCAAGACAGGACTGGTTTATTTGTACAAGCACAATCACCCACGGTGTCGGGATTTTTATACAGGTCATGTCATGTCAAGTAGCCGTCACAACAGCTTATCAAGATATAACATGTCAGGTTATCAGGTCAAGTGTACTAGTCAGGAGTGCGCCATGACGGGCCACTATCGTGTCAGGCTTAGTTATCAATTCCAAACATATTACATAAATTCGGGAATTATCAAGTTCAGATCAAAAGGCGTAAGGATATAAAATGGACGTAAAATATCTAATAAAATATCAATATACAGGGCTATAAAATCCAGGATAAGGAAAATAAAACCAAACTGACATGCTAATATAAGATCAAGTCGGCCAAAGGCCATACGCTCAGGTAGGCATACGCTCAGGTAAGCATACGCTCCCAAAAGGCAGCGTAAAAGGCAGCGTATAGGGGTCACAAAGCTCTCGGGTTGAACCAGGGTGACAAGATAGGCTAGCGTACGCTCAAGCCAGCGTACGCTCAAAGCCAGCGTATGCCTTGCTCGCTTAAGCTAGCGTACCAAGGCACGCGTACGCTCAAGCTGGCGTACCAAAGGGTCCATACACTTCCAATGGGAAGCGTACGCAAGGGTCAGCGTACACAAGGGCACGCTCGAACTACAGGTCAGCGTACGCTCAAGCTAGCGTACGCTCAAGTCAGCGTACGCTTGAGCAAGCGTACGAAAAGACACGCTGCCAACAGGCAGCGTATCAAGACTAGCGTACGCACGCTAAAGAGCAGCATACTCAAGTCAGCATACGCTCACTAAAGAGCAGCGTACGAAAAGCAGCGTACGCTCGCTAAAGAGCTGCGTACGAAAAGCAGCGTACGCTCGCTAAAGAGCAGCGTACGAAAAGCAGCGTACGCTCGCTAAAGAGCAGCATACACAAGGCAGCGAAGCTAAAAGCTAGCACACTTCTCACTGTCTTCTCCAAAGGGCAAGAACAGCAAGAACAGCAAGGACTCCATGGATGGAACCTAAAACTCCAAATGCTCATAACTTGGTCAAAACAAGTCCGAATCCAACTTTCCAAAGGTCAAAATTGGGTAGAATAAAATTCTCTTCAACATAGAACAATCAAAACTTGAAAACAAAGGAGTTTGATAGATCAAAACCACCAAAATCCGAAAATACTAAATTGTAGATCTACAAGAATCAAAGCCTCAAAATAGAAAATGACAAGTTCTAATGTGTCTTAGAATCATGAGAAGAAGCTAATAGAACCATAAAATGAGTTCTCTTGTGGAAGCAAGTTGCACTTGCCTAAGGGTTGGGGAGTTGTGGAGAGGAAGGAAGAAGAAGAAGAAGAAATAAATGAGAGTTATGGAGGAGAGAGAAGGTTGGTGGGAAAATAAATATCATGGGTTGTGGTAGGTAGGGGGTTCACCTTGGTCCATGATTGGACCAAGCAACCAGCCGGCCAAACCAAGCCAACCCAAACCGAGAGTTAAACCAAGCCAAAAAAACTAAACAAGGAACAATACAAGAAAATACGTACACGTATTTCCAAAATACGTAATACGAACCACAGGCATTACACATAGTTCATGATCCCTCTGTGATTGGTTATCGTATTGATGGTACAGAGGCTCAGCGCTACTTTGACCCTATTGCTTGTTATGATCTCCACCGATTTGCTGAGTCCGAGAACCCTTCTCGGACAGCTATTGCTGATAATGATGGGGATGATTATACAGTGATAACCCCTGCATTTTATTTTCTAGCTAATTTTATTGTCTTGTCTTAGCTATATATGCTTCTATAAAGAATTTTATGACATCAGTATTTTGTGATAGTGTAGCTTTCTGTTTCTTTTCAGCATTCTATGTATGACATTTTAGTATATGCTTGATTCAAAGCTTTTCTATTATATTCCATTAGCTTCCCATATAATTGGTGCTGAGTACTTATAATTATGTCATTTTGATTACATGACAACGGGGGCGAAATCTTGATTACTTTAACAAATGCACTAACTTTTGCATGAATTTTTTTTTAATTTCAAATATATTATTGTAGCTATGAAGACTTGGTCTGAGAAATTTTCTAGATTTCACATGCTCGGAGGACTTGGAATTTTATTACAGGAGAGCAAACAAATATACCAAGCTATTTCCATTCCAGATGAACATTTGTTAAGTATCAATCGCAGTTTTGTTAAATTATCAAAATGGAAAAGATTGTTGGTCCATATGGTCATAATCAACCTGATTTCGATAATTGACTTAAAACTTCAAATACAATATATAAAGTATGAAGACTATAGAAGACTGTAGCTATTCTCATGAAGCAAGATTTTTCTAATTTATTATGTATTTTTATTTTCTCGAGTCTAGGTTTTTGTTAGTCGGATATCACTGGCATTTAGATAGAAATCTCGACTCAAACAAAACCAAACTCATACCCGAAAGACTTTCTGAAACCAAAAACATTCTAAAAATCCCAGTACCCGAACTCTGTATGAGTTGCCCCGAGCTCAGACCAAAATCGGCACCCTAAATTTCCTCCTCATTAGAATGAATATCTATTCTTTTGGATCCCAAACGTTCAAAAATTTGAATGTTAGAGTTTTCATTTTACTCACTCATCTCATTCTTTATCTTCTCTATTTATTCTAAGCCTTCCTTTCACTAAAGAGCTTTCAATCTTCACAATTCCAAGACAACTACCATTCTTTTAATGTCAGTGTTCCAATTAGAAGTGTTCGAGATGTACAAGCTTGGCATATCAGTTAGTGTTGAAGTTTGTTCGTATACTTTGGATAAAAATAGAAAAATTATGAGTGGCACCCCACTTATATTACCCATATTCGTAGTGCACCCCACATTGTTCCACATATACATAAGTCACCCCACTTCTAACAGAAAACGTCAAATAATAACGTTGGTGGCCTTTAAAATACTTTCCATGACCGTAACACCCCTCTCCCCTTTCCCTCAGCCTCAGCTGCTGGAGGTTCCTGATCTCGCCCAGATGGGAGAACAACCCGACCAAAGCTCCGAACAAGGAGGAGAAGATGGCGTACCATATCTGAATGTCCATCAGGTATATGAGGACGACAGGAATCCACAAGACCACAACGGCAAACCTATTCGTGTGACTCAGTAGCTCAAACCACCGGATCTTTAAAGCCGACGAAGGGAGGTTATAGATGGCCTTGGTCGGGGACACCATGGGCTTAATCTGCAAGAAATAGCTGAAAGTTAACTTCACCGCGAGAAGCACGACCCAGAAGAGAGCATACTTCACGTTGTCCACAATCCCCTCCCTCAAGCCTCTCCCGACGAACGTCCGGGACTGGAACCACCAGGTCAGGGCATAGAAGATCTTCCAGTTGGTCTTCTCCAGGAAGTTACGTACCCAGGGGATGATGAAGAGGACCAACGCGAGAAGCTCCGGGAGGATGAAGATCACCGCGGCTTCCAAGAAGTTGACTATCCTCCTGTTTGCGGCGTCCGACCACCGCCTGTCGTGGTTCTTCTGTTCCCATATCCGGAAGTACAGGACGCCGAACGCCACGGCCCAGCCAACGGCGGCCGCGGTCTTCAGCACCATCCTGACCAGGATCCACTTCGTCTCCCTCGAGACGAGGCTGTATTGGGTCCCGGCGTCGAGCAGGGCCTGGAGGATCCGGAGCCCCGCCCAGGTGATGAACACGGTGAGGGCCCGGACCTGCACGTCCCGGCTCTCCAGCCCCTGCCACGGGTACGTCTTCCCGTCCCACGCGACGATGGTGGCGGCCTGGAGGAAGAGGATCAGCATGACCCAGAGGCGGTCGAAGCTCCGGTAGAGGTACCAGAAGGAGCGCTGCTCGACGAACCCGGTCTTCCGGACCCTGTGCTTGCTGGGCGGGGAGGCGAAGAAGTTGCTTGTGAGGTCGAGCGGCCACTTGAGCTTCTCAAAGCAGCGGCGGCTCCAGAAGTACTCGTTGATGTCGTCGTAGTTGCGCCAGGAAGAGTGGGGGCGAGTGCCGTTGGCGCTGTGCGCGACCTCCTTGTAGAGGGGGGTGACAACGCGGTCGAGGAAAGCGTTCTCGCCGGTGACGGCGGGGACGGCGGACTGGCCGGTGGAGTGGTCGACGTAGCCCTTGAGGACGCGGTTGAGGTCCATGGCCATGTGATGGAAGAGGTAGGAGAGGCACTCCGGGAGGAAGCGGAGGTTGGCGGCCTCGCCCCATATGAGGAGGTAGAGCGCGGTGTAGAGGAGGTCGCGGCGGGGGTCGGCGGACCGGCGAGACGAATCGGAGATCCAGACGTTGGACTTGCGGCCGAGGTAGGCGCACCAGGCGGTGTAGTTGTGGAGAGTCTTCTTGCGGAGGCGGCGGACAATTTTGGGGTCGAGGGAGTGGACATCGTCGGGAGGGGGGGAGAGGCGCATCTGGGCGTTGGAGAGGAGGAGGACGAGGTGCTCGCGCTGGTTGCGGACGTTGTCGGCCTGGAAGCCGAAGAAGAGGCCGAGCCAGTCGAGGAGGTCGAGGCCATCGTGCCAGCGGGAGAAGGGGGGTGGGCGGAGGTCGCCGACGGAGCGGAGGGCGGACATGGCGGCGCGGACCTCGGGGAAGCGGAGGGAGGGGTGCTCAGCGAGGAGGTTGTGGATGGGGATGATGTTGTAGGGGGGAGGGGTATTGCGGTCATTGAAAGTGTTTTAAAGGCCACCAACGTTATTACTTGACGTTTTCTGTTAGAAGTGGGGTGACTTATGTATATGTGGAACAATGTGGGGTGCACTACGAATATGGGTAATATAAGTGGGGTGTCACTCAAAAATTTTCATAAAAATATGACGTTGTAGAAGTCGGCGTGTCCATCAGAGTAAAGCACAAGGTGTAACTACTATTTCAAATAGTGAATTTAACATCTAGCAAGAGTACTCGAGCCTGGACTAGTCCTCTCAGAAAAAAACTAGGACAAAATCTCGGTGTTTGCGTATTGATTCTATCTCATTAATTAATTAATATTTTTTATATTATTGCATTAATTATCTGTCTTTACTTGTCTTTACTGTATTATTTTTTAATTTTACATATTACTTGTCTTTACTGTATTATTGCTACACTCTATTTACCCCCCTTTAGAGTCGTCGCGGATCCCATGGTGCCTCCTTCGTTCAAGCTCACCAATGGTTGTTCTCTAGCCGACCCTCTCACCTAGTGTATCAGAGCCATCATATCAACTTCTTCGAGCCTTATCTGTCGAGCAGGTTTACCAGGCAGTTCGGATATTGTGAATTCTTGTTGGAGAACTGGAGTCTGTGTCTCAATTTTATTAGGGATGTACTGGATGGCATGCGAGCGTGACGCTACTACTCTGTCCTCGGCATTGGGCAGAGTTTCTGCTGCCAGTTGATGGGAATGAGCCACATATTATTTACATGTCGACTAATTTATATTGCCAAGCCAATATGGCCCCCGCTGTTTACAACAGGACGAACCAATCTTATAGAGGGTACATGGCTAATTCCCTTGTGGTCACTACCTCAAAAATCTATCGTTCCTAATGGTGCAAAGGTATCATCGTCGAAGAAGACAACCACTACCGGCAGTTCTCCGGTTCGTGGGAGTGATTCACCACAATATGCGGCCCTGGAGGTGGGGAGTCCTCGGCGTTCGAAGAAGGGACTGACCGCAACACACTTGTGGAGAGGTGTCAAAATCTTAGAGATAGTAGTTGCTCAAAACCTTCGAGTGGGAGAATTTTAATGCAGAGAGGTGGTCAACCATAAGTTCCCTTTTTGGACCCTTATTTCCCTTATACCCTCTTACTCGCCTTGCTCTGGTCTTGTGTAGGCAGTATAAACCTTCGGTCCTCATTGCAAGCTGGAGATCCCAATGATTAATGACGAGTGGAAGAGTGAGACTGATGAACCAGTTGTGGGGTACGAGGGAGAGCATGGCCCCACTGAAGTGTTGATGGAGCATGATGTTTCTCAAGATGAGATGCATGCTTCGTCAGCTTCTCCAAACACTCTGTCTGGTCCTATTTCCTTAGACCCTTATTCGTTTGTCAACCCAATCGTAGATGAGGAGGGTACAGACGAACGGAAGGAAGGAGGCTTGGTCAGTTGGAAGTTTAGACCTCTTTCTTTTGCAGTTGAAGCATTGAAGGTTTTCGAGGCGGTTGATACCAAGCCAGTGGCTGCTGCCGGAGCATCTGCCGGAGAAGCAGTTATACCTTTCTCTGCCCCTTCCCCTACTGAGGGCATGGTTGATGCATCTTTCCCTCAGGGGTTTGAAGTGGGGATCGCTGCGCCACTTCCTCGGGCTGAATAGGCGGGGGTCATAGGACAACTTCATATGCTGGTGTTCAAGGGTCCACCTCCTGATCTGGGACCACAGGTGTGAGAGGTGTTGGGGTCCCACTGGTGGTAACCATTTTGGACAGGCTTTCTAGCATTTGAGCACTCTTGTCAGATGTTGCAAATTCAAAGTCACCTAAGTTTGCTAGAATGATGGCTACGTCTGCTCCTTCAGCCACTAGTACCACAACTTCGGGTGCTAGTACCATGGGAATAACTTCTGCTCCCCTGACTCCATTTACCCTTGCTGATGTGGAAAAAATGTTCAGGATTTTGGTCCAGACCTTCTTTATGCTCTTGAAGCAAGGAGTGCATAACATCATGTAGAATGATCGACCCTTCTCTTGGACCAAACCGGGAGCCATAGGTCAGGTTCTTGTTCTCCGGTCTTTCCCTGGTTCCGAACAAATGGCAGAGTTGCTTCTACTCAAGCTGAATGAGATGGAG
Source organism: Iris pallida (assembly GCA_029216955.1). Classification (NCBI taxonomy): domain Eukaryota; kingdom Viridiplantae; phylum Streptophyta; class Magnoliopsida; order Asparagales; family Iridaceae; genus Iris; species Iris pallida. The sequence goes on from JANAVB010010198.1 coordinate 23,887,666, forward strand.
CAATGTCTAAACAACATCCAACAAGCTCAAGGAGTAGATGTAGATGCATTGGCCTCGCATGAATACAACCGCCTGTTTGACACTACTGCCAACGGGAGGGTAATCTTCGTAAAGGGATTGCAGAATTTCACAAAATCTATCTGCTATATGATAAGATTAGGCGATTGACCGATAAAGAGGTTATCTTGGGGTAGAACAAGACTCGTTGGCTCAAAAATGACCAAAATTATGGCAGAGATTAAGCCGATCGACGACAAGCATCGGGAACTGGAGACTCATCTGAAAGCTGTCACTAGGGATTGGGATGTCAATCGTCGACAGGCAAAAAAATCATAACATCCTCCGATGGGCTGGAGACCGTGCCGAAAGAGCTGGAGGATAAATTGGCATCACGTACGCATTCGCTTCGAACATCCAGTTGCCAACATGCAAGAAGCAAATTGTAGCGCATGCAAGAAGAAGGAACAACTTGTGTCCTCTTTGTACTGAAGGCTAAAAGACCTTTGTTTGGATACTTGACCTCTGTATGTTTTTCCATCTTTTTAAGAAATATTGACAAATATTTTTCTCACACGTTTCTGAGTTATGGTTTGATTTATTATGGACCTACTTTCAAAATCATACCTAATAATTGTATACAAAAAGTAAATTTGGAAGAATTTTGTTGAGATCGACTCATTATCCTTGGCATACCTAAGACTGGGTATGGATAACAAAGTAAAAATGAGAGGTCCATTAGGGGCCACGTAAGTGTGACAGTGAAAAAAAATATCCTTCTTAGAGGTAATATGAACATGGCAACTATTAATTTGACATTTGTTCAGAGGTCGTGCGGACGTAAACAATGGGTAATTTGGACGAAAAAATAGTTCAGAGGTCTCATGGGCATGACTATCTTTAGCCCCCGTCAAGTAGAATATTTTTGGACTGGGGCATCCTTGGCCCAACTAGGGACCGTAGATGGGTGAAGCCTCTAAGACAGCGGGGCCTTAAAGACAAGTTGATAGAGAATATAAAGGACTTTTATTTTTGTAAACCGTAGAAACTATGAGCACAAATTGGGAGCTGAGTCACCATGCTGAGTTATTGCCTTGTATGCTAGAAGCCTAGAAGTATGTTTGGAAGCCGAGACACCACTTGTATACATCATAGGTGGCCAATACTGGCTAAAGAACCTGCCATCTGGCCTTTTCATAAACTGGTTAGTGAGGCTTTAGTCTTTTCCATATTTAATAACATTGTCAGGGGTGTAGGACTCGAAGAGTTTGAGTTGACCGGTTCTGATCCGAAACCGAAGAGGGCAAGTATGTTAGTGCCGAGGCACAATTTTCGATGAAAAATTCTGAAACTGAAACAATTGTACACACAATGATTCAAATGCAGCACCTTAAAGAAGATGTGCAACAGAGATCCTGAAGGATTCTGAATTACGAGGATCTAAAAAGATTCTACGTAATACACAAAAAATCTAAAGAGACTTTGTGCAATCAACTATCGGCAGTAGAGCTTCTAAAAAGAAGTTACTGTAAAAGGCAACAGCAGCGATGACAGGCGAGAATGAGATGCTGGGGTGAATGAACCACCATTTCTCAAAGCTTTATTCGCCCTACACGAGCACGAATAGCTTCCAGGAACCAGCAAGTTCACGAAGAACTTCTGGAACGCTCGTAAGTCAATATTTGAGACTTGAATGGGCTTCCTGGAATTAACACTCTCTCAACTCTCTTCTTGGGGCATCTTTCAAAGGAGGCCAAGGGGCTCTATTTATAGAGTAGAGTTGAGACTTCACCTCTTCTCCTATCCGATGCGGGACTAAAATACCAATACTCAAAAATAGAGTTTGATATTTTAGATCATCCCACAATCAGCATAGAAGTGTGCCAGTCCACGCCTACACCCCGAACACTCCCGTGCATGCACGAGACATCCTGGAGTCCGTGTCCGAGTCCGAGTCCGCACAACAAAAATTAACTTGCATCCTTGTTGGATTTAATCCTTTTTTCTTCTAGGAAAATACTTCCACATGGCACAAACTTGTGCCCCACTACACCTCATGTGCACACCTCAACACAAGCAATACATTATATTGAGATACTCACCATTTGGTGTAGCCGATGTGGGACTATCTTTTCTAGTCTAAAGGCAAAAACACCAACAATTCCCCACATATCTCAATATATGGGTTGAGCGTTCCCCACAGTTACTGCCCATCATGCATTATGAGAGATGTCGCTACGACTTGAATCTTCCCGCATAGGTTAAATAACAGCATGATACAAGAATGGACTAAGCCTTGAATTATGCACCATAACTGCACTTCTTCCTACTCACATATTGACATCAACTGTGCTTCTGGCAGCACATTGAAGGCCTTGTGCCAGCCTGGTTTCAGTGTATAATTTTTGGACGTCTACAAGTTTACCCTCAAGAGACGGCCTGATATCTCTGTCCATACACTATAGGTGAGTTCTTTATAAAGAGTCATGGCATGAAGCATTGCGCTTCTTTGCGATGCTATGCCGCTATGACATGGCTTAAAGCCGAGACTTTACCCCACCTGGGTACCTCATCGTAGTGTCATACTACTGTAGCATGAGGTCACAGGCCTCTTTGTAGTGCCAAACTACCCAGCATGAAGCCTTGCGCTTCCATGCGGTGTTACACCGCTATGACATGGCTCGCAAAGCCGAGGCTTTATCCTACCTGGTACCTCTTCGTGGTGTCATGCCACTGTAACATGAGGACATCGTCCTCTTTGTAGTGCTGTCTACTTCTCTTTATTACGATTATCATACAGCATTAGGCTACCTGCCTATTTGCGGTGCTACTCCGCTGTGACTTGGCTTGCAAAGCCGAGGCATTACCCCTACCTGGGAACCTTATGGTGGAGTCACCCCACTATAGCATGGAGTTACACTCCTTGTAGTGCTGCGCTACCGTGCTTCCTGTAAAGCACTCCAGGCATTCACTCTGCCTGAGAACTCATTAAGGCATTTAAGCCAACCTTCCCACAGAAACCGTTTTCCGCAGAAAATAATAGTAGACAACAGTGGTTATAGGTCCGTAACCTCTCCATGTCCAATAGAACATGTACCCACCGTTCCTGATATTCTTCCGATTAGTGGTCCTCCCTTGAACCAAAAGCTAGATGCCTAGTAGATAAATCTTTGAACTAATAGCATAAAACTTTATGGTAGGAATACAATAATATAATATCAGAATGCCTTCAAGCCCATTTTATAAGTTGTGTCATCGACCAGCTAGCGCTTGAGGCCCTTGGTGAACGGATCCGCCAGGTTCTCCTAACTCCGAACATCAATCACTGCAATAACACCTCTCTTGATAAGATCGTGTACTACTCTGTGCTTCAACCGTACCGTTCTCTTCTTCCCGTTGAAGAGTTCATTTGATGTCACTGCTGCTGCCGCCTGGTTGTCACAGTATATCGGTATTGCCGGTATCTGAGCCCCAACCACCGAAAGATCATATATGAGCTCCCGAAGCCACTCTGCTTCATCTGCAGCAGCATCCAATGCAAAGAATTCAGATTTTATGGAGGAGCGAGATAACATAGACTGCTTCTTCGACTTCCACGATATAGCAGCTCCGTCCATGGCGAATACGAATCCACCTGTGGAATACCCACTCTCCATATCTGAACACCAGCTAGCATCACTGAAGCCTTCCACTACTGACGGATCTCCGCTGTAGAAAAGTGCATATGTCTGAGTTTTCTTGAGATATCTCATAACACGCTTCACAGCTTTCCAGTGCTCAACGCCTAGATTGCTAGTAAACCGACTCAACATTCCCACTGCAAAAGCTATGTCAGGCCTTGTGGCAGTAGTAGCGTACATCAAGCTTCCAATGACGCTAGCGTACTCCAACAGCCTGACGCTTTCCCTCGAATTTGGCTCCAGCTTCTGATCACTCCGGTACGGTATATCAATAAACAGAAGATCTTGATACCCGTAGCGAGTGAGCATCTTCTCAATATAATGAGATTGTGACAGCGCTATTCCAGTGCCTGTCCGGATGATCTTGAGCCCCAAGATTACATCGGCATCCCCCAAGTCCTTCATACTGAACTTGGTCGAGAGGAATTTCTTTGTCTCTGTGACGCAGCTTAATCCGTACCTAGGATTAGCATGTCGTCCACGTAAAGACATGTGATTACTCCTCTTCCGTCAGCAAACTTCGTATAGACACACTTGTCTGTTTCACTGACCCTGTAGCCATTTGACCTTATCACCTTGTCAAACTTCTCATGCCACATTTTGGGAGCTTATTTCAAACCATACAGAGACTTCATCAACTTGCAGACTTTGTCTTCCAAACCTCTGACGATAAAACCTTCTGGTTGTTGCATGTAGATCTCTTCGGTCAGCTTGCCATTAAGGAATGCTGTTTTCACATCCATCTGATGTATCACCAGTTTGTGTATTTGTAAAACCCCTACTTTTTAAAAAAATTATTTTTTTATTTTATTAGACTTAAAAATGAATTTATACAATTTATGGTTTTTATTATTTTTTTTATGACCTGGTTTGGCCAATTCAGTCCGAACAGGGCCCGAACAAAATTTAAGCCCATATGAGCATGTGGGGTGACTAAGATGACCATGTAGGAACATTTCATGTGTGTACAAATATTTTTAAAATAATTTTGAGACTTGTTGAATATTTATTGACTTTCGGTACAAAATTTATATTTTATTAATAAAATAATATTTTACACGATGGTATAATTTTTGGACCCACACATGGGTGAGCGGTAAAGTTCACCCATTGGGATAATTATTATTATTTTATTATAATTTAAGTTATTTCATGGAGATTAAAATATGTTCATTCTATTTAGATATTATTATTATTATTATTGAGATTGATTTATGGTAAGATGAATTTATATATATGTATGTAGATATATATTAAATATTTGGATATGTTATATATAAAGTGTTATTTGTATTTAAATGATTTTTTGGATATATATAGTAATAAATATAAAAGATTTGATTTGATTTGAAAAGAAAAAGAAAAAGAAATGAAATGAAAAAGAAAAGAAGAAAAAAAAAAAAAAAAACAAAACAATTAGACCACCTTTAGGTGGGCGGCCCCACCCACCACCTTTATTCCGTGAGCTGCTAAGCAGCGCTCACCAACCATCCCGTGAGCCGAGCATTTGGACTTTATTGTAAATCCTATTAGTATTAGGTTAAGCCCAAACTTGTTATATATATAACTTCTTCCATAGACCTCAAAACCTTAGACTCCCAAAACGAAAATTTTAGCAGAACATACCCTCTTCGTCTACGAGTTCGTTTCGCCAGCAATGGAGTTGTGTGCACGACGAACGGAGCATCGAAAGTCAGCCCTTCGTCATCCACGGAGCAGTTTTCCCACTCAAGGTACCCTACTTCCCGATGACGTAACTTTATGCTCGTAACTCCGATTTTCGATCCGTAAAATGTTCTGGAAAGTAGACTTGACCCTCTTCGAGATCCCCGAGGTGGATTTTGACATGGTCATCCAACTTGCTCGAAATATTGAGACAAAGTTGGAGAAAAATCTACTTTTCTGAATATTAAAAATTGTTTTGAAACACCAACTTGTCGGCCACTTTTCTCGCTGTACATTAAACTTTCATAAAAACTAATTGAAGGCAGTCAAAGACAACATAACCAAGATTGTAATGCACCTTTTGAATTCATTTTTCATCTAGTATGTAGAAAGTTACACGTTGTTAAAGTTTTCTGAAAAACTGTAAATTCTGTTTTCAAAAAGTAGAGAAACACTCCGATACGGCGTCTGTCCTGACAAACCGGGCGACGTGGTCGCGCACTATATGCATCGAAAGGCGCATATGGATGTTGTCGACGTGTAGGAACTGACGGAACTTGATTTCGTTGCATGTGTGCGACGAAATCAGTGCGTATCCGTCGAGATACCCCGTATCGACCCTTTGTAAATTAAGTCACAACTTTGTGCAAACTCATCATATCGCGATGAAACTTGCGCCATTGGACTTGAAATATTTTTCTGGTCCTGTGAGCCAAGTTTGGTCCGATTCTGAGACCGTTGATCGGAACGCTATTTTGGCGGGCCCACAATCCCACTCAACGGGCGATTTTGTGCACAGCCCACCGGAATCCAAAATTGGACATACCGTTGGGTTCGTCTCGTCAAAACAAATCTGTAGACATGTAGTTTGATGACTTTAGAGACCGTAGATTCTGGCACGTATTTCGGTGCAAAGCGGGTCCAACGGCGGGCATCGTTTTGACCCAAAATTACGATTTTGCCCCTGTTCCAGAATTTGACTTTTGGACAGGTGTTTTCTAGGTATATCTTATATTCCAAACTCGTTCGTGATGTTTATTTCAGCATCCGGAGCTTCTTGTGGATTTTGACTTTTGTGTTGGCGATTCTGATTGTTGGATTTTGCTGCTTCTCGCACCACCCGCAGGCAAGATACCTTGCCATTATACTGTTTATATTCAGTTGCATTTTATTACATATCACTGTTTATTATTTCCAGTTCTTACAGTTCTTGATTACTGCCTGCTCAGTGATATTAGATATACTTTGTTATTTATCCTTTGATTGCATATGGACTTAGAGTTAAGAGACTACCGTTGTAGTGTATTGCATATACCTTGACACCGTTGTACCACGAGAATGTGTGAGATAAGTAGCTTGTAGAGGTTCTTGTGTGTGGGCTGATCCCCCATATGCATGCATTAGGGCTAACTGCTAATAGAGACATGTTAGGAGACTTAGCAGTTAGTAGAGATACATGGTCGTGGATACGACTTGAGACGTACATTGGGTGGGGAGAACATTTCCTTGTCGTATGGGCTTCTATTGCACTTCCCTTTTAACCCGGAAGCTCCGTTGGAGATACGGGTATGAGCCTCTCAGGTTGGCCACTGTCGTTTTTCAACGTCATGCTCTCGGTCACTGGTGCCCAAGTGGGGACTATACTAGATCCCATTACAGCCAGGGCTCATGCGACGAAAGGTTTGTTCTTAACTGCATGTTCACTTTAGTTGGTTAGATTACCTTATTAGTGTCTTGTCACTTTCTTTGATTGTGGCATATTTTATATTCAGTCTTATAATGGCATGTTGATGTATCTTGTTACGTCCCTCTGAGGACCTGGTTATCTCGTCAGGTGTGTGCTTCATGATTTCTTGCAGGTGCTCTAGCTAAGGCCATTCCTTCCTTCGTGGTGATTGCTCTTGGACTCTCCATTGCTCTCGCTTGCTAAATTCTTTCCTTGTATATTTTTCCATATTTAATTTGGTTGGTAGTGGACTTTGTCTCCGCCCAACTATTGTGTACATGACAAATTCAAAGTTACTTTTATATCATATTTATCTTTGTGGATGAGATTTAGTACCTTGGTTACTGCATTTTACAGCTTATGTATATATACGAGGGTCCATATACTTCGTATGTATACAGCTGGCATGATTACGTTCTAGTCCTACGTATTTTGGGACTGGGGCGTTACATGTTTTTGTGGTGGCCCATGCAGGTCGAGTTTGTCACTTCGGTTACGTTATTGTACCGATGTGAACCTGCAACATAGGATTAGAATTATAGGAATCTCATCCATACAGCTTGACCTCTTCCCTTGGCTTCAAATTTCGAACTCTTGTTCGACTTCCTTGAATTGCATCTTGCTTGATTTCTTTCTACCGTTGATTCTTATTTTCGTGCTTAGTGTCAACTAGGAAGATGACTACACTAGTATATGCTCATAGGTCAAACACATGGCTAGAATGGTTATATTGGCAATTGGAATACATTTAAGACTCTAATTGAGTTAAATGATTTTTTTAGTGTGATTTAATGATTAGTAATTTGTAAAGTAGGATATTACCACGGAAAGTTTTAACCTTGAGATTTCTAAATAGTAAACACCAGAGGATTTATAGAATTTCATACTTGGTTTAAGAAATTGATTGATTTTCAAAGATTTGATATTTATGATTTATTGGATTATAGTTATACATCTTTGCCCAAGTATAAAATTGATTTGCTTTTCGAGTTGTGATATTTATGAGTTTGGGTGATAGATATACATCTTTGAACAAATATAAAATTTATTTGATTTTTGAGTTTTAATGTTTATGATTATTTTATATTATAGTTATACACCTTCGAACAGTTATAAATTTGAATTGAGAATGATCTTAGCTTTTTTAAAAAAAAATGGCCATAGAAATTATTTAAATTTGAGTTGTACAACTTGCGATTTTCGTGTTTAATAAATTTTAAATTTTAAGTGGGAGTAATGATGGCAAATTTTGGTTTAAATATTTGAAAGTTATGAAAACAATTTTTGAGAATTTTCTTTATTTTAAATTGTGTCCTATGATTGAGGATTTACAGATCTATTTAGATTTTTGGAAAAAAAAGATTTTGACTGATAAGATTATTTGAAAATTTAGTTTAATGTGGGATTGCTAATATTAAATTTTTGGAGAATTTCTAAGGATGTGATGGAAAATTATTTGGATTGATTACAGGAAGTTACCATTTAAAAGTTGTAATTCTGTTGGAATAACTTAGCATGAATAGAAGTTAAAATTTATGAGGGCATGGAGCTTAAATTTTTTTATTATTGGTTTTAAATGCTAAGAGTTTTATTATGAGTTATTTGAAAATTTTAGAGTGCTAAATTTTTTTATTGATTGGGAAATTTTTTGGATTCGTAAATTATGAACTCTTGAATTAAATAATTGAGTTTAAACGTTATTTTGGAAAAGGTTAGTAGTAACGTGATAAAAAAAATTTGCTTTGAGATTTATGTGAGTGATTTAAAATTTTTATGATGAATTTGAACGGCTTAGAGTGAATATAAATTTTGGTGGTTTATTTTTGAAAGTTTTGGAGGAAACTTGAGTTAAATATTAATGATAGGCCACAAAGGTAGCCCTAATGAGTTAGAAGTATTCCACACTAATTGCCATGTCACTCATGACCATGATAGTAGTATATACACAAGTGTTGTTAGTCATCTACCCAGCTATGTGACTGTATTTTTACCTCGGCTTACTCGACCTTCCTTCAATTCTAGATCTTTTAATTGCGACCTTCTAACCCACTTGCAATTTGAATAATAATTTAATTGTTCCTTAACTGTATTCATTTAGGATACTATCTTCTTACTAGAACTGTGCCCCTAAATTATTATTTTTATGGATTTTTTAATTAATTTTATTTCATGCTTTAACTTGATCTTCTTTAGTTTTGTACATTAATTATCACCTCATGAACTCCCACTTTCTATTTTAGATCTCTTGGCGTCCCTTACCATGACTTGAATATTTGGAGCACAATACTAGACTTTTCCTTCCAACAAATTTCATATATAAGACCTAGACAAGCTGTCACGCCCCGATCCCGCAGAGTCCTTTTCGTCCTCGCTTCGGGCTCTTTGGGACCGTTCGTCCTCGCTAAGGCGTGATGCCGTACAAGCCTAAGTTGCGCTTGCACAAGGCCAAGACCTGAAACAAGACAAGATAGACAAGTTTGACAATACGCAGCGGAACGTATCGCAGATAATTGAAGCAGCAGCGGACATATTTCAGAATACAAGTATTGAACACAATGGTAACAAGAACATTTCTCTTTATTGATTTTATTTGAACAGATTACAAGCTCTCAATTCTCTCTGATACAATGTTACATTCTCTTAGAAATAATACAGATTACAATGATCCCGTTCCCATACATTACATCCTTTTATATACAAAACCAAACTCTTGCACAGATGTCATCTCTTGGCATCTCTTCTGATTTCTGGCTCCTGAGGATGAGGCTCGGGCTATCGCTTCGGACTATCCTTCTCGATGCATGGTGTACCTGCATGCAGACTGATGATGGGTTAGTATATCAGCATACTGGTGAATTGTGAACAAAGGAGCTACATTTTTCTGAAACGATCACTGTTCATTTAGTGAGAAAACATTTTCTTGTGATGTGATCTTGCTACTCTTTACCTAGATTCATTTCATGAATGCATTAGTCAGTTTACATTCTTTTGAAAACACATCTTTGAAAAGCCACAATCATTTCCATCTTAGCCGCTGTGCCTTCCACGGGTTCAGCTCGTCGCTAACCGCTGTGACTCGCATGGGTTCAGCTCGTCGCTAGCCGCTGTGACGCTCTTGGGTTCAGCTCGTCGCTAACCGCTGTGACTCTCATGGGTTCAGCTCGTCGCTAGCCGCTGTGACTCTCTAGGGTTCAGCTCGTCACTAAGTGGATTCCCCAATACGCATGCGATATCAAATGAATCATGCATAAATCGAGCAAGTCATAAACAATTCCATCTTCTTTTCAGGCAGGATACAGATCTCTTTTCTTAGCAGACAAGGGGCAGGTTCTCTTTTAAGCATACTCAAGATTTCAGTCTTGTTATTAACAAAAGTATTCAATCAAAAACTCAGATTCTTAAGGCGTAAGCGAATCATAAAATGAGTCTTTGTCCACTCACCCAGATTAATCGTCTTCTGTTGTAGAGCCAGCAATCCGATCTTTCTGTTTATCTAGTGCCTTTGTGGAGCGGGGCACTACATAATTACCCACCGAAAAGAAGTTTCGTCCTCGAAACTTAAGAAGAAACTTACGATATCCTTAGCAGCGATAGTCCTCATCCTTCACCATCATAAAATATTTACGGACTTTTTGTATGGAACGTTCATCTCATTATTGATATCGAGTAGGCAACGGAATTTCAATCAGAAGACATGTACAAATTCAATTGAATCAAAATTGGCCAGAGGATCGTGTTGCTCTGATACCATTCTGTCACGCCCCGATCCCGCAGAGTCCCTTTCGTCCTCGCTTCGGGCTCTTTGGGACCGTTCGTCCTCGCTAAGGCGTGATGCCGTGCAAGCCTAAGTTGTGCTTGCACAAGGCCAAGACCTGGAACAAGACAAGATAGACAAGGTTGACAATACGCAGCGGAACGTATCGCAGATAATTGAAGCAGCAGCGGACATATTTCAGAATACATGCATTGAACACAATGGTAACAAGAAACAATTCTCTTTATTGATTTCATTTGAACAGATTACAAGCTCTCAATTCTCTCTGATACAATGTTACATTCTCTTAGAAATAATACAGATTACAATGATCCCGTTCCCATACATTACATCCTTTTATATACAAAACCAAACTCTTGCACAGATGTCATCTCTTGGCATCTCTTCTGATTTCTGGCTCCTGAGGATGAGGCTCGGGCTATCGCTTCGGACTATCCTTCTCGATGCATGGTGCACCTGCATGCAGACTGATGATGGGTCAGTATATCAGCATACTGGTGAATTGTGAACAAAGGAGCTATATTTTTCTGAAACGATCACTGTTCATTTAGTGAGAAAACATTTTCTTGTGATGTGATCTTGCTACTCTTTACCTAGATTCATTTCATGAATGCATTAGTCAGTTTACATTCTTTTGAAAACACATCTTTGAAAAGCCACAATCATTTCCATCTTAGCCGCTGTGCCTTCCACGGGTTCAGCTCGTCGCTAACCGCTGTGACTCGCATGGGTTCAGCTCGTCGCTAGCCGCTGTGACGCTCTTGGGTTCAGCTCGTCTCTAACCGCTGTGACTCTCATGGGTTCAGCTCGTCGCTAGCCGCTGTGACTCTCTAGGGTTCAGCTCGTCACTAAGTGGATTCCCCAATACGCATGCGATATCAAATGAATCATGCATAAATCGAGAAAGTCATAAACAATTCCATCTTCTTTTCAGGCAGGATACAGATCTCTTTTCTTAGCAGACAAGGGGCAGGTTCTCTTTTAAGCATACTCAAGATTTCAGTCTTGTTATTAACAAAAGCATTCAATCAAAAACTCAGATTCTTAAGGCGTAAGCGAATCATAAAATGAGTCTTTGTCCACTCACCCAGATTAATCGTCTTCTGTTGTAGAGCCAGCAATCCGATCTTTCTGTTTATCTAGTGCCTTTGTGGCGCGGGGCACTACACAAGCCCACCTTCCTGTAGACATATCATGTCCCACCAAAATCCATCTCCTTGTACTCTATTTTCTTGATATGACCTTATGGTCAAAATGGCCAAACTATAATCTTTACCATGATACCGATATATTTTTGACTACAGATAGGGATTCCATCTCAACTCAATTCTTTCGACTGATATGTGATTTTGTTCTACTTAATTTCCTAAATGCTAACCTTGTGCTTTACTTTGATTGCTTGACCCGTTGTCCTATCACACTACTAGTTTAACTCTTGTTAGTTGGGTAGAATACCTCACCACCTAGCAAACCTTTTTTCTCATGAACCACATTGGTAAGTTCACTTAGACTATAAATTCAGAGGACCCTACCTTATTAAGTCTACCCAGCCATAGATGAAGAAACACTAGGACAACTGTATAGGCCCAAACTTTAGGCGAGCCTTGATTTTAAAAGATCTTGGACTATTTAAAATTTCTTCATCGGTACCTCCCTTGCTCATATTTTGACTATCTCATGCTGCTAATATAGCTTCAGTTTTGCAAGCTTATTTCGTTATCAAGCTTGATCATGACATATTTTATTGGGTGCACCCACTAACATATTGTCTAATCAGAACCGGTGTATGATGGTCTGATCAACCTATTGCACTTTGGTTCGCTTTTTATGTATTATTCTACGTGGATGGAGACATGGTTAAACTTGCCTTAGAGTCTCATCCGCGACAGCCTTGACAATTCTCTTTTGAAATTATTTTTGCCGCCTATGAACCCCGTAATTCGTACTCAATATATAACACCGCCTTTGAAATCCTTGTTGTTCTTGTCTTTTACTTATTTTGGAAAGACAAGGTACTGTACTTGCTAAGATGGACTCAAGGTATCATCTTTGATTGCCCAATCGGTTAATTATACACAAATATAGTTAGCCACCGATCGACTCATGTGGCTATATCCTCGCCTTTAACTACTCCTTATTTTCTCAACCCTAGAATTATTATAGTGTCCTTCCAATTGTTCTTGAGCACTCGAGAATGATTCTAATCATTTACTTAAATCAAACTCTCAATCAAGGCGATTAGCCTCCAGTTTCTCTCTAGGAACCACATCTCCCAAATGTCTAAATTATTCTCTTTGATCTACTCAATTCCTTATTACTCTCCAAATTGGATTATCCAAATTTTGCTACCTTCACTAGCAACCTTATTCAATTCCATAACCATGATATATTTTTCTATATAACGACTCCACAATTTTCTATTGCATTGTGGGTTGAACGCCGTTTTATCGCCTCCTCCAAAATTTAACTGCATTTTTAGGATTGACGAACTCTTCCTACCCCTCAACCCTATCTACCCTATTCATCCTAAATTTCGAGGACGAAATTCTTGTAAGTTGGGTAGGATGTAAAACCCCTATTTTTTAAAAAAATTATTTTTTTATTTTATTAGACTTAAAAATAAATTTATACAATTTATGGTTTTTATTATTTTTTTTATGACCTGGTTTGGCCAATTCAGCCCGAACAGGGCCCGAACAAAATTTAAGCCCATATGAGCATGTGGGGTGACTAAGATGACCATGTAGGAACATTTCATGTGTGTACAAATATTTTTGAAATAATTTTGAGACTTGTTGAATATTTATCGACTTTCGGTACAAAATTTATATTTTATTAATAAAATAATATTTTACAAGATGGTATAATTTTTGGACCCACACATGGGTGAGCGGTAAAGTTCACCCATTGGGATGATTATTATTATATTATTATAATTTAAGTTATTTCATGGAGATTAAAATATGTTCATTCTATTTAGATATTATTATTATTATTATTGAGATTGATTTATGGTAAGATGAATTTATATATATGTATGTAGATATATATTAAATATTTGGATATGTTATATATAAAGTGTTATTTGTATTTAAATGATTTTTTGAATATATATAGTAATAAATATAAAAGATTTGATTTGATTTGAAAAGAATAAGAAAAAGAAATGAAATGAAAAAGAATAGAAAAAGAAAAAAAAAAAAAAAAAAAACAATCAGACCACCTTTAGGTGGGCGGCCCCACCCACCACCTTTATTCCGTGAGCTGCTAAGCAGCGCTCACCAACCATCCCGTGAGCCGAGCATTTGGACTTTATTGTAAATCCTATTAGTATTCGGTTAAGCCCAAACTTGTTATATATATAACTTCTTCCATAGACCTCAAAATCCTAGACTCCCAAAACGAAAATTTTAGCAGAACATACCCTCTTCTCTTACGAGTTCGTTTTGCCAGCAACGGAGTTGTGTGCACGACGAACGGAGCATCGAAAATCAGCCCTTCGTCATCCACGGAGCAGTTTTCCCACTCAAGGTACCCTACTTCCCGATGACGTAACTTTCTGCTCGTAACTCCGATTTTCGATCCGTAAAATGTTCTGGAAAGTAGACTTGACCCTCTTCGAGATCCCCTAGGTGGATTTTGACATGGCCATCCAACTTGCTCGAAAAATCGAGACGAAGTTGGAGAAAAATCTACTTTTCTGAATATTAAAAATTGTTTTGAAACACCAACTTGTCGGCCACTTTTCTCGCTGTCCATTAAACTTTCATAAAAACTAATTGAAGGCAGTCAAAGACAACATAACCGAAATTGTAACGCACCTTTTGGATTCATTTTTCATCTAGTATGTAGAAAGTTACACGTTGTTAAAGTTTTCTGAAAAACTGTAAATTTTGTTTTCAAAAAGTAGAGAAACACTCCGATACGGCGTCTGTCCCGACAAACCGGGCAACGTGGTTACGCACTATACGCATCGAAAGGCGCGTATGGATGTTGTTGACGTGTGGGAACTGACGGAACTTGATTTCGTTGCATGTGTGCGACGAAATCAGTGTGTATCCGTTGCATGTGTGCGACGAAATCAGTGCGTATCCGTCGAGATACCCCGTATCGACCCTTTGCAAATTAAGTCACAACTTTGTGCAAACTCATCATATCGTGATGAAACTTGCGCCATTGGACTTGAAATATTTTTCTGGTCCTGTGAGCCAAGTTTGGTCCGATTCTGAGACCGTTGATCGGAACGCTATTTTGGCGGGCCCACAATCCCACTCAATGGGCGATTTTGTGCACAGCCCACCGAAATCCAAAATTGGACATACCGTTGGGTTCGTCTCGTCAAAATAAATCTGTAGACATGTAGTTTGATGACTTTAGAGACCGTAGATTCTGGCACGCATTTCGGTGCAAAGCGGGTCCAACGGCGGGTATCGTTTTGACCCGAAATTACGATTTTGCCCTTGTTCCAGAATTTGACTTTTGGACAGGCGTTTCCTAGGTATATCTTATATTCCAAACTCGTTCGTGATGTTTATTTCAGCATCCGGAGCTTCTTGTGGATTTTGACTTTTGCGTTGGCGATTCTGATTGTTGGATTTTGCTGCTTCTCGCACCACCCGCAGGCAAGATACCTTACCATTATACTATTTATATTCAGTTGCATTTTATTACATATCACTGTTCATTATTTCTAGTTCTTACAGTTCTTGATTACTGCCTGCTCAGTGATATTAGATATACTTTGTTATTTATCCTTTGATTGCATATGGACTTAGAGTTAAGAGACTACCGTTGTAGTGTATTGCATATACCTTGACACCGTTGTACCACGAGAATGTGTGAGATAAGTAGCATGTATAGGTTCTTGTGTGTGGGCTGATCCCCCATGTGCATGTGTTAGGGCTAACTGCTAATAGAGACATGTTAGGAGACTTAGCAGTTAGTAGAGATACATGGTCGTGGATGCGACTTGACAGGTACATTGGGTGGGGAGAACATTTCCTTGTCGTATGGGCTTCTATTGCACTTCCCTTATAACCCGGAAGCTCCGCTGGAGATACGGGTATGAGCCTCTCAGGTTGGCCACTGTCGTTTTTCAACGTCATACTCTCGGTCACTGGTGCCCAAGTGGGGACTATACTAGATCCCATTACAGCCAGGGCTCATGCGACGAAAGGTTTGTTCTTAACTGCATGTTCACTTTAGTTGGTTAGATTACCTTATTAGTGTCTTGTCACTTTCTTTGATTGTGGCATATTTTATATTCAGTCTTATAATGGTATGTTGATGTATCTTGTTACGTCCCTCTGAGGACCTGGTTATCTCGCCAGGTGTGTGCTTCATGATTTCTTGCAGGTGCTCTAGCTAAGGCCATTTCTTCCTTCGTGGTGATTGCTCTTGGACTCTCCATTGCTCTCGCTTGCTAAATTCTTTCCTTGTATATTTTTCCATATTTAATTTGGTTGGTAGTGGACTTTGTCTCCGCCCAACTATTATGTACATGACAAATTCAAAGTTACTTTTATATCATATTTATCTTCGTGGATGAGATTTAGTACCTTGGTTACTGTATTTTACAGCTTATGTATATATACGAGGGTCCATATACTTCGTATGTATACAGCTGGCATGATTACGTTCTAGTCCTACGTATTTTGGGACTGAGGCATTACAGTATTGCTGCTAGAGCAATTAACAATCTGATGGTTGTCATCCGAGCTACTGGAGCATAAGTGTCAAAGTAGTCGATCCCCTGCTTCTGAGCAAACCCCTTGGCCACTAGCCTGGCCTTGAACTTGTCAGTGGTTCCATCTGCTTTCATCTTCTTCTTGAAGATCCATTTGTATCCGATGGGTCTTGCTCCTTCTGGCAGGTCAACCAATACCCATGTATTGTTGGAGGTGATTGAGTCAATCTCGTTGTCTATCGCCTCCTTCCAGAATACAGCATCTCTGGTCTTCATCGCCTCATCATAGGTAAACGGATCTGCTTCCACATGATAGGTGACGAAGTCATCTCTGAAGTCTTTCGGCCACCTCGTTCGCTTAGTTGACGGCTCAGCGAGTTCTGGTTCAGCTGGTGTCTCCTTGACGACAGCTTCATCTTGGACTACTGGTTCATTAAAGACTTCTGTCTGCTTTGTACCTTCATCATTCTCCAGAAGATCCGCGAGAACAATATTCTTGTGTTTTGCAAACTTGTCTTCAAAGTATTCAGTATCGCGAGATTCGATGATATGGTTTGACTCGATATCAAGAAATCTCCGAGCATTACTCTTCTCGACATACCCCAAGAAGATCGCCTTCGTAGTCCTTGTCTCCAGCTTTTGAATCTTCAGATACGGGAGCTTCACATAAGCCAGACACCCCCACACTCGAATGACATTCAAGTTAGGTCTGACTTTGAACCAGAGTTCACAAGGAGTTATGTCGGAAGTTGTATAGGCACTCTGTTCAGAATGAACGTTGCCGTTAGTGCAGCTTCTCCCCAGTAACACTTTGGAAGACCCACAGTCAACAGCATGGAGTTCATCATCTCTATCAACGTTCTATTCTTCCTTTCTGCTACTCCGTTGGATTGAGGAGAGTACGGAGCCGTTGTCTCATTGATGATTACATGTTCTTTGCAGAATGATAAGAATTCATGAGACCGATACTCCCCGCCTCGATCACTCCTTAACCTCTTGAATTGTTGTCCAGTTTGCCGCTCAGCCTCGGTCCTGAACTCCTTGAAATTCTTGAATGCTTCGTCTTTAGACTTGAGCAAGTAGACGAAAGCATACTTTGAGAAGTCATCGATGAAAGTAATAAAATACTTCATCTCGGCCTTTGTAGAGAATTGTTTGAAGTCACAGATATCTGAGTGAACCAACTCCAGAAGATCTGTGCTTCGATGGACCCTGTGAAAGGGTTTCCTTGTGATCTTCGTCTGAGCACATACTTCGCATTTCTCTACCTTACCCCCACACTTGGAGATAAGTCCTAGACTAGACATTCTGTTAATCCTTTTACAATGAACATGTCCTAGTCTATTATGCCACAACTCAAGAGAATAATCAGAAAAAGTGATTGCATTTATATTATCATGCTGGGTTACAAAAAAGCTGAATCTTGTACATTCCTTCAGTTTGGAAAGCTTTCCCGAAGAATGTACCCTTCTTGGACATCACCAACTGGCCAGCATTGACGTCCATCCTCAAGCCTGCGTTGCAGAGCAGACTTCTAGAGATCAGGTTCTTAGCAATTACTGGAACATGCTTCACACCTTGAAGCGTCAGAGTGTTCTCCGATGTGAGTTTCAGCTCCACCGTCCCGATCCCCAGTACTTCAGCTTGTGCCTGGTTTTCCATTATGACCTTCTCTGAAGTTGGCTCATAAAGATAAACCAGTCTTTATCTGAACAGACATGGCAGGTCGCACCAGTGTCTATCCACCAGTCCAAGTCAGCCTCCACAGTTGCAACCTGTGCTATCATGGCAACTAGATTGGTAATCATAGAAACCTTACTAGGCTCACCTTGTTCTTTGGGCTTGGACTTGCATTTGGATTTGTAGTGGCCATTTTTGCCACAATTGAAGCAAGTCACATGGGACTTGGACTTCTGCTGCTTGAAAGCAGGACCCTTCACTTTCAGATTCGTAAAGTCCTTCTTTTTGCGATGAGAAGCAGCCTACTTCCCCTGGTACTCTCTGGTTTGGACCAGATTTGCCTTCGTCAGTTGTTTGGACAGAGTATCCATCTTCTGTTGAGAGCGCATCTCATCCTCAACATGGATCTCTTGCAAGAAATCTTCCAAGCTAATTTCTATCTTCTTTCGATGCATCCTTGCATAGAAGTTGCTCCATTCTGTAGAAAGTTTCGCGACGATCCCTCTAACGACAAATTTGTCGACGAGGGGCATGTTCTCGTCTTCTAGTTTCTGACACAACTTCAGAAACTCCTTCACTTGGGGCAGCATCGCCTTCTCGTCTTTGAAGGTCCACTTGTGGTATTTTTCTACCATAAAGATCTTGGACCGGTTCTCGTCATCTTCATAGAGCTTTCCCAAGGAGTCCCATATCTCTTTGGCAGATGTCTTCTTGGAGTAGGACTTTGCCAGAGAGTCTTCTATGGAATGGAGTATCAGTAGTTTGTATATACTGTTTTCTCTCTTCCACTTCGCTTGCTTGGTCGTAGCAGCGGCCACAGCCGCAGCAGATCCAGTGGTTGGAACGATCGGTTCTTCTTCTGACAGCACGTGATCAACATTCACGAGTTGAAGATTTAAAGTGATCTTTCGTCTCCATATCTGGAAGTGTTCGCCATCGAATTTTTCCAACTTGCTAAAGCCGGTATCGATGAGCGAAGCACGAGAATTATCCATCTTCTCAATAAAGCTTTGAGATTGTTAGTGCCGAGGCACAATTTTTGATAAAAAATTCTGAAACTGAAACAATTGTACACATAACGTTTCAAATGCAGCACCTTAAAGAAGATGTGCAACAGAGATCCTGGAGGATTCTGAATTACGAGGATCTAAAAAGATTCTACGTAATACATAAAAAATCTAAAGAGACTTTGTGCAAGAAACTATCGACAGTAGAGCTTCTAAAAAGAAGTTACTGTAAAAGGCAACAGCAGCGATGATAGGCGAGAATGAGATGTTGGGGTGAATGAACCACCATTGCTCAAAGCTTTATTCGCCCCACACGAGCACGAACAGCTTCCAGGAACCAGCAAGTTCACGAAGAACTTCTGGAACGCTCGTAAGTCAATATTTGAGACTTGAACTGGCTTCCTGGACTTAACAGACTCTCTCAACTTGCTTCTTGGTGCATCTTTCAAAGGAGGCCAAGGGGCTCTATTAATAGAGTGGAGTTGAGACTTCACCTCTTCTCCTATCCGATGCGGGACTAAAATACCAATACTCAAAAATAGAGTTTGATATTTTAGATCATCCCACAATCAGCATAGAAGTGTGCCAGTCCACACCTACCCCCCGAACACTCCCGTGCATGCATGCGACATCCTGGAGTCCGTGTCCGAGTTCGAGTCCGCACAACAAAAATTAACTTGCATCCTTGTTGGATTTAATCCTTTTTCCTTCTAGGAAAATACTTCCACATGGCACAAACTTGTGCCCCACTACACCTCATGTGCATACCTCAATACAAGCAATGCATTATATTGAGATACTCACCATTTGGTGTAGCCGATGTGGGACTATCTTTTATAGTCTAAAGGCAAAAACACCAACAAAGTATAGTAGTAGTTCCTTTTTAATGAGGAAATTAATCCTCACCTACCATCATGATGACTTTGGCGCATATAAATATAGTTTTGGGGAGAAGGTTTTCTTCACATTTCTTTCTTTCTTCTATTTTCATGCTGACAAGGTCCCTCTCCTTTTGTGAGTTGAGATGCTTTTCTACCACGGCGAGTCAAGTTAGGCATAAAGTGGCCATCAACATGAAATCACTCAATGACATAAAGGCTAGAGCACCAAGGTGTAGTCGTGATGGGATATGAGGAAGCTTCATAGACCTCTTCGGTCAAAGGGATCTTCCTCTTGATGCGGGACTGTGCCACTAGACGAAGAATCTCGTAAAAGTGGAGTTATTCTTGCACGCCAGTTGGGCATATTACCTTTAAGGATGTTGGATATAGAATTTTGTCATCTTATAGTACTTTTCTTCTGCGGTAAGAATGAAGGCGGACGCTTCTTCGCGACCGTTTTCCTCTTATGCAACTCTTGCAACCTCTCGCCATCTTCCTTTGTTGAGCCCTTCACTACGAGAAGGATGACCCAGAATACGTTGACTATGAAAAGAGACGACCCGGTAGCATTTGGGTTCCTAGAATTTATCATATATTTTGGAGATTTTTTTAGTTAGATTCAATTATTAACTAGGATATTGATTTGGGATCATAAGATTTTTGCCTAAGCCTATAGGTTAGGTATAATGAAATTAGGTTGTATATGGTCTCTGGGCCCTTAGATAGTCCCTAGTATATTATTTCACCATTTTAGAATTTTTAGAATTTTATGAAATTTTTTAGATAATTTTATATATGGTTTTATCATTTTCTTAAGCTTCTAGAATTTATTTTGAGAGCACACGAGTGTATTTTTAGGCCAAATAATTTATTTTGGGCTCTATTTCCCTCAAAATATATTTTTGGATTTTTTAAGAAATTTTTAAAAATTTTCTGGGATTTATTTGGGATTTTTTCTGATTTTTATTTAATTTTTTGTATATTAAAAACCTATTTTCCCCTCAAATACCCAGTCAGCCGAGGGGGGGGGGCACCCGTCATTCGCTTTCCTGCGAGGTGGGGAGGGGGGAGGGTAGGCCCACCCGTCAACGCTGGGTGGGTACAACTAGCGGTTTCCTATTAAGGAAGCCTAACTGAGCTACTGAGCTGGCCAACCAAGCCGGCTCCATCCAGAGCCGTTCGATCTGGGCGGAATACGCAGATTGGTGCCACGTGTCTAGAGCCAGCCGCTTAAGCCACAACGACCGCCTCCACTCCCTATATGTATAAGTATATACTTTAGGTTTTTCAAAACTCTAGTTTTATTTCCAGCAGCTTTTTTGTGAGAGTTCAAGTAGAGATCTCGACTAAGTGGAGCGATTGCTATCGATCTAGACGTCTGTTTCATGTGCCGTTTTTTGCTCGAAGAATATTTAGGTTAGGTTTTCGAATATCTGCTTTATTTTCTGGTATTTTCTGATCAAATTTCTGGATAATTAATTGGGTGTCGGTTGTCCAAAAATTGACGCGTCGTGTGGTTTTCGAGATTTTGAGGGATCCCAAAATCCGATTCTCGATCCATTTGAAGTTTTGGAAATCTGACACCAAGCTCTACAACATATAATTTATCCATAAATTCAGAGTTTCATCTAGTATTTTATTTTGTTCATAGAACTCAGATTTTGTCAACAATTCATCGATTTGGTCACGGTTAGCCATAATGGCGGTAACTTTTGACCAAATCGTGATTTTGTGCCACGGTCGATTCCAGTGCACTCGTGACGCTGAAATCCGTTAGATTGCACACTCAAACTTTTGAAGTTGTAATGTTTGACTAGTTAGTCAACGGTATGTCTTGATTTACGTGCTATGGTTTCCGAATTGGGAACCGTGAGTTTTTTTGGCCAAATATTTGTGCTTAGCCTTTATTTCAGATTTAAATTGGTTAAATCAATTTTTAGATGATTTATTCGAGAATTAAAAATATGATTAATTAGGTTAAACCATTAGCTACTTTCTAAGGTTTTAGAGTGGGAATTGCATATCTAACTTGTGGTTGTTTGTGCGACGGGGTTCGTGGGATGATGGCATAATTTGATAGCTTCTAAGCCGGAGTTCGTCCTGTCTTCAACTTGTGAAATCAATCCGTCCAGTTGTTCAGACAAGTACTTGTTGACGCCTTCACGTGCATTTACTTTATATCGCAGTATTTCACTTATACATGCTATTTACGCATCTTACTGTTACACACACGAGAGTTGAGTGTTTGACTATTGATCATATTTTTTTATTGTTATCATGAACGTTATTGTGACCGTATTTTCATGATTGTGAGGTATGGATATTAGTGGGGTATATTTACTAGGCACGTGGACAAAGCCTGATTGTATTGTTGGCAACACTCCCGTTTACGGGAGCGGGCTTTATAACCTCATTGTTCGCCCAAGTCATCCATGTGTAGGACCGTTGTACTTCTCACGACACATGCACTACGAGTGATTATATGAGTCTCTTCACTTTTCATGCTTGATACTTTCTTTATAAGTTCTTTCATCTCATGATGTCACGACCCGCACCCTAGAGTTAGGGCACGAGAACGTAATAACGCCCAGCCTACGCCGCAGTGTCGGCGGTAGAACGCTGTCCTAGGTCTCAATGCATCTAACAGTATAAGACTAAACAGTTTATACTCCCCGAACGGGGGGTGACATAGCAGATACATACTCAATCACATCTAAGGTAGAGCATGATAATGATAGATAAAACATGAAATCCAAAAGAGATACAGGAGATAGAAGTCTAAGTGTCTAAGATACATAAACCCAGAAATACATCTCAAAACTCAAATACAGATACAGTAATCCACAAAGTAATGCAACTCCAGACAAAATGAAATAACTACCTAAACAACCTCTACTGTGTCTCCTCTAGGCTAGCAGGCAATCCCAGACCATCTGTAAAATTTATCAACAGGTCCAGTCAGGACTGGAGCGAGCACAATACATCTCAATAGTTCATAGCAGGTTAGAAAATATATTCATGCAGTAAAGTAAGATACAAGTACTGAAAGAAGTGAAGTATGTAAACAGAGAGAGAAAGCTGTAATAGAAATATCTACTATAAGTAAAGAGCTACCAGTGACTAGTGATTTAGAGCACAAAGTCGACATGTGAACGGCTTGATTGTACATGGATATACTAAAGAGGCGTACATGGCTATTCTACTTTGGAATTGTTCACATGGCTATTTATACTCTCCCGTATCCTCAATTAATAATAAGGATCCAACCAGGTTATGTTATATGATGCTATGTAACAGCCCCCGAAGGGTAGTAGACCCCGAAGGTGATAAGACCCCGAAGGTGGTAGACCCCGAAGGTGATAGACCCCGAAGGTGATAGACCCCGAAGGTGATACATAGTAGTCCCATAAATGGGATAAGGATTCTAGGAAGACTCTACGATCATAAGAGTATATGTCGTAAGTGATCAAAGAACCAATGAAGCATATGATACGCCATGTAAGTAAAACGCACAAAACATGTAGTACCCGATGCTCCCTAAGGATAACATCTCAAGAAGGGATCCATATAGTACCAATCTGTGTGACCAACGTGACAGTACAAGTAAAGTAATCTGCTGCAGGAAATAATTCTAAGCAGGATATGAAATGATCAGAGAATGTACTCGCCTCGATAACCTGAACAGCTGATAAGTATAGGGGGTCCAACTGAAGCCACAGAGTCCTATTTAAAGCAACACAGGTTATAAGGTGTCTGGCTCCTAATTAGAACAGCACAAGTCACAATATGTCCAGAAGGGTAATATAAAGTACTACAATGCATTCTACATGAATCTAGGTTAAACTAGGCCAAAGTCAACCCTTGGTCAACTCTGGTCAACTGTACTAGTCAAATTAGGTCAAACTAGGTCATGTCCTAACCCAGTAAGTCTTACTAGGCCTAACCAAGACTATCCTAGCAAGCACACATCAATACAAGGTTATACAAGCCAACATACACCCAACTCTATATAGCATGCAATTATTCAATACTCAAATAGGCAAGAATTCACATTGGATATACACTAGGTAATCTATTACTTTAAGCTATATATATGTCTACACATATATACACATGCATATATTGGTATTCAACATTAGGTCTATAATCATGACATTTCAAATGGTTATATAAACTTATATATTACAACACAATATGCTAACATATATATAATATACATACATAGCTAAGTTAACTATATTCATAAATACTTATTTAAGAGGCTATGTGTGTGTATGTGAACATGGCAAAAGGGCAATTGAGGGTTAAATGGGCATACATAGTGTATACATATCAAAGAGTGTCAAAGTGTAAGTGAACAATGTGTCAAGTGTGATAGTGTCAACATAGTGTAAGGGGGTACATGAGGTAATATAGGATTTGTGTTAACATAGAACATTACATCTCATTAACTTGTATATTGCATACATTATATCTATTATTACATTACATTCATGCTGGCATTCATTCATCATTCATTATTCTCTTGCACCACTATATGCACCATATATTACATACTATGGAACCTACATATTCATTACAAGCCATACTTATGCATGCTTACATTAGATAGGATACTTACACCTCATACATCATTTATTTAACCATTTACTCATGTTTGTATTCTCTATTTAATTACATAATGTATATATATTAACATGGGTTAAAATCAAATAGAATATTATATTACACACAAGGGTGCACAAAATGCATATGCCGAATACTAACTCCTACTAATAATCAATACTGTACCATCTCAGCATGAATTAAAATTTAGGATTAAAGTATGTTATAGATCTATGTGTTAGCTTTCCGAAACTTTAAACGGATCGCGTTTTCGTTTCCGGAAACTCCCGGAATCGCAAAAACACCGAGAACGCGTTTGTCTTTCATACAGCTGATACTCAAATGAAAGTTATAGAAAGAAAGTTATAGAAAGAATTAGGCCTATTAATACATGTTTTTGGAAAGCTAACTTCAATACGCTTCTTTTAAAAAAATAGGAGATTAAACCGAGCTTTGAGCTAGAAGTTATGACATTTCTAAGTTAGGGCTAAAATTAAAAATGTGGATAAAAATCATGACGGATTTAGGTAGTTTGAGACAAAAGAACACAAGTATATAACATAATATATCAAGAACTCACTCTCTACACTAATATGTATATATGAGACACTATAGAACACATCTCCAATAAAAATATGGGATTAAACATGTAATAATTTATTCATACATAACAACAACACATAGTGTGTCCGAATTTGGGATTTTTCTACATGGACACAACCACAACACAAAGGACACTCCTATGACCTCCAAATGGACACGAAATGGACACAAATGGAGATACAACTATGGGGTCATTCCTATGGGTTCAAAATAGACCTATATGTATGAGGAAATGGAAAGGAGAAGGGATTTATACCTCCCGGTAGATCGAATCGAAGAAAAGCCTTCCCGGAGCGACACCGACACGTAGAGATTCCAAAAGGACACGAACGAGCTCCGAATCCTCCCAAACTTGGGTAGCTTCCTCCTTGGCTAGAATGGAGAAGGAAAGAAGAAGATTTGGTGGTGAAATGGAATGATTTGGTGGAGAAATTGCTAGGGATTGCTCTCTAGGAATTTGGGGAAGAACAAGAGAGAAAAAAATAGATGGATAATGGCAAATGGGAGGCTCAACCCTATCCTTATTGTGGCTGGCCATAAAGGTGGTTTTGTCCTATTAGGAAAAGTCCAAAAGCCTCTTTTCTAGTCTATTTACTAATACATTGGTAAGGGGTTAAGTCGGGGGTAGTTTGGTCAATCCTAAAACACTAATCCATATTAATACTAACCAAAATAATTAGTCTAGTCACTAACTAAAATTAATATCATGTAGACTAAAATTAATATTATGTGGGCCATGCCTAACTAGTGTGTGGGCCCGCTAGAGTCAAAACTACCCCGGGTCCCCGATACAAGTCGGAATGAGTTGAAATTCGAACCCGACTCAAATAACCCCAAAATATTACAATAAATAAATAAATAATTCCAAAATAATTTAAAAATAAAAAATGACAAAAATACCCCTGTTTCTGGAAACTGGGGGTGACACATGACCTCTTGTTAATATGGTTCATGTTTCTCTTGATCATTGTTTTCCATGTTTAGTATTTTATTGCTTTATATTGTACTTGTATCATGTTGGTTAGACTTATACTTATTCTAGTCTAGACTGGATAACCATTTCCAGTTGGAGATTACGTGATCTGTCCAGAGGTTTATGGTGAGTATATTGAAGACACTGACGTCACTGGCGTACCCGGTTCCAGCACTGATGTGAGTTAGCATATTTTCTTCCTTGTAGATTCTTATTAGTTAGTAGTTATAGTTATAGAGTTGAGATGTTTATTTTATTTTTTGCTATCCGGTTTGTTCCTGAGACTTTCTGAGTTGTAGTGGATTATTTGATATTTATGATATTGAAACTATTGTATATTTTGGTAATTATTGCTGGCTTAGTTGTGGATCATATATGTACGTGTTGTGCTTGTTGTGGACCATTGTCATTATAGAAAACGTACTACTGCCGATTCTGCAATGTAGGCTGGACTTGGCCACGAACTTTTATCCCAAAATTGGGAGTAGGTCGAGACAAGTTTTATGGTAGCCCATGTAGGTCCAATTTTGTAAAAGACAACAAACTCGTAGTAGTACTTAAGTTAGTCGTACTACTGCGAGCCTGCGAATAGAATTGAAGTTATGAGGTTATATCATCCACAAATAGGATTTCTAACCCTATGAGTCTATTTTATCTTAGGATATTACTGTCTCTTATTTGCATCATGCTTGATTTCGTCCGTGATTTCTTCGATATGTTTGTATCTACCGTTCTAAGCATATCCTTCTTTCCTTTTAGTTCGTAATGGTACCCCCGAAAGGGAAAATGGTAGCTAACCTTTATGCTACCCCCGAACCCGAGGGATCGATAGCAGAGAGTACTGAGTTCGTAGAGCCCTCTAACCATCAACAAGATAGAGTTAGTGTTGAGGATCTCCCACCTCCACCACCACCAGCCCCAACCCACGGAGTAACAATGGATGGAACATATATCCTTGCAATACTCCAGGGCATAATGGAGACTCAACAGAGGCATAGAAATATTCTAGAAAGGAGCGTAGAAACATGATAAGATCGTATGGGTACTATTGATGGGTTTCGCAAGATGAACCCACCTCCGTTTAGTGGCTCGGAGAAAACCATAGAAGTCACCAACTGGCTAGTGGAGATATAAACACTACTAGAGGCATAAGAGTTGCCACCAGAGAAGTACATAAAAGCAGAGAAGTTGTAGCTCAAGGACAACGCACATCATTGGTGGGCTACACAAGAAAGACGGTTGGGCAAGAATATGTTATGGAAAGAGTTTAAGGACCTCATCAATACCATGTTCTTCTCCATAAAAGTTCGGAGGGAGTTGTGGGATCAGTTTATAAGACTAGAACATGGAAGCGTGACGGTAGATGAATATAATGTAGAATTTAGTCGTTTGAGCCGTTTTGCTCCTATTATTGTATCTACAGAAGAAGCAAAAGGCGGAGAAGTTCCATTATGGGTTGAATTACAAGTTGCAGAATTTGACAGCGTCTGTAGACCCAACATCTTATACAGATATCTTGAATGCAGCTAGGCATCAAAAATCCATCCTAAGGCAGAAAGTAGCTTCCCAAAGGAGAGGTAGAGATGGCAGTCATCAGGAACCATTAAAACGTCCTAATATTTCTCAGATGACCCTTCATATCCAGCAACAACAACATCCTCCAATTAGGGTGGTATCATCCTAGCCACAGCAGTAGTTAATCCCTCCCAAGCCTAACTGTAATTGTTCTGGAAGAGAAGGACACAAGTGGGACCATTTTAGGAAGAGGTTAGGACTTTATCTCCATTGTGGATCGCCAGACCACCAAGTGCGAGAATGCCCCAAAGCACCAGCTCATAAGTCAGTTTCGCAAAAGTAGCCCGGAGGAGCACAATGTCAAGGACAATGACAAGCATTTGTAGCTGTGACTCAACCCCAAGACATAAGTAACTTAAATATGTTTTCTTGAAAGCCTTCTTTTGTTTTAGTTATTAGATACGATGCATGCTTAGTTAGTTCTTATTATGCTTATTAATGATCAGTTCCCTTTATATTCCTAGCCATTATCTCTCTGTGACTTAGCTTAAGAAATTATTGCTTGTAAGAGTTATGTATTATATTATTCTATTTGTGATATTGATTTTTTAGGACAAAAAATCATTTAAGGGGGATAGTTTGTAGCATTTGGGTTCCTAGAATTTATCTTCTATTTTGGAGCTTTATTTTGTTTTATTTTTAGTTAGAATTAATTATTAACTAGGATATTGATTTGGGATCATAAGGTTTTTGCCTAAGCCTATAGTTAGGTATAATGAAATTAGGTCGTATATGGTCTCCGGGGCCCCCAAATAGTTCCTAGTATATTATTTCACCATTTTAGAATTTTTAAGATTTTATGAAGATTTTTAGATAATTTTATATATGATTTTATTATTTTCTTAAGCTTCTAGGGTTTACTGTACTCGAGAGTATTTTTGAAGCCAAGTAATTTATTTGGGCTCTAGTACCCTCAAAATATTTTTTAGATTTTTTTAGGAATTTTTAGGAATTATTTGGATTTATTTAGGATTTTTAGGATTTATTCAGATTTTTATTTAATTTTCTATATATTAAAAACCCATTTTTTTCCTCAAATTTCCAGTCAGCCGAGAGGGGGGGGGGGGGGTGGCATCCGTAAGCCGCTTGACCATGGGGAGGTAGGCCCACCTGTCAGCGCTGGGTGGGTATAGCTAGCGGTTTCATATTAAGGAAGCCCAGCCGAGCTACCGAGCTGGCCAGCTAAGCCGGCTCCATCCAGAGCGGTTCGATCTGGGCGGAATGCGTAGATAGGCACCACTTGTCTAAAGCCATCCTCTTAAGCCATAGCCACCGCCTCCACTCCATATATATATATATATATATATATATATATATATATATATATATATATATATATATATATATATATATATATATGTATATAGTTTAGGTTTTTTGAAAACTCTTGTTTTATTTTCAGCAGCTTTTTTGGGAGAGTTCGAGTAGAGATCTCGACTTTGTGGAGCGATTGCCGTCGATCTAGACGTCCGTTTCACATGCCGTTTTTTTTTGTTAGAAGTGTATTGTGGTTAGGTTTCTAAATATCTACTTTATTTTCTGTTATTTTGTGTTCAAATTTCTAGATAATTAATTGGGTGTCGATTGTCCAAAAATTGATGTGTCGTGCAGTTTTTAAGATTCTGAGGGATCCCGATCTCCGATTCGCGATCTGTCTAAAGTTTTGGAAAAGTAACACCGAGTTCTACAATTATAAATTTTCCAGAAATTTACGGTTTCATCTATTATTTTATTTTGTTTGTAGAAGTCAGATTTGTCAACAATCTATCGATTTGGTCACGGTTATCCATAATGGTGATAACTTTTGACCAAATCAATGTTTTGTGGCACAGTTGATTCCAGTGTACTCGTGGCACTGAAGTCTATTAGGTCAAACTTTTGAAGTTGTAATGTTTGACTAGTTAGTCAATGGTATGTCTCGATTTGTGTGCTATGGGTCCCGAATTTGGAACCGTGAGTTTTCTTGGCCAAATATTTGTGCTTAGCCTTTATTTTGGATTTAAATAGGTTAAAATCAATTTTTACATGATTTATTCCAGAAATAAAAATAGGATTAATTAGGTTAACCCATTAGCTACTTTCTAAGGTTTTAGAGTGGGAATTGTATATCTAACTTGTGGTTGTTTGTGCGACGGGGTTCGTAGGATGATGGCATAACTTGATAGCTTCTAAGCCGTTCGTCTTGTCTTCAACTTGTGAAATCAATCCGTCCAGTTGTTCAGGCAAGTACTTGTTGATGCCTTCACGTGCATTTACTTTATATTGTCGTATTTCACTTATACTTGCTATTTTTGCATCTTGACTGTTACACACAAAAGAGTGATTGACTACTAATCATGTTTTTTTATTATTATTGTGATCATTATTGTGACCGTATTTTGATGATTGTGAGGTATGGATATTAGTGGGCTACAATTACTAGGCACGTGGACAAAGCCTGATTGTATCGTTGGCAACTCTCCCATTTACGGGGCGGGCTTTATAACCTCATTATTCCCCAAGCCGTCCATGTGTAGGACCGTTGTACTTCTCACGACACGTACACTACGAGTGATTATATGAGTCTCTTCACTTTTCATGCTTGATACTTTCTTTATTAGTCCTTTCATCTCATGACATCTTGTTAATATGGTTCATGTTTCTCTTGATCATTGTTTTCCATGTTTAGTGTTTTATTGCTTTATGTTGTACTTGTATCATGTTGGTTAGACTTGTACTTGTTCTAGTCTTGACCGGATAACCATTTTCAGTTGTAGAGGATGTGATCTATCCAGAGGTTTACGGTGAGTATGTTGAAGACACTGACGTCACTGGTGTACCCGGTTCTAGTACTGATGTGAATTAGCATATTTTCTTCCTTATGGATTCTTACTAGTTAGCAGTTATAGTTCTAGAGTTTAGCTGTTTATTTTATTTTCTGCTATCCGGTTTTGTTTCTGAGACTTTCTGAGTTGTAGTAGATTATTTGATATTTATAATATTGAAACTATTGGATATTTTGGTGATTATTGCTGGCTTAGTGGTGGATCATATATGTGCATGTTGTGCTTGTTGTGGACCATTGTCATAATAGACAACGTACTACCGCCGATTCTGCGGCGTAGGCTGGACTTGGCCACGAACTTGTATCCCAAAATTGGAAGTAGATGGAGACAAGTTTTCATGGTGGCCCATGTAGGTCCAATTTCGCAAAAGACTGCGAACTTGTGGTAGTACTTAAGTTAGTCGTACTACTGCAAGCCTACGAATATAGTTGAAGTTATGAGGTTATATCATCCGCAAATAGGATTTCTAACCCTATGAGTCTATTTTATCTTAGGATCTTATTATATTATATTTGCATCATACTTGATTCTGTCCATAATTTCTTCGATATGTTTGTATCTACCGTTCTAACCATATCCTTCTTTCCTTTTAGTTCGTAATGAACCCCCGAAAGGGAAAAGGGTTGCCAACCTGTATGCTACCTCCGAAACGAAGGGATCGATAGCAGATAGTACAGAGTTAATAGAGCCCTCTAACCATCAACAAGAAAGAGTTAGTGCTGCGGATCTCCCACCACCACCACCACCAGCCCCAACCCAAGGAGTAACTGTAGATGTAACACATATCCTTACAATACTCTGTTTGCCATTGATTGTAAAAGTACAGAACAGTTTTATGGGAGGACTGAACTTAAACTCATAATACAAACTCGCTTGTACAAAGAAAGCCTAGGGACGAAAGCCTAGGTACAGCAGACTAAGTACAATTGTTTATTTTATATTCTGGGGGGTGACGATAGAGGCTCGGGAAGGCGACGGCAGCCCTGCCTTACTTCTTGGATGATCGGTATGCAGCCTTGGCTCCAGAAGATTTGCTTGGCGTTGAAGAAATGCTCTCTTTGCTCTCTCTGCTTTTTTTTTTCTCCAAGTCATCTAATGCTCTCTGATCTCGAAAAGGGGTCTCTCTGGTCGCGCTCTCTCCGTTGTGTATATTGCCAGGGAATGTATATCTTGCAAGGGAATGGCACCTTGCTACTTATAGGAATGGGGTATGATCATTAGGGTTACAATGATTGCTTCCTGGAGATGGCGGCGGCCTGTGGATTGGTCAATCTAGGCCATTATTTTTGAGTGTGATGAATCTGAACCATTAAGTGTAGATTACACCAAATCTCATCAGCAATTAATGTTGATTGGAATTAATCTTCCTCATGATGATCTTCTGATGTCTGCGAATAAATTTGATTTATTCTCCTGCCACCTGTCCCAGATTATTGGGATTTGACCCAATCTCTAATTGTAATAAATCTGGGAAATTGATCGGCTTAGGACACGTGTCCTAGGAGCCACTGGGGGGATCTGAACCGCATGAAGATTGAGCCGCATAAGATTTGGGCCGCATAAGGTTTGGGCCACGTGTCAGGGCTGCTTTGGTAGTGCCCCCCCGGACCTTTGAACCGTATGGAGATGATCATTGCGAGCCGCATAGGGATGCATCTGCCAGAGCCGCATGGAAATGGTCCTCTTGAGCCGCATGGAAAGGCCTCCGCTTGAGCCATATAAGACTGTTTCAGCCTGAGCCGCATAGGACGACTTCATTCTGAACCGCATGGGAAGTCTTCGCTCGAGCCGCATAAGAACGCCCACGTGGCAAGGCCACGTGGCATTTTTATGGATCTCGGGAGATTGTGTCAGAGATCTCTTTCTCTTTCCTAGTGGTCTGTCATTATGACAGAGTCATAATTACCTCTCTTGTGTCAAGGCTGTCACTTTTTTAGAGTTATCAGCCGTCGAAGTAATTAATGCAGTATAGGGCGGAGGGGAGCACTCTTACGCCACATGTCTTCCGAACCGCATGGGATATCTTGGGCCGCATGACTTTCTAAGCTGCATGGGCTTTATGAGCCGCATGGGGTTTCCTAGCCGCATGGATCATTTTCCATGCATGCTTCTACAAGACCCCCTTCAAAGTTTTTAATTTGCAAAATTGAAATACTTTGAATAAGAAGCATGGCTGTATATTCTTCTGGCCGCATATAAAATCCTGACCGCATGGATATCTTGGCCGCATATATTGTTCAGCCGCATAAGTGGTTTAGCCGAAGGGGACTGTTCAGCCGCATGACCATCTGAGTCGCATATTTGTTCTCAGTTGTATAGCCATTTGAACCGCACAGGCTTTTTGCCACGTCTTTATGCCATGCGTATAGATCTTTTTGGGATAGGATCCCAAGAGCTGTCTTTAATTGGCTGGTTTGGCTCGATAGCCGAAGAGTTGATCACGTTGTACGAAGCGTCGGTCCATAGTTTTCTGTCTATAAATAGAAGGGTATTTGGACGGTCTTCCCTCTTAGACTCTTCTTGACTCAGATTCCTGCCGTGTCCTTTCTTCCTCTGATCATCAGACGACAATGGCACCTAGGGCTTCTAAGGCTGTAAAGAAGGCTGTGGCGAGGAGTAAGAAATCTGCTGCATCCTCGACTATCGCACCCTCCGTTCGTCTTGACGTTCATATTGCCCTCGAAGGTAAGGGTTATGTAGTCGATTGAGTACTTTGAAACCCTAACAGAGCCTGTTTTGCCGTATGCTTCATGCACAAGACTTTGACGTGAACTTCTCAAACTACATGATCCACACACACGTCCCATGACTGAGCCGTATGGGGGTATACTCCATGTCCGAGCCGCATAAGAATTGTCTTAAACGAGCCGTATGAACCTTTCTGACTGTTTTCATTTTCTTCGTCTTTGGTTCTTGCAGTATCTCCACCGAATGTTGAGATTGCAGTATCAGAGGAGCCGCAGCCTCCTGTCATCCACCAGGGGTCTACCTCTGTTAAGAAGGAAGCGAAGAAAGAAGAACCTGCTCCTGAAGGGGACGACAGCCTTCCACATATCGAAGCTACTGAGGGTGGCAGCGCTGGGAATCCTGATTCTCCTATTCTGGACTTACATCCTTCAAATGTGAGGTAGCTGAGGGACTGGTATATGCGCTCCTGTAACTAGGATTTAGGGGCTTCTCGTGGATGTCTGTCTGTAATCTTCATTCTGCTTTGCCTTTCTTCATGAAGAACCCCTTTGACTTGCTTGTAATCGTGTGGACGTAACCGATTTTCGAAATAAATGGAATATATTTGCTTTACTCTTTTGCTTTTGTAGTAATCATCTTATTGGAAAATTTTGCATGGACCCATTGCCCCTAACGTACCCTGGTTTTAGATACGGGCAGCAAGTTAAAAGGAATGGACATACTTACTTAGAGGTACTAAGGACATGGTGAGTATGAGAGTCTCTTTGACGGGGCCTTCCTGCTCAGAGGTAATGAGGACATGGCAGGAGTGGGCTCAATAAAGAGGGGGTACGTAGAACGACTCAGAGGTAATGAGGACATGGAAGTTCTATGTAGGGGGTGATTTGGTTTTGGCGGAAGTGAAACGACTCAGAGGTAATGAGGACATGGCCGTTTTGGAAGTTTGTGGACCGGTTACCCTTTTTGTGCACTGGGAGTGCGGATAGTGGATCATGATGGAGGATCTCTTATAGGAAGAAAGTTCAGCGGTACGGTTATACATGACTTTCTTTCAAAAGAGTGACCGGGATGTAAGTTCAGGGGTACCAGCGGGTACATAACTCGACAATCCATGAATGTTGGAGTCAAAGTGTAAGTTCAGAGGTACCAGCGGGTACATGACTTGGTAGTTTGGGATATCTTTATGGAAGATGGGCATGAGTTCAGCGGTACAAGAAGGTACGTGACTCGAAAATTTGGAATATTGTGGATGTGAGTTCAGCGGTACCAGCGGGTACATGACTCGGGAATCTGGGATATTGTGAATATGAGTTCAGCGGTACCAGCGGGTATATGACTCGAGAATCTGGGATATTGTGAATGTGAGTTCAGTGGTACCAGATGGTACATGACTCGATGATCTAGAAAATATTGTTTAGACATAATATTTCTTCAGGAACTTGCCGTTGATGGGCAACATGAGCAAGTCTCTGTTTTGTTTTGCGAGGCGGTAAGCACCGTTGGAGAATACTGCCTCAATGATAAATGGGTCTTCCTACTTTGGCTTGAATTTGTCGGCAGTTTTGTGAGTCATGACCATCGGCCTCCGGACTGCCAGAACGAGATCGCGCACTTGGAATGTTCTGATTTTAACCTTCTTATTGAAGGCTCCAGAGATGCGTGCTTGGTATAGTTCAATTCGTTGCTGAGCCAAGAGGCACTTTTCATCTAAGGCCTCCAACTCTTGTAGCCGACGATGGTAGTTATCATCTGTCTTTAATTGATAAGTGAGGGCGACACGGAGTGAGGGTATTTGAGTCTCCAATGGGAGGACTGCCTCACTCCCGTATACCAAGGAAAATGGTGTGTTCCCAGTGGCTGTTCGGACGGTAGTACGGTACGCCCATAAGCATTCGCTAAGTTTTTCGTTCCAATCGCGCTTGTTGGAGGATACGAAATTCTTGAGTAACTTGATGATGGTCTTGTTGAATGCTTCTGCTAACCCATTTGCTTATGGATTGTATGGCGTTGAAGCAATATTTTGGATGCGGTGCTTATCACAGAACCGGTAGAAGGCATGGCTAGCGAACTGCGGACCATTATCGGGGATGATCCCTCGAGGCAGTCCAAAGCGATATATGATGTGATGTTTAAGGAAGCTGATCACGTTTGACGTCTTCACTTCTGCAAGGGGGACAGCTTTCGCCCATTTGGAGAAGTAATCTGTGATAGCGAGTATGAAGCGGTGCCCTCGGGAATAAGGTGGAACAATTGGACCGATGATATCCATCCCCCATGCTTTAAATGGCCAAGATGCCATTGTCGGATGTAGAAACTCGGATGGCTGGTGAATGAAGTCTGCGTGGACTTGGCAAGCTTTGCACTTTTTCGTATAATCTATCGTATCTGCTACCATCGTGGGCCAGCAGTAGCCCATTCGGCGGAGGCGGTCTTACAATTTAGGGCCAGGCTGATGGGCCCCATACACACCGTCATGAGCTTCTCGTATGGCTTCTTTGACTTCCGCGTTTGACAGGTACGAAGCAACAACCCGTCGTAGGATCGTCGATACAGTATTTTCGTCTCTGTATCGTAGAAGAATCCGAGAGAACGCCGTTTGATGGAGGTGGCTTCCTTTGGATTCTCTGGGAGGATGTCGTAGACGACGAAGTCGATGAATGGTTGTCTCCAGTCTGGTGCTTCGTCGACTGCCTGGGCGGAATAGCTCGCCACGAATTGAACGTTGTTCTTGGGACAGACCAGTTCGTGGCCTATTACCTCCACGGACTGGTGGGCATAGTTCGGGACCGCTAGGGAAGCGGCAAGGCCAGCTAGGGCGTCAGCTTCAATATTTCGGAGTCTGGGGACATGCTC
Source organism: Iris pallida (assembly GCA_029216955.1). Taxonomy (NCBI): domain Eukaryota; kingdom Viridiplantae; phylum Streptophyta; class Magnoliopsida; order Asparagales; family Iridaceae; genus Iris; species Iris pallida. Next base: position 23,923,885 of record JANAVB010010198.1, read on the forward strand.
AATGAAGAATCCCTCGAATGTCGAGATGATGTCGATCGCTATTTGGTGATAGGGGATCATGTCTTCATGGCGAACGTCGTACGAGCCCCAGATCTGGTTGATAATTAACTGCGAATCGCCGTATACTTCGAGATATTCTACCCCTAACTCTTTTGCAAGTTGGAGGCCAATGACCAGAGCGTTGTACTCGGCCACATTGTTAGAGCAGGGTTCTGTGAGAGAGTAGGCACGATTGATCACCAATCCGGAAGGAGATACCAGCACCACCCCGACTCCGACAATGATGTTGCCCTTGGGTCCGGTTCTTGAAGCTCCGTCGAAGAACATCCGCCATATACTATCGTGAAAAGTTGCATTCGATTCGACAACCTCATCCGGGATTTCTTCATAAATTTTGGACGACTCTGAACCCGGGTGGGCTGCCAAAAAGTTCGCCAGGGCTTGACCTTTGACAGCCTTTTTGTGGGACGAAAATCATGTGATAGGGGGACAACAATATTGCCCACGTAGCGAGGCGAGAGCTGAGTGCCCCTGGTTTAGTCATGAGGACTCTGAGAGAGTTGACTCGTGAGATCACACGTATGGTCTGTCCAGAGACCTAGTGCCGTATTTTTTGAATAGCGAACACCAGGGCGAGGCATTCCTTCTCCACGGCAGTGTATCGGTGCTCTGGCCCAATCATCATTCGGCTGAGGTAGTATATGTCTTTTTCATGGCCTGCATCGTTATTTTATGCCAACAGAGCACCAAAGGAATATTCCATTGCTCGTACATAGAGCAGAAATTGTTTTCCAGCAACCGGAGCCACCAGGACTGGAGGATTCGACAAATATTCTTTGATGCTGTCGAAGGCACGCTGACATTCCTCGTCCCATACGAATGAGATGCCTTTCTTCATGAGGTGGGTGAACGGTCGGCACCACCCGGAGAGGTTAGAGATGAATCTTTTGATGTAAGCTAGCCTCCCTTAAAGGCCTCTGAGTTCGCAGAAATTTTTCGGGGGACCCATCTCCATAATTGCCTTCGTCTTCTCAGGGTCTACATGAATACCCTGGGCGGTGATGATGAAACCTAAGAACTTTCTGCTGGATACACCCAAGAAAGATTTCGTAGGGTTCATTTTCAAATTGTTGGCTCGTATCAGGTCAAATACCGTCCTCAGGTACTGCAGATGGTCTCCCTTACAGTGACTCTTGACGACGATATCATCAACATAGCATTCTACCGTCTTTCGCAAGTGTTCTCTGAATATGATACTCATGGCTCGTTGATATGTGGCGCCAGCATTCTTTAAACCGAAAGACATGACTGTGTAACAGTATGTGCCAATTGGTGTTCGGAATGATGTATGCTTTTTGTCGTCAGGAGATATCTTGATTTGGTTGTACCCCGAGAATCTATCCATGAATGACATACGTTCGAAGCCACATGTGTTGTCAATCATGATGTCTGTGATAGGGAGGGGGAATTCGTCTTTGGGATATGCCTCGTTCAGATTGCGGAAGTCGATGCAGATTCAGATCTTTCCGTTCTTTTTGAGGACCAGAACTATGTTGGCGACCCAATCCGGATGTTGTTCTTCATGAATGAAGCCGCTGGCTATTAGTTTATTGACTTCGGCTTCGATCGCATCCATGACGCCTGGGCGGAAGCGTCGATGTTGCTGTTTGACTGGCTTTGCATCTGGCCGAATGTTGAGTTTATGAAGAGCAATATCGAGATCTAACCCCGGCATGTCTTCATAACTCCATGCGAACACATCAATATATTCTCTGACAAGTTCCAGCAGTGATTCTCGCTCTTCGTCTGTTAAGCTTTTACTTACGAAGATTGGCTTTGGGGAGGATTCGCCGCCGAGGTCGATCTACATAACCTTATCTTCGGTGGGAGGTTCTCTCTGCTCGAACAGCTTTTTCCATTGTGCATCTAGCTATTGGGCCCACGGCTCTAGCTCGAGGATTTCTGGAATGTCTTCGTCTTCTTCGTAAGCGTCGACGAATGCCATATTGACTTACAGGACTTGTCTGAATATGTCTCCGATGCTGGTATCCGAGTCAGAAGTTGGTGACCGGTTGAATGTGAATGCCATTCACATTCTTCATCTGAACTCTCAGGGGTCGTCGTGGGTGTTACATACCCTAATCCACATTGAGTCTTTCTATAGTAGTCCCGTGGTTTGCCAGCCGGGACCGGTGGCTTCAAAGGTAGTCGTCGTCCGGTGCCGTAGTTCAAGCCTGGCATAGTCTCCAGATCATATCCCTATTTTTGCATGAGATATTTGGATTGGGGGCTATAAAGATACAGAGGCAGTCTCCCGGCATCTGGCCCAAGATCGACTTCTTCTATGGTGAAGGGATACGGATCGTCCTTCCGGCCGAAGATGATTGGATGATCCCCTCCCTCGATTATACGGTAAGCGTCTTCTGCTGGAGTAAGCTGGATTGCGGTATGCACGTTTGTCACCTGTGTGTGTATGTGGGTGCCTATAACATGTTCCATAGCGTATATTATACAAAGCTTATCAAGCTCGATGTAGTTCAAAGATAGCCCTTTATTGATGAAGTAAGGTATCTTTTCTAGGGGGATTACATCATCTGCGGAGGGAACATCAGTGTGGACAGCCACATACTTGGCTAGCTCTGGTTCCTCTTCGGCTACCCCCTGTATAAATGAAGACTGAGAGGATGACCTGGGCAGCTTGATCGTCAGAGGTTTAACTGGTGGAGCAGAGCGTGGAGTTGTTGGCAGACTAGCAACTCCCAGCTTGGTACTCGATGCTGGGCGGGGAGTGGTTGGTTCGCTAGAAGTCCCAGACCTTGCATCGGGGTGATGACTCTTCTTGGGAAGGCGTATCATCATTGGCTTGTCGGAGGTATTGAGCTTCTCCGTTTGCGGCTGGCCGACTCTCGGCAGTCTGATTGTCAGTGGCTCCGTTGTGGGTCTTGGCACTTGGCCAGACCTTGGCAGCCGAATTAGCATCTGCTTCTCTTGTGCTGAGAGACTGATGGGGTACAGACTTGCCTGGTTTGCTAGCTTGGAGGTAGATCGTCAGAGGTTCTTCTGATCCCGTGGTTGTCTTGGTACGAGCTTGTACATCTCCTTCACCAAGGTGCTTCTTCGATTTTTTGTACAGACAGGAGTCTGAGTAGTAGGATTCGACCCCTTTGAAGGGATCAATATCAACAAATTCTGTCCTCACAAAGCCGTGCTTGTCGACATATTTGAAGCATTGGTGCAGCGTAGAAGGCACGATCATGTAATCGTGTATCCAAGGGCACCCCAAGAGGATGTCGTAAGAAGTGTCGGCATCTATGATGTAGCAAGTGACTTCTGATTGGAGATCGCCAATCTGATATTTCAGACGAATCTTTCCAATTGGGTAGCTCCTGTCTGAATTGAAACCGCTGATGGCGGTGTTTGTAGGCGTCAGGCGATGCATTAGGATGCGAAGATGATATAGCAAACCCTTCGGGATGATGCTTATAGAAGACCCAGGATTAATGTGCATCCGATCCACCTTTACGTCCCCGATGTATCCAGTATAGTACAATGGGCGATCGTGCAGGTTGGTCTTGATGAGCATGTCCTATGGAGTGAATATTATATTGGGCATTGCTCCTGTACATGCACTGTCTTGGAGGTCTGCAGGCTGGTTTTCTCTCGTGAGGTTGACCTGAGCCAAGTATGTGTCGGCATTTTGGAGTGCATCGCTCAAAGCTGTGCGAACATCCTTCGAGAGCCTCAGGAGTTCATATAAGGACAATTTGGCCGGTGTATTGGCCAATTGCGCCAAGATGTCGAAGTTGTAGGGCCTCTCCAGCCCCTGAGGTGTCTTTTTTCGGAGGGATTTGTCGAAGCGAGTCTCCTTTGGCCTAGGTTTGTCGGTCGTCGGAGGCTGACAAGGCCCTGTAGCGTCAGTGGTAGCTGGCGGATGATCTTCAGTCGAGTTCTCAGCCACATGTTGAGATTGTGCTCCAGATCGAGTAAGACAATCGTGACCTCTTCCATATCTGCCGAGATGGTACGGCAGGATCTGACTTTTCTACTTCTCTTGTTACGAAAAGGAGAAGACGTGGACTGAGTCACCTCGTGTACCAGGTCCGGATGGACCCACATAATTTTCCCTTGTGATGTGGTGAGGGGCACTAGACCAGCAGCTTGCTCCCGAGCAGGCGAAAGATTAGCAATTTCTATCGTCGCCAGAGGGATGGGTATAACACCGTCTTGAGTCTCTGTTAGAGGGAAGCTGCCAAATTATACAGACACCATGTTGGCCGCTACGGTTACCTCCTCGAAATCGATGGCCAGAGCGTTCGAATCGATGAGGTTTTGGATGTACCGTTTTAATTGGAAGCAGTCGTGTGTAGCATGGTGGACGTAGCGGTGGTAATGGCAGAACTTTAGGTTCTCCAGATCTACCGGCCGAGGTTCCCATCTTGGTGGAGGAAGCTAAATTCTTTCTCCTTGTATGAGCATGTCCAAGATAGGCTTGACGTGGCCGTCTTCGAATGAGTAAGTGATTTGCGGCCATTGCTTGTCTGCCGGTTTTGACTCAGATTTTTGGGCTGTATCGGCCACCATAGCCTGCTTCCCCTTATTGTCCCTATTATTGGAGGAGCTATATCCATTGTTGGTGTTGGCGTTGGGATGCTTGCTCTTGTCCTCCCCTTCTGAGATGTGCAATCCCAGTTGGCGAGCCTTCTTCAATCATTCTTTGGCGCTTATGACACTGATGATAAATGCCTTCCAGTCCTTGAATTGACTCTCGCCCATCCAGAAACTGATTGTCGGGAGCAATCTCTTTTGGCAAATTTCAATCAAGGAGGAATCTGGGTTTCCTGAAGGCAGCTTCATCGCGGTTTGGCGAAACCGCTCAATATAGTTCCTTGTCAGCTCTTTTTTCCCTTGAATGACATCCATGAGGGACGTCCATGAGGGTGGACATCATGACATCCTGCCCTACCTCGTAGAATCTCTCCAAGAACATGCGCTTGAAGCCGGCGAAGGAGTAGATGCAGTTATCTGGCAGGTTGCGGTACCAGTCGAAGGCGACTCCTTCCAACGCCCTAATGAATAATCGTGTGAGGATAGCATCATCATGGGGCAGATGGTCGGTGGTGACCTCGAAGTAAGTGATGTACCGACTTGCTGAGGTCTTGCCGTCATATGGGTTGATATTGAACGGTTTATATCTTGGTGGGAATGGAACGTCCCTCCAGGCAGCAGGGTACGGTTGCCGTATTCTGAGGTCTTGAGAATTTTCTCGGGCGTAGAACATGGCTCGGAGCTCCTGAACCTCTCTTCTTACTTCTCGGGCCTCATCTGCAGTGGTGGGGGCCGTTATTTTAGGAGGATTGTTGCCCGGGTTCGGTGCTGTTGAGTTTGAGTCCACATTGACCGCGGGACCCGTGCTTGTTTGGCCAGGCGTCCCTCCTTGCAGGGTTGGAAGAGCTGCTTTGATTTCATCTACAGACTTGACCAAGGCCTGTAGTATAGCCTCCAGAGTGTCGATGCATTGGCGATCACTAGAACCACCTTCATTGCTGTCTGTCATAAACACCGTCCTTACATGAGGAGTGATGGAAGAAACTGTCATGACCCGCACCCTAGAGTAAGGGCACGAGACGTGGGTACGTCCAGCCTACGTCGTAGTGTCGATGGTAGAACGCTGTCCTAGGTCAAACATCTAACAATATAAAGGTACCTGTACAGTATATACTCTCCGAATGGAGGTGACATAGCAGATACAGTCTCAATCACATCTAAGGTAGAGCATGATAAAGATAGATAAAACATGAAATCTAAAAGAGATACAGCAGATAGAAGTCTAGTGTCTAACATACACAAATCCAGAAATACATCTCAAAGCTCAAATATAGTAATCCATAAATACAACTCAAGACAACTGAAAATAAACTATGAGTAAAATCCTAGCTATCTATACAACCTCTACTGTGTCTCCTCTAGGCTAGCAGGCAACCTCCAAGCTATCTGTAAAATTTATCAACAGGTCCAGTCAGGACGGGAGCGAGCACAATACATCTCACGCAGATCATAACATGTTAGAAAATATAAACATGCAAGAGAGTACAATACATAAAACTGAAAGAAAGTACATGATGTAAACAGAGAGAGAACTGTAATAGAAATATCTACTATAAGTAGAGAGCTACCAGTGACTAGTGATTTAGAGTACAAAGTCGACATGTGAACGGCTGGATTTGCACATGACTATACTAAAGAGGTGCACATGGCTATACTACTTTGGAATTGTTCACATGACTATTTATACTCCCCCATACCACAATCAATACACAAGGATCCAAACAAGTTATGTTACGTACATGGTTTTCACATGAAGCCCATAAAGGGTGCATATGAAGTATACATGAGAGCTCATACATGAGTGCACATAAAGTTCATATGGGGGCCCATAAATGGGTGCACATAAAATTCACATCAAGGCTCATAAATGAGTGCACATGCAATATAGGTTATACATGAGATACATGGAAAACATGTCCGATTCATGAGAGCACATGAGAGTACACGAGCATGCATGAACGAGCATGAAGCACATGAGAAACATGAATAACATGAGAGCGAGGAATACATGATGTACACGAAACACATGACATAATGTATCCGATGCTCCCGAGGGGGATTACATCTCAATGTAGGGATCCATATAGTACCAATTCGTGATAATATCGTGACAGCATCAAATAAGGTAAACTAGAGCAGGAATATAATTCTAAGCAAGTTATGAAATGATCAAAGAATGTACTCGCCTGATATCTGAATGTCCAAGGTAAAGATACTGTCCGAGGAGAGGTGTCTGGCTCCTAATTAGAACATCACAAGTCACAACATGTCCAGAAGGGTAATATAAAGCACTATAATACATTCTACATGAATCTAGGTCAAACTAGGCCAAAGTCAACCCTTGGTCAACTCTGGTCAACTGCACTAGTCAAACTAGGTCATGTCCTAAGTACCCAGCAAGTCTTACTAGGCCTAACCAAGACTATCCTAGCAAGCACACATCAATACAAGGTTATACAAGCCAACATACACCCAACTCTATATAGCATGCAATTATTCAATACTCAAATAGGCAAGAATTCATATTGGATATACACTAGGTAATCTATTACTTTAAGCTATATATGTCTACACATATACACATGCATATATTGGTATTCAACATTAGGTCTATAATCATGACATTTCAAATGGTTATATAAACTTATATATTACAACACAATATGCTAACATATATATAATATACATACATAGCTAAGTTAACTATATTCATAAATACTTATTTAAGAGGCTATGTATATGTATGTGAACATGGCAAAGGGGCAAGTGAGGGTTAAATGGACATACATAGTGTATACATATCAAAGAGTGTCAAAGTGTAAATGAACAATGTGTCAAGTGTGATAGTGTCAACATAGTGTAAGGGGGTACATGAGGTAATATAGGATTTGTGTTAACATAGAACATTACATCTCATTAACTTGTATATTGCATACATTACATCTATTATTACATTAAATTCATGCTTGCATTCATTCATCATTCATTTATTCTCTTGCACCACTATATGCACCATACATTACATACTATGGACCCTACATATTCATTACAAGCCATACTTATACATGCATACATTAGATAGGATACTTACACCTCATACATCATTTATTTAGCCATTTACTCATGCTTGCATTCTCTATTTAATTACATAATGTATATACATTAATATTTGTTAAAATCAAATAGAACATTATATTACACACAAGGGTGCACAAAATGCATATGCCGAATAGTAACTCCTACTAATAAAATCTAGGATTAAAGTATGTTATAGATCTATGTGTTATCTTTCCGAAACTTTAAACGGATCGCGTTTTCGTTTCTGGAAACTCCCGGAATCGTAAAAACACCGAGAACGCGTTTGTCTTTCGTACAGCTGACACTCAAATAATTCTCCAGAAAGTTACAGAAAGAATTAGGCCTATTAATATATGTTTTTGGAAATCTAACTTCAATACGCTTCTTTTAAAAAAAACTGGAGATTAAACCAAGCTTTGAGCTAGAAGTTATGACATTTCTAAGTTAGGGCTGAAATTAAAAACGTGGATAAAAATCATGACGGATTTAGGTAGTTTGAGACAAAAGAACACAAGTATATAACATAATATACCAAGAACTCACTCTCTACACTAATATATATATATGAGACACTATAGAACACATCTCCAATACAAAAATATGAGATTAAACATGTAATAATTCATTCATACATAACAACAACACATAGTGTGTCCAAATTTGGGATTTTCCCACAGGACACAACCACAACACAAAGGACACTCCTATGACCTCCAAATGGACACAAAATGGACACAAATGGAGGTACAACTATGGGGGTCATTCCTATGGGTTCAAAATAGACCTATATGCATGAGAAAATGAAAAGGAGAAGGGATTTATACCTCCCGGTAGATCGAATCGAAGAAAAGCCTTCCCGGAGCGACACCGACACGTAGAGATTCCAAAAGGACACGAACGAGCTCCGAGTCCTCCCAAACTTGGGTAGCTTCCTCCTTGGCTAGAATGGAGAAGGAAAGAAAAAGATTTGGTGGCGAAATGGAAGGATTTGGTGGAGAAATTGCTAGGGATTGCTCTCTAGGAATTTGGAGAAGAACAAGAGAGAGAGAGTGTGGATGAGAATAATGAAATGAACTTGAGCCTATCCTCTCCCAAAGTGGCTGGCCATATGGGGCTATTTGTCCTATTATGGTAAGTTCCAAAATGCCCCCACTAACCTATTCTATGAGTATTAGGAAAGGGCTAATTGGTTGGGGTTAAATTAGTCATTCTAAAGTCTCTAATCACACTAACCTTATCCATAATAATTAGTCTAACCTCTAACTAAAATATTTCTATCATGTGGACTAAAATTAATATCATGTGGGCCATGCCTAACTAGTGTGTGGGTCCTACTAGAGTCAAACTACCCCCGGGTCCCCGTACAAGTCAGATTGAGATGAAATTCGAACCCGACTCAAATAATCCCAAAACAATATCATAAATAATAAAATAATATCAAAATAATTCAAAGAGGTCAAATGCAAAAATATCCTTAGGCCAAAAATGACATTAAAATATCATAATCATATGGTTAGGCTCTAGGTCAAACAGTCTCTAGGGTTTCACTAGCAAAACGTCAAAACCACAAGTCACTGGTTTAAATAATTTTAAAATAATTTAAAATCACCAAAAAAATCATATCATGAATTAAATATCAATATTAAAATAATTATAAACACGAAATTTCAAAATTACCCTCATTTTAGAAAACTGGGTGTTACAAGTCTACACACCTTAGAAAATTTTTGTCCTCGAAATTAAAATGTTCATACTCCTTCTAGGTTAAACCCCCCACAATCAAAGTCTCAGAACTTAAACAATCATACGATTTAAAAGGATGACATATAGGGTCATGGCATACGGTGGTAGTGAAAGTCTCATCTAGGCATACTAGTCATGCTAAACCAAAACGGTCATAGGGTATCAAAACACACAAGCAATCTAGGGTGCTAAACTAGAAAAGATACAGAAATAACAATCATCAAGACTGTAAGACAGTCTACCATCCTATATGAAAATTGGTACTTGTTAAAATAAAATAAAGTTAACTACCATTTATCTAATAAGGGGTACTATTCAAGAAAATCAAAATCAAAAGTTAAAGAATGAAAGCCAATTGCATGAAAATCCAATCACAATATATTTATATATATAGCGTTAGAGAGGGAAAAGCTAGCATTATGTAAATGTTATGTGGTTTGTGTGTATGTGAAATATACATGAAAGTGTATGTGAGGATTTGGATTTCAAAATAATAGCTATCCAGTTACACTACTCATGGCATATTGGTTAACAATCTACAATGCACAACCTATTTACTCATAGCATGCATGGCTAACCATATATATCTATGTAAAGAGGTAGAGATTTAGTTATGTATATATATACATTATAACATGTATGCATAAACTCTATATATATCTATATAGATATATGAACATAACATAGAGAGGAAGGGTTAGGTTTACATGGCAGTGTATACTAAGTTAGGGTATGTGTGTCCTTGTACAGGGTAATAGCTTTAGTATTGAAAGGTTAAACCCAGTTTTAGTTCAGCATTTACATACAAAATCTGAAAATAAGATAACATTTAAAGTAGTATAATATTAACATAATACAGTTTCAGATTTTATGGATTTGAAACATCACAACCAACTCAATGCTTCCAATATATCCTAACATGATAGAGAAGAAACCCTAACATACTATCCATACATTTAGCTATGCATACAGTTCAATATTACATATTAAATCTAAAATTTAGCTATGCATACATTTAGCTATGCATACAGTTCAATATTACATATTAAATCTGAAATTGAACTAAACATTGAAAATCAATGTAAAAATGTTAACATGTAACTAGTTTTCAGGGTTTTGGAGAAATTTGTACATTAAAAACCAACTCAATGTTTATCACAACTAACATGTAAGAATATGAAACATAAATTTATATCCCTACTTCCCACAAGGTATATAGCTCAAATATTACATTTGAAAAAAATAAAAATAAAACAGCAAATTGAACTAAACATTTGGAATCCAGTATTAAGGGTTAATATGCATACAGTCTTAGATTTGTCAAATTCAAACACAAAACTCAACCAATTCCCTTAAGAGTTGAAATCCTGTATATAACATACATGTGCAGTGATATAAACAAAACTACTAATATGAAATTTATATTTGAATTACGAATTTAAACTGGAAAAAGCAGAGAACCAGAAATATTAGGGTTTTGACAATTTAAACATCAACAACATATTAATATGTATTTAGATAGGTTGAAATTCAAAGTGTAGCATGCATACGTATCAGGAAAGTGTTTGCTATATATATATTCATATATATTCTCATGTCCTAATATAAAAATTTAACTCTACGTTTAAGACCAACATTTAGATTCCTACCAACATTGCAAACTAGGTGATTGATATAATCAAGACAGTTTTATTATTATCATTATTTAATACAAGAATAATAGCAAGAAAGAAATAACGATAAAATCTGTTCTGCTTATCTGTTTAAAAGAAGAACCCGTTTTGAAACCCAGAGCTAAAATATCAAATCCAAGATAAGGTCTAACAAAATAATTGATTACTTGTATTATGAAGAACTATAGCAAGAAGTTACACAAAGGTTTATATATAAAAACATCTAAACCTACTCCTAAGTTAAATAATAAGAAACTAAACAAAACAAACAAATAATAATTCTTTCTCCTTTTTTTTGAATGACTGAAACAAAAGTAGAGAAAATATGTTCGAAAACATTTAAGGTATAATCTGATAATCATATGCGTCTATCCAAAATTATGGTACTCTAAATCCTCGTCATACTAGTAAGCAAGGCTACGATAATCACAGAGTCCTTGACTTATGCACATACCTCTAGAATCATGGTATTTAACATTTTTGCGATACCGCTAGTTTGGCTGCAAAAACTTTAAATTCCCACACCCGAAAAATATATCCAAAGTCAGACTATATGTCCTCACCATGCTGGCTAATGTGACTATAAAAGATAAGATTTCTATAACTTAGATGACCTAGCCCATATAATTTTATCTTGCCAAAAATTAAATTAAATAAACAATGAATACCAAAAAAAAAATCAAATTTATCAACGAACATCAAGATTCAAAAATGAACAAAATCCTTCAAATCATATAACTACAAACTCGGATGCTACAGCGAACATCAAGATTCAAAATTCCACAATCTTCATCAAAATCAATAAATACAAACTCAAATTCAATAATAATACATCAAAATCGAATTCAACAACAGAAAGTAAAGATAAATCAAATCAAGGAAAAAGAGTTTTCAAATCGGAGTTAAACATGATTCTCAAGGGTCGTCCCAGGAATCTCTCAAGGGATCATAATTGTGATTGAGTATCTTCAAAAATATATCATATTTCTACTGCAGGCTGTAGTGGTACTCTAGTTCGAATACCACTACATAAACTCGACCTGCATGGGCCACCACTAAAAACGTGTCACGACCCGCACCCTAGAGTAAGGGCACGAGACGTGGGTACGTCCAGCCTACGCTACAGTGTCGGCGGTAGAACGCTGTCCTAGGTCAAACATCTAACAATATAAAGGTACCTGTACAGTATATACTCTCCGAATGGAGGTGACATAGCAGATACAGTCTCAATCACACCTAAGGTAGAGCATGATAAAGATAGATAAAATATGAAATCTAAAAGAGATACAGCAGATAGAAGTCTAGTGTCTAAGATACACAAATCCAGAAATACATCTCAAAGCTCAAATACAGTAATCCATAAATACAACTCAAGATAACTGAAAATAAACTATGAGTAAAATCCTAGCTATCTATACAACCTCTACTGTGTCTCCTCTAGGCTAGCAGGCAACCTCCAAGCTATCTGTAAAATTTATCAACAGGTCCAGTCAGGATGGAAGCGAGCACAATACATCTCACGCAGATCATAACAGGTTAGAAAATATAAACATGCAAGAGAGTACGATACATGAAATAAAAGAAAGTACATGATGTAAACAGAGAGAGAACTGTAATAGAAATATCTACTATAAGTAGAGAGCTACCAGTGACTAGTGATTTAGAGTACAAAGTCGACATATGAACGACTGGATTTGCACATGACTATACTAAAGAGGCGCACATGGCTATACTACTTTGGAATTGTTTACATGACTATTTATACTCCCCCATACCATAATCAATACACGAGGATCCAAACAAGTTATGTTACGTAAATGGTTTTCACATGAAGCCCATAAAGGGTGCACATGAAGTATACATGAGAGCTCATACATGATGCACATAAAGTTCACATGGAGGCCCATAAATGGGTCCATATAAAATTCACATGAAGGCTCATAAATAAGTGCACATGCAATATAGGTTATACATGAGATACATGGGAAACATGTCCGATTTATGAGAGCACATGAGAGTACACGAGCATGCATGAATGAGCATGAAGCACATGAGAAACATGAATAACATGAGAGCGAGGAATACATGATGTACATGAAACACATGACATAATGTATCCAATGCTCCCGAGGGGGAATCAATGTAGGGATCCATATAGTACCAATTCATGATAATATCGTGACAGCATCAAATAAGGTAAACTAGAGCAGGAATATAATTCTAAGCAAGTTATGAAATGATCAGAGAATGTACTCGCCTGATATCTGAATGTCCAAGGTAAAGATACTGTCCGAGGAGAGGTATCTGGCTCCTAATTAGAACAGCATAAGTCACAACATGTCCAGAAGGGTAATATAAAGCACTACAATGTATTCTACATGAATCTAGGTCAAACTAGGCCAAAGTCAACCCTTGGTCAACTCTGATCAACTGCACTAGTCAAACTAGGTTAAACTAGGTCATGTCCTAAGTACCCAGCAAGCCTTACTAGGCCTAACCAAGACTATCCTAGCAAGCACACATCAATACAAGGCTATACAAGCCAACATACACCCAACTCTATATAGCATGCAATTATTCAATACTCAAATAGGCAAGAATTCACATTGGATATACACTAGGTAATCTATTACTTTAAGCTATATATATCTACACATATATACACATGCATATATTGGTATTCAACATTAGGTCTATAATCATGATATTTCAAATAGTTATATAAACTTATATATTACAACACAATATGCTAACATATATATAATATACATACATAGCTAAGTTAACTATATTCATAAATACTTATTTAAGAGGCTATATATATGTATGTAAACATGGCAAAGGGGCAAGTGAGGGTTAAATGGGCATACATAGTATATACATACCAAAGAGTGTCAAAGTGTAAGTGAACAATGTATCAAGTGTGATAGTGTCAACATAGTGTAAGGGGGTACATGAGGTAATATAGGATTTGTGTTAACATAGAACATTACATCTTATTAACTTATATATTGCATACATTATATCTATTATTATATTACATTCATGCTTGTATTCATTCATCATTCATTTATTCTCTTGCACCACTATATGCACCATACATTACATACTATGGAACCTACATATTCATTACAAGTCATACTTATACATGCTTACATTAGATAGGATACTTACACCTTATACATCATTTATTTAACTATTTACTCATGCTTGTATTTTCTATTTAATTACATAATGTATATACATTAACATGGGTTAAAATCAAATAGAACATTATATTACACACAAGGGTGCACAAAATGCATATGCCGAATAGTAACTCCTACTAATAATTAATACTGTACCATCTCAGCATGAATTAAAATATAGAATTAAATTATGTTATAGATCTATGTGTTAGCTTTCCAAAATTTTAAATGGATCGCATTTTCATTTCCGGAAACTCCCGGAATCGCGAAAACACCGAGAACGCATTTGTCTTTCATACAGCTGACACTCAAATAATTCTCCAGAAAGTTACAGAAAGAATTAGGCATATTAATACATGTTTTTGGAAAGCTAACTTCAATATGCTTTTTTTAAAAAAGACGGAAGATTAAACCGAGCTTTGAGCTAGAAGTTATGACATTTCTAAGTTAGGGCTGAAATTAAAAACGTGGATAAAAATTATGACAGATTTAGATAGTTTGAGACAAAAGAACACAAGTATATAACATAATATATCAAGAACTCACTCTCTACACTAATATATATATATATATATATATAAGACACTATAGAACACATCTCCAATACAAAAATATGAGATTAAACATGTAATAATTCATTCATATATAACAACAACACATAGTGTGTCCAAATTTGGGATTTTTCCACAGGACACAACCACAACACAAAGGACACTCCTATGACCTCTAAATGGACACGAAATGGACACAAATGGAGGTACAACCATGGGGGTCATTCCTATGGGTTCAAAATAGACCTATATGCATGAAAAAATGAAAAGGAGAAGGGATTTATACCTTCCGGTAGATCGAATCGAAGAAAAGCCTTCCCGGAGTGACACCGACACGTAGAGATTCCAAAAGGACACGAACGAGCTCCGAGTCCTCCCAAACATGGGTAGCTTCCTCCTTGGCTAGAATGGAGAAGGAAAGAAGAAGATTTGGTGGCGAAATAAAAAGATTTGGTGGAGAAATTGCTAGGGATTGCTCTCTAGGAATTTGGAGAAGAACAAGAGAGAGAGTGTGGATGAGAATAATGAAATGAACTTGAACCTATCCTCTCCCAAAGTGGCTGGCCATATGGAGCTATTTGTCCTATTATGGTAAGGTCTAAAATGCCTCCACTAACCTATTCTATGAGTATTAGGAAATGGCTAATTGGTTGGGGCTAAATTAGTCATTCTAAAGTCTCTAATCACACTAACCTTATCCATAATAATTAGTCTAACCTCTAACTAAAATATTTCTATCATGTGGACTAAAATTAATATCATGTGGGCCATGTATAACTAGTGTGTGGGTCCTACTAGAGTCAAACTACCCCCGGGTCTCCGTTACAAGTCAGATTGAGATGAAATTCGAACCCGACTCAAATAATCCCAAAACAATATCATAAATAATAAAATAATATCAAAATAATTCAAAGAGGTCAAATGCAAAAATATCTTTAGGCCAAAAATGACATTAAAATATCATAATCATATGGTTAGGCTCTAGGTCAAACAGTCTCTAGGGTTTCATTAGCAAAACGTCAAAACCACAAGTCATTGATTTAAATAATTTTAAAATAATTTAAAATCACCAAAAAAATCATATCATGAATTAAATATCAATATTAAAATAATTATAAACACAAAATTTCAAAATTACCCTCATTTTAGAAAACTGGGTGTTACAGAAACGGTGGAGGATGTGCCCTCCGAGTCATACCCATGCACCGAGAAGTCATCGGGGTATGTAGGAATGTTCTCTTCGGGTTCGAACTCGGAGGGAGTAGTACCCCCAGCTTCAGAGCTTGCTTCATCTTGAGAGTCATGGATGTCCTCGGGGACATTAGCACCTGTTGTACCTGATGGGAGATTTGTCTCCCCGGGCTCGTCTCTTTGGAACATCGGATTGTCGTAGATGTTCGGAGGAGCTCTACCCCCAGTTCCCACGACCCCCAGTGATATAGATGATGAATCTCCCATTGTAGCAGATTTCGTCTTTGAACGGGTGCCTTGGAAAACTCTGGTGGTGGACAACCGTTTAGAAGAAAGTCTTTTAGCTGTAGTGGTTGATATCTTTGGGCTGGAGATACTTGTCTTCTTTCCTCATCCCTCGACGGGGATTTTCTGAGTAGAGTTGCAGGGGACAACAGGAGGCCTCGTCCTCTGAGCTTGGACGTTAGAGTCTTTGGAAGACGGATCGTCGGTCTTCTTGCACCATTGCGTTGTTACAACAGCAATTGACAATGATTTGGGTGCAGTGACGTCCATGAGAGGACTCTTTGTACCCTGAGGCACCTTCTCTTTCTTTGCATTTGTGGAGGATGGCCTCACGCAAGTCAGATGGGTCCGGATCGACCATGTTTGCTCCCTGCATTTTGGGAGGCTTTTGGGAACCTCCCTGTCCGTTTGCTGCCGGGGGCTGGACTCGAGTGGTTCTGTAAAACTTCCAATTAGAGGCCCACATAACAGTATACGGGGAGCTTGGATGGTCATAGGTCGGATCAACGGACCGAGCTTGCCAAGCTCGTGCTGCCTTAGACTTCTTCACTCCAGTGCGTAAGGGCACATAGTAGGAAGAGTCTAAGTGGTGCTGGAGAGAATCAGACATGTCTTCTTGGGAGCACAGGAGATCAGGACCATAGGTGAGTCGATCGAAGACGGAGCCACGTAGAGTAGACGTTATGCGGCTGGAATCAGCGATCCTCATGCGGCTGGCAGTCGTAACCGCATGGGTCTTCTCCATGCGGTTGGAAACACTGGCCGCGTAAGTGTTCTCCATGCGGCTGGAAATCCTGGCCGCATGAGTACTATGCTTTTGGCTAGCAATTTCAGCCGCATAGTCATTATTCATGCGGCTGGCAATCTTGGTCGCATGAGTCCTCGCTTTGCGGCTAATGCCCTTGTTTGGTTTCTTTTTGGAGCCCGTAGAATCGCTCTTTGCCCCTGCAAGTCCAGCAACATAGTGCTTTCCTTTGCCGGACTTGGGGACAGCAGAATCTTCTACGGCTTGAACTAGGGCTGCGCGAGAATCGCCTTCACCGTCTTGGGTAGCAGAGAGTACTCCATCGAGGGCCTGGGGAGGAGCAAACGATTTTAGCCTCCACTCTTTGCGAGCCTTCGTGGTGCGGGTGCACTTCTGGACCGGGCCAGTGCTTCCTTCGGAGAGCATCTCTTCGAACGCCTGTTGGTCGAAGCGGACGACCATCTTCTGTTGTGTGGAGCCAAGTTTGGCTGCATCCGATTGTGTCACCAACTCCTCAGCCGTGGAGAAGTTTGTCCCCAGCAGAGTCGCCATCGTGTTTTCTATTGATTGTAAAAGTATAGAACAGTTTTATGGGAGGACTGAACTTAGACTCACAATACAAACTTGCTTGTACAAAGAAAGCCTAGGGACGAAAGCCTAGGTACAGCAGACTAAGTACAATTATTTATTTTAGATTCTGGGGGGTGACGATAAAGGCACAAAAAGGCGACGGCAGCCCTGCCTTACTCTTTGGACGTCGGTATGTAGCCTTCGCTCCAGAAGATTTGCTCGGCGTTAAAGAAATGCTCTCTTTGCTCTCTCTCTGCTTTTTTTTCTCCAAGTCTTCTAATGCTCTCTGATCTCGAAAAGGGGTCTCTTTGGTCGTGCTCTCTCCGTTGTGTATATTGCCAGGAAATGTATATCTTGCAAGGGAATGGCACCTTGCTATTTATAGGAATGGGGTGTGATCATTAGGGTTGCAATGATTGCTTCCTGGAGATGGCGGCAGCCTGTGGATTAGTCAATCTAGGCCATTAGTTTTGAGTGTGATAAATCTGAACCATTAAGTATAGATTACACCAAATCTCATCAGCAATTAATGCTAATTGGAATAAATCTTCCCCATGATGATCTTCTGATGTCTGCGAATAAATTTTATTTATTCTCTTTCCACGTGTCCCAGATTATTAGAATTTGACCCAATCTCTGATTGCAATAAATCTGGGAAATTGATCGGCTTAGGACACGTGTCCTAGGAGCCACTGGGGGGATCTGAACCGCATGATGATTGAGCCGCATAAGGTTTGGGCCACGTGTCAGGGCTGCTTTGGTAGTGGCCCCCTCTCGAACCTTTGAACCGCATGGAGATGATCATTGCGAGCCGTATAGGGATGCATCCGCCTGAGCCGCATGGAAATGGTCCTCTTGAGCCGCATGGGAAGGCCTCCGCTTGAGCCGCATGAGACTGTTTCGGCCTAAGCCGCATAGGACGGCTTCATTCTGAACCGCATGGGAAGTCTTCGCTCGAGCCGTATACGAACGCCCACGTGGCAAGGCCACGTGGCATTTTTATGGATCTCGGAGGATTGTGTCAGAGATCTCTTTCTCTTCCCTAGGGATCTGTCATTATGACAGAGTCATAATTACCTCCTTTGTGTCAAGGCTGTCACTTTTTTAGAGTTATCAGCCGTCAAAGTAATTAATGCAGCATAGGGCGGAGGGGAGCACTGTTACACCACGTATCTTTTGAGCCGCATGGGATATCTTGGGCACATGACTTTCTGAGCCTCATGGGCTTTATGAGCCGTATGGGATTTTCTAGCCGCATGGATCATTTTCCATGCTTCTACATACTCCAGGACATAATGGAGACTCAACAGAGGCATACAAATGTTCGAGAAAGGATCGTAGAAACAAGACAAGATCGTGTGGGTACTATTGATGGGTTTCGCAAGATGAACCCACCTCCGTTTACTGGCTCAGAGAAACCCATAGCAGTCACCAAATGGCTAGTGGAGATAGAAACACTACTAGAGGCATCAGAGTTGCCACTAGAGAAGTGGATAAAAGTAGAGAAGTTGCAGCTCAAGGACAATGCACATCATTGATGGGCTGCACAAAAAAGACGGTTGGGTAAGAATATGTTATGGGGAGAGTTTACGGACCTCATCAATACCATGTTCTTCTCCATGACAGTTCGGAGGGAGTTGTGGGATCAGTTTATATGATTACTACATGGAAGCATGACGGTGGATGAATATAATGCAGAATTTAGTCGTTTGAGCCATTTTGCTCCTACTCTTGTATCTACAGAAGAAGCAAAGGAGGAGAAGTTCCATTCTGGGTTGAATTACAAGGTGCAAAGTTTGACAGTGTCAGTAGACCCATCATCCTATACAGATACCTTGAATGCAACTAGGCGTCAAGAATCCATCCTAAGACATAAAGTACCTTCCCAAAAGAGAGGTAGAGATGGCAGTCATCAAGAACCATTAAAACGTCCTAATATTTCCCAGAAGACCCTTCAAATCCAGCATCAACATCATCCTCCAAATAGGGTTGTATCATCTTAGCCACAACAGTAGTCGATCCCACCCAAGCCTAACTATAATTATTATGGAAGAGAAGGACACAAGTGGGACCATTTTAGGAAGAGGTTAGGACTTTATCTCCATTGTGGATCGCCTGACCACCAAGTGGGAGAATGCCCCAAAGCACCAGCTCATAAGTCAGTTTCGCAATAGTAGCCCAGAGGAGCACGATGTCAAGGACAATGCCAAGCATTTGTAGCTGTGACTCAACCCCAAGACATAGCTAACTTAAATATGTTTTCTTGAAAGCCATCTTTAGTTTTAATTGTTAGATACGATGCATGCTTAGTTAGTTCGTTGTATGCTTATTAATGATCAGTTCCCTTTATATTCCTAGCCATTATCTCTCCGTGACTTAGCTTAAGAAATTATTGCCTGTAAGAGTTATGTATTATATTATTCTATTTGTGATCTTGATTTTTTAGGACAAAAAATCATTTTAGGGGGGATAGTTTGTAGCATTTGGGTTCCTAAAATTTATCTTCTATTTTGGAGCTTTATTTTATTTTATTTTATTTTTAGTCAGAATTAATTATTAACTAGGATATTGATTTGGGCTCACAAAGTTTTTGCCTTAGCCTATAGGTTAGGTCGTATATGGTCTCCGGGGCCCCCAAATAGTCCCTAGTATATTATTTCACCATTTTAGAATTTTCAAGATTTTATGAAGATTTTTAGATAATTTTATATACGGTTTTATTATTTTCTTAAGCTTCTAGGGTTTATTGTACTCGAAAGTATTTTTTAGGCCAAGTAATTTATTTGGGCTCTAGTACCCTCAAAATATTTTATGGATTTTTCTAGGAATTTTTAGGAATTTTTTGGGATTTATTTAGGATTTTTAGGATTTATTCTGATTTTTATTTTATTTTTTGTATATTAAAAACCTATTTTCTTCCTCAAATACCCAGTCAGCCGAGAGGGGGGGACCATCCGTAAGCCGCTCTTCCATGGGGGGGGGGCAAGCCCACCCGTCAGCGCTGGGTGGGTATAGCTAGCGATTTCCTATTAAGGAAGCCTAGCCGAGCTACCGAGCTGGCCAGCCAAGCCGGCTCCGTCTAGAGCCGTTCGATCTGGACGGAACGCATAGATAGGCGCCACGTGTCTAAAGCCAGCCGCTCAAGCCATAGCCATCGCCTCCACTCCTTATATGTATAAGTATATAGTTTAGGTTTTTCGAAAACTCTAGTTTCATTTCCAACAGCTTTTGTGGTAGAGTTCGAGTAGAGATCTTGACTTCGCGGAACGATTGCCGTCGATCGATACGTTCATTTCATGCGCTTTTTTTTGTTCGAAGCTTATTGAGGTTAGGTTTACAAATATCTAGTTCATTTTTTGGTATTTGTGTTCAAATTTCTAGATAATTAATTGGGTGTCGATTGTCCAAAAATTAATGCGTCGTACAGTTTTCAAGATTCTGAAGGATCCCGATCTCCGATTAACGATCCGTCTAAAGTTTTTGAAAACTAACACCGAGTTCTACAACATATAAATATTCCAGAAATTTAGGGTTTCATCTATTATTTTATTTTGTTTGTAGAAGTCAGATTTGCTCAACGATTCATCGATTTGGTCACGGTTAGCTATAATGGTGATAACTTTTGACCAAATCGTGATTTTGTGGCACGATCAATTCAAGTGCACTCGTAGTGCTGAAATCTATTATGTTGCACACTCCAACTTTTAAAGTTGTAATGTTTGACTAGTTAGTCAATGGTATATCTCGGTTTGCGTGCTATGGGTTACGAATTTGGAACCGTGACTTTTTTTGGCCAAATATTTGTGCTTAGCCTTTACTTCATATTTAAATAGGTTAAAATCGGTTTTTAGATGATTTATTACAGAATTAAAAATAGGATTAATTAGGCTAACCCATTAGATACTTTTTAAGGTTTTAGAGTGGGAATTATAAATCTAACTTGTGGTTATTTGTGCGACGGGGTTCGTGGGATGATGGCATAATTTGATAGCTTCTAAGCCACAGTTCGTCTTGTCTTCAACTTGTGAAATCAATCCATCCAGTTTTTCAGGCAAGTACTTGTTGATGCCTTCACGTGCATTTACTTTATATTGTCGTATTTCACTTATACATGTTATTTCTTCGTCTTCACTGTTACACACACGAGAGTTGAGTGTTTGACTATTGGTCCTATTTTTTCATTGTTATCATTGATGGAACTGGGGATTCCCAGGACCCTTCCTTTGGTGTGCGTATTGATCGATAGAAAGTTAAACAGATCAAATACGTGTTCTAACCCTTCATAGGCGGAAACTAGGGTTCACGAATTATACCTGCGACGGAAAGGAGACAAGTAATTCCTGGAAATCTCGAGCGGACGACCCTAAGATCTTCTGTACGTATTCCTTCCTCGAGTTGGACGTCGTGTGGGCGACGATCTCCTAACCTTTTTATCTCCTTGGCAGCACTCTCTTTCTCTCCTTACGTGAATCACGAATTTAGAGAAAATTTCAGATTTCTAATCATCAATCTGGCGGCCAGAGAATAGAGGATATATATAGGCTACGACCGGGACCATGAGGAGAAATTAGGGTTAGGCCTCCTAACGGATCTGGATATCCCGTGTTCAGCCCGAACACACAATCCAGGCCCATTAACAATAGCTCGGTCCACTAATGAGCTATTGTTGCACTACCTCCCTAATCCCAAATTATGTTTGTGGGCTCCTTTTATTATATGCTCGTTTGGCTCTCCATGTTAAGATATCGTATGTCCGTCAATCAAATTAAGTTACTGACAACTATATTGATTCGACATCTTTTATCCTTAAGTAGTACCATTCAACTTTATTTGTCATGTCAGATATAATCCACCTGCAGGGTTTACATGACAATCCTTATGAGCTCCTTAAGAGAACATCATCAACCTAATGTATCAGGACATGGATTTCTTTTGTAATTAACAGCCCATCATAAATACAATGTTATTACCCAATTCATAGAGGTTGTTGATCCATAATGAATCTCACTCTTTTATGAGTCAAAGTAATGCACATTGCTTATACATGTCCATTATTATATCCGGATTAAGAGTACAAGCATCCATAATAACAGAGGTGTTTGTTCTCTTATGTAGTCAGTACAAAGAGAACAACCTCAAGTGGTCCTGTTCAATACACATAAAGTGTACTAGTGTAAACCTATAGTCAAGATAGACTAATACCAGATTACACTATAACCTTTCCAATAGATTGTCCAAGTCCATCTAGGTTGTGAACTATTTATATACTCCATAGGAAACTGATAATATGATCTTCTGTGTGACACCACACACCATATTATCTATAATATAGAATATCAGACATTTACATTAACACTTGCAATAAATACAATATGCAAACATTTGCCCATATGATTCTCATTCAAAATTTAAGAAAATAAGGTTACTACAAAAGTGATGCTTTTAGTATATAACCCTAACAATCTCCCACTTATACTCAAAGCTTGCTTTTCAGTATACTGTTACAAATCTTCCACTTATACTTAATGCTATGCTGCTACACATCTGACTTCCATTCCCTCAAAATGACTGTCAAAAGCCTTAGCTGGTAAGCTCTTTGTAAAGGGATCAGCTAGGTTGTCGGCTGATACTATCTTGATCACAACAACTTTTCCTTTCTTTACAAAATTTTGTATCAGGTGGTACTTGCGCTCAATGTGTTTGCTTGTCTTATGGGCTCGTGGTTCCTTCGAGTTTGCAACTACACCACTATTATCACAATAAAGTGTAATAGACTTAGGCAAACTAGGTACCACATCCAAGTCCAACAGAAAGTTTCTGAGCCAAACCGCTTCTTTGGCTGCCTCAGAGGCTGCCACATACTCGGCTTCTATGGTGGAATCAGCAATACATTTTTGCTTGATACTCCTCCACACAATGGTTCTACCTCCCAAAGTAAACACATAACCTGAGGTAGATTTCCTGGAATCCCTATCTGACTGAAAATTTGAGTCTGTATACCCCAGGGGAACTAAACTATCTGCCTGGTAAACTAGCATATACTCTTTAGTCCTTTTCAGGTACTTCAAAATATGCTTTACGGCAGTCCAGTGCTCTTATCCTGGGTTAGACTGATATCTGCTGACCATGCCTACGGCAAAGCAGATGTCTGGTCTCGTACATAGCATTGCATACATTAAGCTTTCTACTGCTGAAGCATAAGGAACTGCCTTCATGTTCTCTATCTCTTTAGGTGTCCTCGAACACTGCTCCTTTGATAGAGCAATTCCATGTCTAAAAGGTAAGAAACCTTTCTTAGAATTTTGCATACTAAAACGAGTTAGTACAGTATCGATATAGGAAGCTTGGGATAAGCCCAACATCCTTTTCTTACGATCTCGTAGAACTTTGATCCCAAGGATGTGACCTACTTCTCCCAAGTCCTTCATATCAAACTGTTTGGATAACCATACCCTTACATCAGATAATACCTTCATATTGTTTCCAATGAGCAAGATGTCATCCACATAAAGTACTAGGAACACCACCACATTTTCGTCACACTTTCTGTATACACATGATTCATCCTGGCATTGATCAAATCCATAGGATTTTATTACCTGATCAAAATAGATGTTCCAAGATCTGGAAGCTTGCTTAAGTCCATAAATGGACTTTTTGAGCTTACAAACAAGATGCTCCTGGCCCTTTTCAATGAACCCGTCTGGTTGCTTCATATAGATGTCTTCCTCAAGACTTCCATTAAGGAAAGTTGTCTTGACATCCATTTGCCAAATCTCATAATCGAGATGAGCTGCAATAGATAAAAGAATCCGAATAGACTTAAGCATGGCTACAGGAGAAAAGGTTTCCTCATAATCGATACCCTTTCTTTGAGTAAAACCTTTTGCAACAAGCCAAGCTTTAAAGGTTTCAACCTTACCGTCTGATCCTCTTTTTCTCTTATAGACCCACTTGCATCCAATGGCTTTTACACCAACGGGTGGTTCTACAAGCTCCCAGACCTGATTAGAATCCATAGATTCTATTTCAGATATCATTGCTTTTTGCCAAGACTATGCATCTTTATCTTGGAGTGCTTCATTGTAGGTACAGGGATCATAATTTTGTTCCTCAGGGACGAAGTCTGACGATTCTCCCAAGAACATATATCTATCAGGTTGTATCACAACCCTCCCACTACGACGAGGCACTATTGGTTGTGGTGTAACATTTGTGACACGTTGTGCAGTTATTTGTGGTTCATCCTCTTATACTGTTGGTACTGAAGTACTTGGTGTCTCACGTCTCAGTTCTTCTAGAACAACTCTACTTGTGGGTTTATGGTTCATCACATAGTCTTCCTCTAAGAATCGGGCATTGGTGCTAACAATGACCTTCTGATCCTTAGGACAATAAAATAAACCTTCTTTCGTTCCTCTTGGATAGCCTACAAACAAGCGTACTTCTGTACGAGATTCTAACTTATCTGCTTTTCCATTCAACAAATGTGCTGGACTACCCCAAATACGAACATGTTTCAGACTAGGCTTACGCCCAATCCACAGCTCTGTGGGAGTAAGAGGTACTGACTTAGAAGGAACCAAGTTCAAAATATAAGCTGCAGTCTCTAAGGCATATCCCCAAAATGAATCTGGCAAATCCGAATAACTCATCATTGATCTAACCATCTCCATAAGAGTTCTATTCCTTCTTTCGGCTACACCATTCTGTTGGGGCATTCCAGGTACAGTCAATTGGGATACAATCCCAGCCTCTGATAAATAATCCCTAAACTCTCCAAAGAGGTACTCGCCACAACGATCTGATCGTAATGACTTGATATATTTTCCATGACGTTTCTCCATTTCAGCCTTGTACTCTTTGAATTTCTCAAAGCACTCAGACTTACGGCGCATCAAATAAATGTATCCATACCTTGAATAATCATCAATAAATATGACAAAATATTCAAAGCCACCTCTAGCTTGGATAGTCATGGGTCCACACAAATCAGAATGAACCAATTCTAACACATTTTTGGCCCTATACCCCTTTGCTGTAAAAGGCCTTTTGGTCATTTTACCTTCCAAGCAGGATTCACAGACTAGTAGTACCTCCACTTCCAATGAACTCAAAGGTCCATCTTCAACCAGTCTTTGAATCCTTCTTAGGTTAATATGCCCCAATCGTAAGTGCCAAAGATATATTTGGTTCATACAAGAAGGTTCTTTTCTCTTATTTAAGTTAGATGACATATTATTCATTTCCATAAGTTGCATTGTGGGCGAAATAGGATTAATGACATACAAATTATCAACCAATGCACCAGAACAGATAAAATGTTTATTCTTTCTAATAACAATATTGTCATTAAAATAAACTGAATATCCATCCTTAACTAACATAGAAATATAAACTAAATTCCTTCTAAGTGAAGGTGCATAAAGACAATCCCTCAATGTCAAAGACTTATTTCTACCAAAAAATAAAGTAACATCTCCTAATGCAATGACCGATAATTTTGTAGCATCACCCATAAACAAGCATATCTCTCCATCACTGAGCCGTCTGGTTTCCCGGAACCCCTGCAATGTATTGCAGACATGATTAGTGGCTCCTGTATCTACACACCAGGTGCCGGTAGATAACACCGCTAAACATGTTTCAACTACTAGTAAATAAGATATACCTTCTTTGTTTCCTTGTTTGAGAAGTGGACAATCAGTCTTCCAATGTCCTGACCCTTTGCACTTGAAACATTTGCCTTTCGGCTTTTTCACCGCGCCTTGAGGTCCCATGCCCTTCTTTGCTAAGTTTGCCTGTTTCTGAATGTTATTCTTCTTCTTACCGTCTTTTGGCTTAGAAGTAGAAGCCTTTTCAGAAACAAAAACATGACCACTCTGCCTAAAGAGAGATTCAACATCCTGTAGCTTTTTTGTAAGTTCTGCCAAACTATACAACCTTTTGTTCATATTGTAATTAAGGCAGAAATTGTCAAAACTTTTAGGCAGAGTCTCGAGAATGATATCGACCTGGGTTTCCCCATCGATTTTAGCTCCAAGGATCTCCATCTCATTCAGATGACCCATCATCTTGAGAACATGATCCCTTACTGGTGTGCCTTCAGTCATTTTTGTATTCATCAAACATTTCATAGCAAACTGCCTAGCTGCTCTACACTGATGTCCGAAGAGTTCCTTGAGGTTATACATCATGTCATAAGCTGTGGCCATGGCCTGATGCTGATGTTGTAGTACATTTGACATAGATGCTAGAATGTAACACCGCGCCATCTCATCTGCCTTTTTCCACTTCTTATAAGCCTCTTTGACCTCTTCATCAGAGTTAGCATCAGGCTTAGGTGGGCATTCCTCAACAAGTACATATTTGTACTCCTTAACAGTCAGAACAATGTCCAAATTACGTTTCCAATCAATATAATTAGGTCCAATAAGTTTGTTTTCTTTAAGAATCACCATAAGTGGACTGAAAGAACCCATTTTTTTTTGAAATCCTGAGAATCACATAAATAAAATTATGTAGGGCAAAAAAACTTTTTGAATTAACTAAATATTGATTCCCTCAAAACAATAATAAGAAATTCACCGACACCTTGAACACCATGAATTTAGCATGCCACGATAGTGTGGACGTATACAAATTCAACTTTGTTCAAGTAGATTTTTCTTATTAATTTTACTATCATGTCAATATAACTTTATGACAAATAAAATTAATATACTGGTCTTGCTCTGGTCATACAAATAATAGCAGTGACTCCGATATGGAGGATACCATTATTTGTATCTAAGTGTATACCATTACTTAATACTACGTCCATTACCTTGTAATGAGTTCCTTCAGATGGAGAAGTGAACACATACTAGGTAACTTTCTACAATTATTCCTAAGGAAGTTTGTACTGGTGATCCATAATTATACTCATCCGATATGGCAGAAAGCACTAAAGCCAACACACAAGTATAATTACATCACCTACAAACCAGTAATGGAGACCATAGGATTTATACTAAATAAAAATCCTCTCCCACTTAGTTATTTAACAATGAGGGTTTTTCTACTAGTTGATATTATGTCCATGTTGTCCATTATTAATGCAGGCTTGGTTTTTCAAAAAAACAACCACACAATAATAAACATGCATAATTAGAAAAAACAAAATGACAAAAATAAGAGAAAATATCCAACTATTATGGTCATCTTTGCTGCTCCGTCCTCAACTAGCCGAATCCAAAATCTGGTGCTGCGCAGGTCTATACGGGGTTCGACGGGGTTCGTGGGATGATGGCATAATTTGATAGCTTCTAAGCCACAGTTCGTCTTGTCTTCAACTCGTGAAATCAATCCGTCCAGTTTTTCAGGCAAGTACTTGTTGATGCCTTCACGTGCATTTACTTTATATTGTCGTATTTCACTTATACATGTTATTTCTTCGTCTTCACTGTTACACACACGAGAGTTGAGTGTTTGACTATTGGTCGTATTTTTTCATTGTTATCATTGATGGAACTGGGGATTCCCAGGACCCTTTCTTTGGTGTGCGTACTGATCGATAGAAAGTTAAACAGATCAAATACGTGTTCTAACCCTTCATAGGCGGAAACTAGGGTTCACGAATTATACCTGCGGCGGAAAGGAGACAAGTAATTCCTGGCAATCTCGAGCGGACGACCCCAAGATCTTCTGCACGTATTCCTTCCTCGAGTTGGACGTCGTGTGGGCGACGATCTTCCAACCTTTTCTTCTCCTTGGCAGCACTCTCTTTCCCTCCTTACGTGAATCACAAATTTAGAGAAAATTTCAGATTTTTAATCATCAATCTGGCGGCTAGAGAATAAAGGATATATATAGGCTACGGCAGGGACCATGAGGAGAAATTAGGGTTAGGCCTCCTAACGGATCTGGATATCCCGTGTTCAGCACGAACATACAATCCAGGCCCATTAACAATAGTTCGGTCCACTAATGAGCTATTGTTGCACTACCTCCCTAATCCCAAATTATGTTTGTGGGCTGCTTTTATTATATGCTCGTTTGGCTCCCCATGTTAAGATATCGTTTGTCCGTCGTTCAAATTAAGTTACTGACAACTATATTGATTCGACATCTTTTATCCTTAAGTAGTACCGCTCAAATTTATTTTTCATGTCGGATATAATCCACCTGCAGGATTTATATGACAATCCTTATGAGCTCCTTAAGAGGACATCATCAACCCGATATATCGGGACATGGATTCCATTTATAATCAACAGCCCATCATACATACAATGTTATTACCCAATTCATAGAGGTTGTTGATCCGTAATGAATCTCACTCTTTTATGAGTCAAAGTAATGCACATTGCATATACATGTCCATTATTATATCCGGATTAAGAGTACAAGCATCCATAATAACAGAGGTGTTTGTTCTCTTATGTAGTCAGTACAAAGAGAACAACCTCAAGTGGTCCTGTTCAATACACACAAAGTGTACTAGTGTAAACCTATAGTCAAGATAGACTAATACCAGATTATACTACAACCTTTCCAATAGATTGTCCAAGTCCATCTAGGTTGTGAACTATTTATATACTCCATAGGAAACTGATAATATGATCTTCTGTGTGACACCACACACCATATTATCTACAATATAGAATATCAGACATTTGCATTAACACTTGCAACAAATACAATATGCAAACATTTGCCCATATGATTCTCATTCAAAATTTAAGGAAATAAGGTTACTACAAAAGTGATGCTTTTAGTATATAACCCTAACAATCATGATCGTTATTGTGACCATATTGTCATGATTGTGAGGTATAGATATTAGTGGGGTACAATTACTAGGCACGTGGACAAAGCCTGGTTGTATTGTTGGCAACTCTCCCGTTTAAGGGGGCGGGCCTTATAACCTCATCGTTCGCCCAAGCCGTCCATGTGTAGGAAAGTTTTACTTCTCGCGACACGTGCACTACGAGTGATTATATGAGTATGTTTACTTTTCATACTTGATACTTTCTTTATCTGTTCTTCCATCTCATGACTACTTGTTCATATGGTTCATGTTTCTCTTGATCATTGTTTTCCATTTTTAGTATTTTATTGCTTTATATTGTACTTGTTTCATGTTGGTTAGACTTGCACTTGTTCTAATCATTACGGATAACCATTTTTCAGTTGTAGACGACATGATATGTCGAAAGGTTTACGATGAGTATGTTGGAGACACTAACGTCACTAGCGTACCCGGTTCTAGCACTGAAGCGAATTAACATATTTCCTTCCTTACAGATTCACATTAGTTAGTAGTTATTGTTATAGAGTTTAGTTGTTTATTTTATTTTGTGCTATCCAGGTTTGTTCTCGAGACTTTTTGAGTTATAGTGGATTATTTGATATTTATAATATTGAAACTATTGGATATTTTGGTGATTATTGCTGGCTTAGTTGTGGATGATATATGTACGTGTTGTATTTGTTGTGGACCATTGCAATCATAGATAGCGTACTACCGCCGATTCTGCGGCATAGGCTGGACTTGGCCATGAACTCGTATCCGAAAATTGGGAGCGTGTCGTGACAGACCCGGATGCCGTCGAAGGTCCAACTTATAGCAAATTTCCATGTAGAAATAAATTTCTATCAAGTGTAGTGAAAACAAGTATTAGTTTTTCATTTGATAATAATCGTCGTCTCTCTTTGTTTTTTCAATATGGATATTTTTACCAGGGGTATTATGGACGTAGTAAAAATACTCCACGAGGATCCCTTTGTGAGAGTTTAGACACCTTATTGAGGGTACTGTACACATTTAAATAACCCAGAAAAGAAACCTTTTTTATATTTTTAAATAGCATGGCTACTGAAGAACAAGGCTCATGGCTGTACATTTATGCTTTATAGAAGTGGCACATAGAAGACCTATTGGACCTAAAATGCATTTTACATGCATTTTTAGAGGGAAATGCCACGTGTCTTGCCTTGGAGTTGTTCATCTTTTGTTTTGCGACCGAAGGAACTATTGGCTGCATCTGGTGTCACGCCCCACAACCAGAATATTATTAAGAAGGGACAGACTAGGCCAGCTATGTATATCAAAGTACTCCGGTACCTAAAATACGGTCAAAGATGTAGATGTAGGGGTTACTGCTACAAGCCAACAATCAATCTTAGGTCAAATAATCCTAGATATTTTGATCACAGGTAATAAAGTAAAGTACAAGAATATGATCATTAGGCATATAAGGCAGTAAAGCATCCCAAACTATAATATATAGATTATCATGAAGCTAGTAATGCAAAATGATGAATTAGCAAGAGTGTAAGTCAAACATGATCAGCTCTAGCTACAGTCTAGAATATATAAATCTTGTCTAAACCCCGTAGGTCAAATGTCAAGTCCAAAACACGAGCTAAACACGTGCTTGGTGGATAAACGCCACAAAAGAATAAATGCGAAAAAGAGTGGGTAAGAGAAAGAACACCCACTCAAGTACCCTGGTGCTCCGGGTGGTCACCATCGATTGGATGGTCCGGAAGTTCCTCGGGCTCCTCTATCAAATATAGTTAAACAAAACAGTAGGGTCTGACCACCAATAGCAAGTACCACAAAAGAATCCAAACTATGAACTAAACCAGCATACAAATCATAACAACACAAAAGTAAAGAAGTAAAAGAGATATGAATAGTAAAATAGTAACACAATGTATATGAAAGAAAATTAGAAACACGTAAGGAAAAATAGCATGTAAATATGTAATAAAGTTGAGCATGTAAGACTAGTAATGAAACCGGACATGTGAACTGTAATAGTAAAATGTATGAGTCTAGATGCATAAATAACAAGCTAGAACAATACAAGGCAATCAAGACAGAAATGGAATCCATCCATCAATCATGGCCAAGCAATGAGTAGAGTTTAATACATATGCTAACTAGGGTTGTCACAATCCTAATTACTATCATATGCATTTTAAAAAATCCAATCCAGCTGCCCGTCCTGCAGACTACCCAACTTATCCAGGCCAAAAAAATCAGTATAGTAGACACACCGCAGTTAGATACATGTGTCCTAAGGCGCAACACTTGACGGTTTGCTGGAAGTGTGCTAATCATGACAGATAGCTCTAAATTCCAAGTACAGGAATGGGGCCGGAACAAAGGGCATATAGGCAACCGATATTTTTTTCCTCCCAATGCATCTATATAATCAAGCTAGTTGTTTAGTCCTTAATATTTTTATTCAGGATTCTGGGTGCGGCATTACCCAGAATCTATCCTAGGTATGAGACATGCAAGACTAGACAAGACAAGCAAGAGTGCACTATAACAAGCCACAACAAGGAATACAAGTATCAAGACAGGAGTGCGCTTCGTCAAGCTACTATATCAAGCTAGACAAGATAAGAATTAAGAGTGCGCCATGGCAGGCCACTATCAGGTAAGCTAGACATGTAAAGGAATCAAGAGTGCGCCATGACTAGCCAATATCAAGACAAAAAAAGAACATGTAATGGGTCCAGACAAGTATGCCAAAGCAAAATATTAAACTGGTCAGGACATGTACAGTAAATCAATAACAAAGAAAATCAAGAAATCAAATCAAATTCAAGAATAAACAAGTTCGGTACAGGATCGGTATACCAACGGTATGTCGATTTCATGGCTTGAAAACTTTTTGTCAAGTTCTATCTACCGTACCAGTGTACCGTTAGTACAGACCGGTACACCGTCGATATGTCGATAAGTATCACAGGAAATTTCCAATCTAAAAAGGAGCTATAAATCGGTATATCGTCGGTATATACCGATATATCGTTGGTATGCCGATTCTGCCCGAGAAATAAGACTAAGAGCATGAAACTAGTTTCGAAAACCAATATTTGTCCCAAAAGTTGCTAAAATCAGTATAACTATGACAACAATACTAGAGGAAGGTCGTGCATGGCCTGTATACTAAGTCTCATAGCAATCATTCCGGTATCATTCCTGAAACGGAGTTTTCCTACTAAGAAATATCAGGAATTAACGAAAAATTAAACCTAGCTCAAACTAAATTCCGAGAGGGGCAAAATAATGATAATCATGAGAGAAACATATCTAGTAAAGCAAGTACTAAGAAATACTGGACTATCAAGATAGTAAGAAAATAAAAACCACAGTAAAACAATAATACGCCAGTAGTTCAGCAAGATGTAGATGTCTAATAATGTTCCAAGCTTAACTCTCCAAATCCACCACTAAGAGGGGTTCAAAAACCATACTCTGAGGTCCCGAGACCAAGCTCCAAGCTCACAAGGAATACGGAGTAGAAAAGATAAGAAATGAAAAGTGAAAAGAGAAAGTAAAAAGATAAATCGAAAGAAACATAATCTTATATAGAGATAAGGTGAATTAATCATGACCGTCCGATCGTAATCCTCGACTCGATTAGGATCAAACTCGATCGTTCAGATGAAAACCAAGAAACGATGGATAATAGAATCTATCATCACTATTCATCAAAATATCTAAACATTATTTACGAAAAGATTTTGAATCAAAAATATCTCAAAAGTAGAAAATATGTTCGGTTGGTATACCATCGGTATAGACCAGTATATCAATGGTATGTCGATTTCACAGAAAAGTCTCAACAACCATGTTTTCTTTAGTTTTTTGGAATCTAAGAAAATGCAGAATATAGGACAAAATACTTATCAGTATACAAATATGAATACTGTGAGATGAGTCTCACAACTCTCCCCTCATTAGAAAAATGTCGTCCTCAGAATTTCCTAAAAGCAAGAAAAAACATGCAAGAAATCCAAGAAAGCATTCAATCGGGATCAAGGTAGAAAACTCATAAATCATAAAATTCAGCTAAAAAAATATACCAGGAATGTAAAAGCAATAAACATACAGCAGCAATAGCAAACATTCTACACACTCAAAAAAATGTAGAGCATAGGTACACGAATAAGTATACCTCACAAACGAAATAGATACTGGTAACGAGCTCGGATATCATCCTCGTGCTCCCATATTGACTCGTCCGGTAAGTAATGATCCTAGGAAACATAAACTAAGTAGATAGTTAAGTTTTTTTAGAACCTTCTCCCTTTGATCCAAAATAGATATGGGCCTCTTATTATACGATAGGTCGGTACCAACGACCAACACCTAAGATATAGCTCAAATTCAGAATATACTGTCGCAAATAAGATATATGAAATACATCATGTACCTCCCGTAGCGACGGCAAAAAAGCTAGGCAATATGATATATCTCCTACTCGCTCGAGAATATTGAACGGTCTAATAAATCTAGGATAAAACTTTTACGGTACGCCAAACCTGATGTCTCTATGGGTAGACAAAATTCAAAGAAATATGTGATCGTCGATTGAGAACTCAAGATGATGTCGATGCTGATCTGCCCAATGACACTACCGATCCTAAGCCACTCTAAGATGCTCTCTGATATGTCTGACTACTCCAACTAAGCAAAAAACTTTGGACCATGCATCTGTCTTTCTCCAATATTATCCCAAGCTTGAGGTGACCTACATCTCCTACCATACAAAGCTTTAAAAGGTGTCATCTGAATACTCACCTGAAAACTGTTATTGTAAGAGAACTCCACCAAGTGTAAGTGATCCTCCTAAGAACTAATAAAATTAAGAGTACATTAACGAAGCATATCCTACAATATTTGAATCATACGCTCCGACTGATCATTTATTTGAGATAAAGATACTGAAATGAAACTCAAACGGGTACCCAAACTCTATTGAAGACAGCTAAAAATAAGAAATGAATATGGAATCTCGATCTGAGACTAAACTAACTGGTACTCCATGCAATATGATAATCTGCCTTATGTACAGCTCGGCTAACTGATCTGCAGACTGATAAACTATGAAAGGTAGCAAGTAGACAATCTTTGTGTGTCAATCCAGTAACCCAAATGTAATCTCTATCAATCGAGGATCCAGGAAGATTAGTTACAAATTCTATAGTAATGTGCTTCTACTTCCATACCAGAATCAGTAAAGACTGAAGAAGTCTGGTCGGTCTTTGATGTTCGACCTTTACCTATTGACAAACCAAACACCGAGAGAAAAACCGAGCTATATCCCGTTTCATACATTCTACCAGAAATGCTGACGAATATTATGGTACATCATTGTCCCTCGTGGATAAATAGAATATTGAAAACTATAGGCGTCTAACATAATTTTGGCTCGGATATCTTCACTCAGTGCACAAAAACGACTCTCAAACCGGAGTGTCCCATCCTAATGGATGCACAACTCTGCTTTATGCCTTGCAACACACTCTGTTCTAAGTCACTAAAGCCTGGCATCACCTGATTATGCCGTTTTGATTCTCTCCACAATAGTAGATAGAACCTGTATGCCTGCCATCATAGTTGCCTCGCCAGGTAGCACTACCTTAATGCCCATCTTCTAATGATCCTCCTAAACGTGATGTTGCTCCATCAAGAAATTGACTCTGGGTCTCATGTTTAAAGCGTCAGCAACGATGTTTGGATTCCAATAATGATTCTGAAGAACAATATCATAGTCCTTTAGTAACTCAAGTTATCTGTCACATATTCAGATCCCTTTGGGTGAACACATTCCTCAAGAAAATATCCACTCGATCCCCATACAAATAATGCCTCAAGAGATTGAGGGCAAAAATAACCGCGGCCAACTCAAAATCATGCGTCAGATTGATTTTCCCATGGTCTCGAAGCTGCCGAGACGTATAAGTTATCATCATGTCGTACTGCAAAAGGACACAACTAAGTCCTTGGTCTGACGTATCATAATAATAGTGAACCCACCTGGTCTAATGGATAAAGTCAAAATGAGAGCTAAACTTAAACTTTGCTTGAGTTTCTGTCATGACCCGCACCGTGATTAGGGGTACGAGCAGGTCAACTGTAATATACAACATCTAGACACAATATATATAAACCTTTCATCTCTGCACGGAGGTATATAATCACAAATCAATCACAAGACATCTAAGGAAGATAAGCACGATATGATAAGATATGATGGAAAATAGATAAACTGAAAATAGATGCAAAGTAACAACACAAGTTCAGAGTTCAAGACATAACGCAAATCCTAAAATATAAAGTATACTACAAGTCTCAAAGTAGTAGCTGGAACGCAGTCCAATCAAACCTAACTAGTGTAAGTCTAAGAAGGCGGTGCATCCTCAATGGGCACCGGCTCCACAGGGTTGTCCAAACCCACAGAAGGTCAAGCAGTCTGCATCTATATCATCTGTAAATATCAACGGGGTTATCTTGTCAGGATATGAGCAAGTACAAACGCTAACAGAAGTTCCATGTGAATTGAAAAATTCTGTAAGAGACAATTATAATCGAATACAAGATGAAAGATCATGACTGGAATATAAACATGTTATGTAAAACTGGATATCATGTCAGGGTATGAAATACTAGAATGTAAATGGTACGAAATATCTGATGTATAATGTAAACATAAACAGTGCCTTGAGATATTATATGGCTATATGATCGACTTGGGAAACTGGATTAGGTTATTCTATTTGATCGGCTATCACAAGAAAAGCATCTCGAGGGTCTTGCCGGGCAACATGGAAAGCAAGCATAAGAAATATAAGATCTCGCTACACCCTACGTGCAGTGAGGGTGAAGCAAGCACAAGAATAGTTATATGAGGGGTATTGATCACATAACCTCTAATAACTCCCCATTCCCGAGTAGTATAATGGATTCAGACACATTATGACACAGGATTTAAAAGCAGAGGGCCATTTCACTTCTAAATTGGTGTCTATACGAGTACAGAAAACTAGATCGAACAATGCACCCATATGCGAGAAAAGTCCAGGAATAACATCTCATGACATGATCCGATATATACTAGTCTGTGTACCATCGTGTCAAAAATCAAGTAAAATACTACAACTGAATCGGATGTAGTAGATATCAAGACAATGAAAATTATCAGAGAATGTACTCATTTGCGGTCCTGAGCTGTCAATGAGAATCGATGCTCAAAGGGATGTCACAGACCTGAAAGTGAGATATCAAGTGTTAATTAGGGTTTGAAAGTGTATGGCATGATGTTCTAGTGTATGCTATGCAATCTAGGCTAAACTCAGTCAAACTAAGTCAAACTAGGCCACACTAAGTCACACTAAGTCACACTAGGTCAAACTAGGTCAAACTGGGTCAAAGGTAGACTTTTATATGACTTTTGGTCAACTCCGGTCAACTCGTAGTCCAATCTAGGTTAAACTAGGCTAATGGTTGACCCACAATTGACTTTTGGTCAACTGGTCAACTCTGGTCAAGTCCTAGTCCATTCTAGGTCCAATGTTGACTTTGGGTTGACTTTGAGTCAAAATAGTCAACTATGGTCAACCAGGGTCAACTCTAGTCTAAGTATCTTATTCCTAACCTTTATCTACCAAGATACTATATACCTTGGTCATATTGGTATTCCAATACCAATACCTTACAATAGGGTACTTCTCATTTACCTTGCCTTGTCATAAGGTAAACTCAATTGCCTTGGTAAAGGTAAAGTCAAATTCTAAGATACAAACATAGTATCCTAAGATACCACTCTAGCATCTAATTAACTCTCACTCTAATATATATCTAGCTAACTAACTCTACGGTATATATAACTCTCTAACATATCTAACTAATAACTTACTAACATATATACTAACATACCTCTATATCCTCAGATATCTCTAAAAACTACTATATATACAAGGGGCCAATAGGAAAGTGGCTAAGGATTAATGGGAACTAATAGAAAAGAGGTACAGGGCTAGAGGGTTAGTGATAATGGTTATGCAAATGGAATAGGGATTGGGGGTTATTGTAAGGGGTGCACCATTTGCTGCCACTACAGCTGCTGCTCTGGCTAAATAGCCTGCTACTGCAGTGTGCACAAAAGGTTGCAGCTGCTGGCCTATGCCCTTTAATTGCTGCTGCTGCTGCTCAATTTCTGATATTCAGTCACTGCTTGCTGTAGCTGCTCTTATACTGGCCTACTATGCTGCTACTAACTGCAGCATAGTCCCCCCTCACTTCTCTACTTCACACGCACATCTATAACCAACACACCACTATATAACAAGACACAAACAACACTCACTCCCCTCTCTTCTAACACAAGCACACCACTAAACTAACATATACCAAATCCCCCTTCTCACTATCTACAAAACACGATACGAAACTAACACACACATATCTAATATATATATTTTTTATAGCCAACACACCACTATATAACAAGACACAAACAACACTCACTCCCCTCTCTTCTAACACAAGCACACCACTACACTAACATATACCAAATCCCCCTTCTCACTATCTACAAAACACGATACGAAACTAACACACACATATCTAATATATATATATATATATATATATATATATATATATATATATATACATATCTAATATATATATATATATATATATATATATATATATATATATATATATATATATATATATATATATAAAATCAAAAAACCCCAAAACAGTCTACAATGTGAATATACACCAAAATGACATGTAGAGACTTAAAATATGACTTGTAGGCCAAGATACTTAGATATCAACATATATAATCAAATGAAAACTAATCTAAACATCCTAACCATGATCAATATACTCTCTAACAATTATAAATCTGAAATTAAAAGACAAGTAAGCCTATTAAGCATAAATCAAACACATGGGGTGCCTCCTTTAGAATCTCTCCATGGGGGACACCAATCCTACCCCATAATCCTAAAGAGGACTCAAGAGAGCCTCAAAATGATTCCTAATGGTGGTTCATGCATGGGGGTGTTTCGTATGAATGCAAATCTATCTAAAATGCAAATAAACATGGATTAAAGAGAGGTTTATACCTATCAGGAGTTGGATCCCAATGATACGCTCAAAAGGACATGGTTCTGATACAAAAACTCCATGAAATTGGACACCCTTCCTTGCACTTTGCTCCCACTCCTAGCTAGCAACTCCTTCTTGGTGGATTGAGAGGAATGGAGGAAGAATGGAGGGATTTGTGGGATCAAAATCAAGAGGGAAGCTAATAAGATTGGGGAAGAACTAATTTGGGAAAAATGAGGCTACTAATGAATGAAAGAGGGATGAATCTCTACCTCATATGGCTGGCCACCTATGTGCCCTAATGCACCTAATGGAAAATGTCCACTTTGCTATCAACTAGTCTCCCTTTGGTTTGTTAGGTGTATGTGAAGGTTTGGGGTCAAAAGGGTCAAGTTCTTGTTGGCCCATTGGTCATGGTCAAACCTAATTTTAATAATTGATCAAACTCTGTCTTGATATAAATGCAAGTCAACTCAGATGTTTACCTACGATGTTTTGGACACTGCTCAACAATGGATATCAACAATGTTCAAGACTGAAGCTGTTTGTCTTTCAGAATGTACTTCCTGTTATGCTATGTAATTTTTTATTTTATTAAGTCTAGGAATACATTGTACATCGAGTCGTACTGGCAAATAGGCTATCCTAAAATGTTTTTCAAAATCATCCTATTCTTTACAAATAACCTTCATTTTTGAAAAACTTTCTTTTTAAAAAAAGCTTCTGAAGGATCTTTCAAAAAGCCAAAATTTATTTTCTCCAAAAATGAACTAGCAGAACCCCAAGAGAACTCGGGCCGAGTTCGGCCAGAGTTCGGCCATTTGGAACGTTAGTGAACGTTGGGTTTTTGAACTTGGTCATCCTTCAGTTACGGTTTGTTACAAAGAGTTCTGTCCGAATTCTGCCCGAATTCTGTCAGAGTTCTGTCTTTGGAAAAACTATAAATAGAGAAATATTTCGATCATTTCAGATCACCAATTCACTTTCAATCTCTTCTCTTCCTGAGCTTATATTCTTCCAAAGAGTTCTTAAAAGCTTTCATTTTCAAATCCCAAGCCAGTTACAATCCTCTAGTCGATTTGCCAGTACGGTACGGTCTAGAAGTTTTAGAGTGATTGTAATCAGAGGCTTGATAGAAGATTCAACTCTTCACAATTGAAGGTAGTCGAGTTCTTCGTATCAAAGCTCGCCTTTGTAGAAGTGGCAAGGACTTCGTATGAAAACTTGTGGGATTTTCCAATAGTGGATTCAACTGGAAGCTAGAGTTCTTTCGACTGGACTAGTCCTCACAAGAGGGAAACCAGTATAAATCTCGGTGTTTGCGTTTGCCTTCTGATCTCTTTTAAATTCTGTCATTTACTTTTTGTGATTATTATTTTATCTGTGATCTAACTGCTAATAAGTTTTTAATTAGCAATATTCTGCTGCCTACTTTATTCACCCCCCCTCTAGAGTATTCTGCTTTACGATTTCGTTCCTACAATTGGTATTAGAGCAGGCTCTCCATCTAGAGGTATTATATTCTGATCCCAATTGTTCCTACAATTGGTATCAGAGCGGGTTATACAGGTAAAGCAAGGTAAAATTGTAGTTATATTCAATTTGTATATAGATCACAACATTACACATGGCAACTGTGAAATTCACAAGTAAAGGCCAAGCCACAAACAGACCTCCACTGTTTGATGGCACAAACTACACTTATTAGAAAACACGTATGAGTTTTTTCTGAAATCTCTTGATTTTGACTTATGGTCTGTAGTTATTGATGGCTATAAAAAGCCACCTCGTATTTATATTAATGGTGTTTTAGCTGAAAAATCCAATGACAAATATACAGAGGAAGAAAAGAAAAAGGCCAGTCTTCATGCACGTGCTATTAACGCTTTATTTTGTGCTTTAAAAAGAACTGAATTCAACAGGGTGTCTACTTGCACAACATCAAACGAAGTGTGAAAACTTCTCGAAGTAACACACGAAGGAATAACACAAGTCAAGGAGTCAAAGATCAGCAGACTTACTCAGGAGTATGAGGCGTTCAAAATAAAGCCAAGTGAATCAGTCACTCAGATGTTTACAAGATTCTTGGATATTGTAAATCCTTTGTCATCACTAGGCAAGGATTACAGAAACCATGAGAAGATTCACAAACTTCTACGAGCCCTTACAAAGAACTGGATTCCAAACGCTACAATAATCATTGAAGGGAACGACCTCTCAACAATGTCTCTAGAAACACTCATGGGTAAGCTACTCACTCACGAATTAGAACTTCAAGACTTTGAAGATGCTACACCAAAGGAAAAGTCAGAGAAGATGATCGCTTTCAAGGCTCAACATAGAAGAACCATTGAAGATGATTCCGACGACAGTGACTCTGACTCTGAAGATCAAGCTCTTCCGGTAAGAAAGTTCAAAAAATTCATGAGATTTAACAGAAGAACAAATGACAGCAAAGACAACAACAACAACGAGGAAGATCCTATTTGCTACGGATGCAATAAGAAAGGACACATAAAGAAAGATTGTCCCTCAGCATCATCATCAAAGAAAAATAGCAAATATGACAAAGACTACCTGAAGAAATCTACATCAAAGAAGTACACCAACACAAGCATATGGCCTGAAAGTGAAGCCAGCGACTCAGAAGATGAACAATCAGATGACGCTGCAAATGTGTGCTTGATGGCTTGCGATCAGGTAATCACTAATCCTCTATTTGACCCTTATGATGATTTTACCTTTGAGCAATTATGAGAGGCTTTCAGTGAACTGTTAGATGATTTAAGAAAACTGTGTAGGAATATAAAACCTCTAAGAAGGTACTCAAAGAGTACAAAGGTAAAATATAAAGACTTACCGACCTACTAGATCATGTTAGAGATAGTGACTCTTCAAATGAGTCTGTTGAGCTTTCTTCTATTAAATTCTTGTTATACGAGACTGTTAAGCTATACGAAGAAAAATACCAAACTATTATCCAGTTAAAGGAAGACATATCTAAGGATAGAAAGAGTCTCCAGTGTGCACAGGTCATATTAGATTCACTTACATCTGACTATACTAGATTATATGACACTTCCAAAAAGTTGGAAATTAGTTTAGAAAAATGGCCCGAAGTTGCTGCTTCCTATTCTAATACGTGTCAATTACCGAATCATCGGAACATGCCCAACACTGTCAGACCAAACCATACCAAGACTATGCCCAAGAAGACTAATAGGCATGCATTCTTCTATACTAGAAAACCAAAACCTACCAATCATGCACCTCACACTACTTTTAACACTCAATATGCTAAATGTCATTATTGTGGCTTCATTGGTCATATATCTTCTGCATGTAGAATTAGAAAGTTAGTAGATTTAAAT
Source organism: Iris pallida (assembly GCA_029216955.1). NCBI lineage: Eukaryota > Viridiplantae > Streptophyta > Magnoliopsida > Asparagales > Iridaceae > Iris > Iris pallida. Next base: position 23,965,802 of record JANAVB010010198.1, read on the forward strand.
ATTTATGCAAGGATACCGAAAACTAACCAGTCAGGACCCTACAAAAAATGGGTACCAAAAGTTTCATCTGTAAATTGTTTTATAGGTGGGACACCCTTCACATACTAGGAGCAAATAGATCCTCGACAGCGGTTGCTCACGACACATGACCGGTGACATTTCATTATTTGCAACACTGTCGAAGAGGAATAAAGAAGGACACGTCTCCTTCGATAATAATTTGAGAGGGTACATAATCGGTATCGGTGACATTGGTAAGGCTCCCTATCCAGTGATTAAAGATGTTTGTCTTGTTATCGAGTTAAAACATAATCTACTCAGCATAAGCCATTTAGCTGATTACGGTTATGGCATTAACTTCGTAAAAGATAAATGTACTATTGTTGATAGTTCAACTGGCAGTACTATATTTGAAGGTATCAGGGAAGACAATATATATGTATTCTATTTGTTGGAAGATGCTAACACAGCAGGTAGATGTTTGATGGCCAAAAGTATTGAGAGTCAACTATGGCATATGAGACTCGGTCATGCAAACATGGATACAATTTCAAGATTATCCACGAAGAAGTTGGTATGCGGCTTACCGGATATTTCTTTCAAGAAGGATACGGTATGTAGTGAATGTGAAAAGAACAAAGCTACCAAATCCGCATTCAAATCCAAGAACACTGTAAGTACCACTAGACCTTTACAATTGTTGTATATGGACTTATTTGGACCCAGCAGAATTGCTAGTCTAGGTGGTAAGTTATATGCATTTGTCATTATAGATGACTTCTCTAGATATACATGGGTTTATTTTCTTGCACGCAAAAATGATGCATTATCAGAATTCGTCACCTTTTACAAGAAAGTACAGAATAAAAAAGGGTTCATGATTACTCGTATTCGTAGTGATCATGGTGGCAAATTTGAGAATGCAGAATTTAAGCAATTTTGTGACACACACGGTTATCTGCATGAATTCTCTTGCCCTACGACTCCGCAACAAAATGGAGTTGTAGAACGTAAGAACAGAACTCTATATGAAATGGCTAGAGTTATGTTAAACCAGTTTAGTCTATCTAGATATTTATGGGCTTAAGCTGCAAATACAGCATGCTATATTCTCAATAGGTTTCTATTTTGACCTATATCGAAGAAGACTCCCTATGAATTATGGTTTGATAGAACACCAAATCTTTCTTATTTCAAAATCCTTGGTTGTAAATGTTTTATTCTTAATACCAAAGATAATTTGAGTAAATTTGATGAAAAGGCCGATGAAGGTATATTTTTAGGTTATGCAGCAAAGAGCAAAGGATATAGAGTCTTCAACAAAAGAACCATGATCATTGAAGAATCTATCAACGTCAAGTTTGATGAACTAAATCAACACTTAGACGATGATGACAATGAAGACATAATCGTACCAAGTACAGCCACTGCAAAACCTTCACACAAAGATACATAACCATTATATCAGGCATCAAATGAACCTCCAAGCAAAGAAGCCGGAACTAGCAATCCTGAGACTACACCAAAAGAGATGAGATTCTTGGCTAGTCATCCAAAGGACTTGGTAATTGGTGAGATTACCAAAGGTGTAAGTACTAGTTCCTCCAATAAAGATATAGCTTCTTGTGTTACTTTTGTCTCGCAGTTTGAACCCAAAAATATTGATAAAACATGTAGTAATAATTTTTGATTAGATGCTATGCAAGAGGAATTAAACCAATTTGAACGGAATCAAGTTTGGGAACTTGTTCCCAAGCCTATTGATCATTTGGTCATTGGCACCCGATGGGTATTTCGAAATAAACTGAACGAGAATGGTTTAGTGACTCGTAATAAGGCTCGACTCGTAGCTCAAGGATACAATCAGGAAGAAGGTATCGACTACGATGAGACTTATGCCCCAGTTGTGAGATTAGAATCCATTCGCATGTTATGTGCATTTGTATGTTTTTATAATTTTAAGTTATTTCAAATGGATGTCAAAAGTGCATTTTTAAATGGTTTTATAAAAAAAAGGTTTATGTAGCTCAACCACCCAGTTTTACTGATTTCAAATTTTCTGAATATATTTTCAAGTTGAAGAAAGCTTTATATGGTTTGAAACAAGCCCCTCGTGCTTGGTACGATCGTCTAACCACTTTTCTACTTGGTAACAGATTTTTAAAGGAAAAGGTTGACACTACTTTGTTTATAAAGTCTTTAAATAATAATATTCTTTTGATTCAAGTCTATGTAGATGATATTATCTTTGGATCTACTGATGAATCTCTTTGTCAAGAATTTTCAAAGTGTATGCAGAATAAGTTTGAGATGAGCATGATGGGAGAGCTGAAATTCTTTTTCGGACTACAAATCAAACAAACCAATAATGGGACGTTCATAAATCAAGCTAAGTACACAAAGGATATATTGAAGAAGTTCGACATGGAACCAGCAAAACCACTTAGCACTCCAATGACGACTTCAACCAAGCTTGATATTGATGAGCAAGGCAAATCTGTCGACATACGTAAGTATCGATGTATGATCGGTAGCTTACTATATTTAACTGCTAGTCGACGAGGCATTATGTTTAGTGTTTGCTTATGTGCACATTTTCAAGCTAATCCTAAGGAATCACATTTGTGCACAGTTAAGCGTATCATCTGATACCTTAAAGACACTTCTTCTGTCGGCTTATGGTATCCCAAAACCATGTCGTTTGACCTAACCGGTTATTCCGATGCTGATTTTGCTGGATGCAAAGTAGATAGAAAAAGCACTAGCGACACATGTCATTTCCTAAGAAAATCTCTAGTCTCGTGGTTTGGTAAAAAGCAAAATTCTGTTGCATTATCAACAATCGAGGCTGAGTATATCGTTGCAGGACGTTGTTGTGCACAAATTTTGTGGATAAAACAAACCTTAGAAGACTAAGGATTGCATTTTTCACACATACCCATTTTTTGTGATACTACTAGTTCTATTAATTTGACTAAGAATCCTATATGTCATTCTCGTACTAAACATATCGAGATTCGACATCATTTTCTTAGAGACCATCAACAAAATGGAGGTATAGACCATGTATACATAGACACACAGAATCAATTAGCTGACATACTCACAAAACCTTTAGCGGAAGATCGTTTCAACTATTTACGTCGAGAATTAGGAATTTTAGATATCAATAATATTAATTAATTTTGTTTTATTAATTATTTATTTGATACTCATAAATTGTTTTCGAGACAAGCCTAAAAAGAGTCTGTCTGTCACCACGACTACGGTCGAAGCGAAGTGGTACTTAAGAGTTCACCAGTGAACCTCCGTTAGCTGGGACAATACTCCTACAGCTAATCTGAGACAGATGCTGAGTAGAGAATATTAATTTATAAAATAATATTAATTATATTATTTTGAGATTTAAAATTACTAAACTTTAAATTAAGCATTTGAAATGAATTAATAAAAAAGAATGTGGCCTCATTTGAAATTTTATATATATATATATATATATATATATATATATATATATATATATATATATATATAGCCAGGCAACCCTTGGCAAAGTCGGTCCGAGTTCGGTCCGAATTCGGCCAGAATTTGGCTGGGTATTTATATATACCAGTACCAACCCGAGGCTTCCTTCTTCTTCATTCTTTTCCACATCTTCATAACAGCAGCAGCGCCCCTCCAAAACCCTAGCTTCTTCTCCATCATTGTTCTTCCAATCCTTGTAGAGTTTCTTGTCAAAACTTTAGATTCGTGCGGAGATCGTCATCCTCTACAACATGTCCAATTCTTGGAAGGTATAATCCCTTCTTTCCTCCACTTTTTAATACTTAGGGTTTCTAGAAATTTTTGGGAAAGAATGCCTATGTTCAATCCCTTCAAGAGGAAGAAGACCAATGCTAGTGAAGAGGCATCGTCTTCAGATCCACATACGGATTGTATCTTTTCTTCGGTCCAATCGGACGATGGTGCGTCGGATGAGTTTTACTTTAAAACTTTCGATCAAGCTTTATTGTGGTACGCCGACTTTATCATGCATACTATTTGCACCGGATCGTCGATGAAATGAACTATTTTTCAGAATTACCGCCCTTATTTTGAGGCATTAGTGTTACAACACTTTGTCACCTTACAATTCCCCATTGTCACTAAAGCCATTAGATTATTCTATTATAATTTTGTGTTAGACACTTTTACAGCGAGGACATGTGTCAGAGGAATTGATATCGAATTCACTGATAAAACGTTAGCGGAAATCCTTGGTATCCCAAACGAAGGTGCCCCGTTCGATGACATCACTGATTTTGATTTCTCCGATGGCACGACACTCGTTAGTTTCAAGAATAAACTTTGTGCGCCCGCACGCATTCTTCCTGGAAAGTTCAAGACTAATAACTTGAACTTGTTTAACTACGAATTACATCGCATTATCTATTCCACCTTACTTCCAAAATCTACTTCTAAAGATGATGTCACTGCACTTGAGCTTTCTGCTCATTATCATATTCTTAAGGGGATTCCTTTTTCTGCCTCTAAGACTATCATCCAGATGATGGGTAGATGTCGAGGGAGAGACCGCAACCTATCTTATGCGATGCTTATTCCTCATATTTTTCAGAGATTTGATATTTATTTATCTACTTGTGCTGTCGACCCCGAGCCCAAGTTTCTCAAACTCTCTCGTCGCAGCATTGCATCTGTTCCTCCACCTACTGCACATACTCCTCTTGCACCTACTTCCAAAGCTCCCATAGCACCTGTTCCTCCTCATTCTTACCCTATGACATTTGAGGGTATACATCAGCACTTATCAGATCTGTAGTCTTTTATGTTGAGACATCTTGGGAACACGAGTTTCGTGATGTGACTCGGTTCCAGGCGATTGCCAACTCCTTCGCCGATCTGAGGTTTACGCAGACGGGTCATTCTGCTAGCTCTCTACCATGAGACCCTTCTGTTTCTGGCTACCACATTGACGACGAGGCGGTCCACTCTCTGTTCCAGCCAGGAAACGCCTATGATTGGTATCGTACCGCTGGCGCCACTCTTCGCACTTCTGTGGCTGGTACTTCTAGAGCTGGTCCTTCTGGACATGCTGGAGCTGTAGCTGATGACGTTAATGATGATGATGATGAGTTTTGAGATGTTAGATTCTTGAGACTGTTACTTTTGTCTTATGTTTACTTGGAAATGCTCCGACATTCCAAGATTTTATCAGTACTCTTATATTTTTATCAGCACTTTTTCTATTATGGGACTATTCATAGACATGGTTTTTGTTTATGCCTCAGTTTTGGCATCTTAGTCTATTATTCAGCACTTTATGTGTTTCAGTACCATGGTAACACTATCTATCTTTTGTTGCTTCATACTGTGAAAAATACATGCCTGTATTGTATTCTATAGACTATTTGTTTCTCTTACCATGTTTACTGTTTCTACCATACCTGTCATGATTATCTATGTTTATTGTGTTTTTTCACTGTTTGTTACTTATGCATTTATTACGGGGGAGCTTTCTCTTTTGCAATTATTTAGCTAAGTGACAACGGGGGAGAAATAAGATCTAACATTTTCGTGCATACATGTTATGAACAATTTCTTTTGATTATTTTAATTTGATTCCAATCTTAAATGTTATATCGGCAAGGTTTGTCAATTATCAAAATGGGGGGAGATTGTTGGCCCATTGGTCATGGTCAAACCTGATTTTAATAATTGATCAAACTCTGTCTTGATATAAATGCAAGTCAACTCAGATGTTTACCTACGACGTTTTGGACACTGCTCAACAATGGATATCAATAATGTTCAAGACTGAAGCTGTTTGCCATTCATAATGTACTTCCTGTTATGCTATGTAATTTTTTATTTTATTGAGTCTAGGAATACATTGTACACCGAGTCGTACTGGCAAATAGGCTATCCTAAAATATTTTTTAAAATTATCCTATTCTTTACAAATGACCTATGTTTTTGAAAAATATTCTTTTTACAAAAACCTTCTGAAGGATCTTTCAAAAAGCCAAAATTTATTTTCTCCAAAAATGAACTGGCAGAAGCCCAGGAGAACTCGGACCGAGTTCGGTCAGAGTTCGGCCATTTGGAACGTTAGTGAACGTTAGGTTTTTGAACTTGGTCATCCTTCAGTTACGGTTTGTTAGAAAGAGTTCAGTCTGAATTCTGCCCGAATTCTGTCAGAGTTCTGTCTTTGGAAAAACTATAAATAGAGAAGTATTTTGATCATTTCAGATCACCAATTCACTTTCAATCTCTTCTCTTCCTGAGCTTACATTCTTCCAAAGAGTTCTTAAAAGCTTTCATTTTCAAATACCAAGCCAGTTACAATCCTCTAGTCGATTTACCAGTGCGGTACGGTCTAGAAGTTTCACAGTTATTGTAATCAGAGGCTTGATAGAAGATTCAACTCTTCAAAATTGAAGTTGGTAGAGTTCTTCGTATCAAAGCTCGCGTTTGTAGAAGTTGCAAGGACTTCGTATGAAAACTTACGGAATTTTCCAATAGTGGATTCAACTGTAAGCTAGAGTTCTTCCGACTGGACTAGTCCTCACAAAAGGAAAACCACTATAAATCTCGGTATTTGCGTTTGCCTTCTGATCTCTTTTAAATTCTGTCATTTACTTTTTGTGATTATTATTTTATCTGTGATCTAACTGCTAACAAGTTTTTAATTAGCAATATTCCGCTGCCTACTCTATTCACCCCCTTCTAGAATATTCTGCTTTACGATTTCGTTCCTACACTAATCTCTAAATAAACCAATCTAGTCATGTAGGATTAGCCTAATTATACTAGACTAATTAGCCGAATTTGTGGGCCGTGTCTAACTAATCATTGGGTCCCACTAGAATCTAAGCTACCCGGGCCACTAACACAAGTCAAAAGTAGACGAAAATCAAACCTGACTAAAATAATCCCCAAATAACAATATTAACAAATAAATATTCACAAAAATAATAGAATATGGAAAATGACTATTTTACCCTCAATTATGAAAACTGGAAGTGACAGTTTCTTAAAAGAAACCTGACAAGCATCTGACCACTCAAAGCACACATCCTTACGAGGTACTGGCCAATACTCGATAGCCTCTACCTTCTTAGGGTCCACCTCAACACCACCTCCGACAATAATATGACCCAAGAAAAAGACTCGATCGAGCCAAAAATCACACTTGCTAAACTTTGCGTAAAGTTGATGGTCTCGAAGAATCTGAAGAACCATGCAAAGATGCTGCTCGTTCTCTGCCTTAGTCCGACTATACACCATATCATCAACAAACTGGTCTAAGTGGGACATGAAGATGCGATTCATGAGATCCATGAAAATTGTTGGTGTATTGGTCGCTCTGAAAGGCATAACAAGGAACTCCCAATGGCCATACTGAGATATAAACGTCCTCTTGGGTATATCATGCTCTCTGACTCTTATCTAATGGTAACCAGACCGCAAATCGATCTTCAAAAACACAACAACTTTTCTAAGCTAGTCAAACAAGTCATCTATCTTGGACAAAGGATACTTGTTCTTCAAGGTCACCGCGTTATGCTGACAATAGTTAATAACCATATGTGATGAACAATCCTTCTTCATAAGAAGGGCCGGAGATCTCCAAGATGATCCACTAAGATGAATGAATCCCTTGATCCTAAGCTCCTTAATAGACTGATACATCACCAACAACTCTGAAAGAGACATCCTATAGACTCTCGTTGATACTGGCTCTGCTTCTGAAATTAAATCAATACAATACTCAATCTTCCGAACTCGACACATACCCGAAAACACTTCGGGAAATACATAGTAAAACCCATAAACTACTCTAGACTACTGCACCTTCTCAGCTACTATTATCCACATGACCACTGGTGAAGGCACCACCTTGCCTCTAGAGAATAAGAACTTCTCCTCATCCGGAATACGAAAGATAACAATGCTAACATGGCAATCTATCATAGCGTGTCAAGTACTCAACCAATCTATACCTAGACGATATCATAGTCGCCCATAGGAAACTCTATCATCCTCGTAGAAAACTCTCTCCCACCGCTATAACTCGACACGAGGCATAGACTCGAACTAGTCCTACGAGACCGTTAAAGTGAGTATATTTAATCTTACATGTAAAGTCTTTGGCTCCAAACCAACTCATGTCACAAATTGTTCAGATATAAATTAATGTGAAGCCCAAAATCAAATAAAGTTGATTCTGAATAAGAGTGAACGATAATGGTACCTGTGACCACCATCCGCTGCTAGCACCTACTCGATGGAAAGCGTAACAACCTAACCTTGACATCTAGACACTGGACCCCTCTGCTGCTGGCCTCTCTGCCTTTAAACCTGAGCCTGAGTCTAGAAAAACTGATGAGGTCATTGCTACTAAAACTGTTGGGACTATATCGATAATGGCCTATGAGCCTGCTGCTGCTAAAGTGGCATTTACACCTTGAACTACTTGTGGACACACATACAAAAAAGAAGAAGAAACACTATCTTTTCTTATTGGCACAAGACACCAAAAATCAAGTACGCTGGAAGATCCTGGGATAAGGATCCCATAGTACAAAAAGAATTCTATGGAATGGGACGATAGAGATCGAACGGCAGTTGCTCCTTTACTCCGTTGACACCCCGATTATAAAAGTGGGAGAAAACCTAAAAAAATTGTTAACTCTCAGCTCACTGGCAAGAAGGACATCAATTTATCTCTTGAAATGCTCTCCGTTCTGTGTTTGGAAGAGGTATGAGAACCATTTTTATAGTCATTTTTGTGCTGGAATGATGTTATGCACCCATATGAGAAAATACAATAATTTTCATATGGGTGCATAGTCCGGCTTTGGGCGCATAGAGTGTAGGCGCATGCGGACAGCGTGATCGTGGGGTTGACGTGGCCGCATGCTCCGGTGCACGACTGCTCATGGAGGCTGTCATAGTCGTATACTTCGGTGCAAGATTGATCGTAGGTTTGACCGAGTCGGGGGGTGACCTGACTTCAGCGCATAGCCTGAAACAGTGCTATGTGCCCCCTTCTGGAGGAGTCCAGAGTGGGCGCATGCCATCAACATGGGCGCATAGCTTGCTCTGGCGACTTGGACGCATGTAGGTTGTCCTAGCTTGGGCGCATATGTCTTCCTGGCTTGGGCGTATTTTACTCCCTGGCTTCGGCGCATGTTGTCAAGATTGCTAAAATTTTTATGCTTCTACAAGAACCCCTTCAAAGTTTTCGATACTTGAACGAGTTCGAAATACTTTGAAAGAAGCATGGACCGTCTTCTCGTGCTACAGTGGGCGTATAGTATAGCTCTACCTTTGGGCGCATAGAGTTTGACCAGACTATCAGAGAGATGGCTGTTGAGATCTTCCTCGAAAATCTGAACTAACAGTTTCATCGGAGTGAAATTTGAAGAGGTCCATCCTTCATGCGTTGTCCATGTCAGCAAGTGGTAGTCGCAAAATGTACAAGAGACTGGGTCTTCGTATAAGCGCATAAGCCATAGTGGAGGCATAGTACGCAGTGGGTGCATAGGCACATAGGAGTAGTGGGCGCATAGTATTTGGCCCATGCCTATAAATAGGCCTTGAAGAGAGAGAAGATTCATTACTCTCTTTTCCTTCAAAACTTTCAAAAGGCTTTTTATCTCTTCTCTGCATGAACCATGTCTCCAAGGCTTGTCACGACCTGCACCCACTGTGAGGGTACGAAAACGTAATAACGCCCAGCCTACGTCGCAGTGTCGACGGTAGAACGCTGTCCTAGGTCAAACATCTAACAAAATAAAGGTACTTGTACAGTATATATTCTCCGAATGGAGGTGACATAGAAGATACAGTCTCAATCACATCTAAGGTAGAGCATGATAAAGATGGATAAAACATGAAATCCAAAAGAGATACCGTATATAGAAGTCTAAGTGTCTAAGATACACAAATCTTGAAATACATCTCAACGCTCAAATACAGTAATCCACAAATACAACTCAAAATAATTGAAAATAAGCTATAAGCAAAACCCTAGCTATCTATACAACCTCTACTGTGTCTCCTCTAGGCTAGCAGGCAACCCCCAGGCTATCTGTAAATTTATCAACAGGTCCAGTCAGGACAGGACCGAGCATAATACATCTCAACAGTTCATAGCAGGTTAGAAAATATAATCATACAATAAAGTAAGATACCAGTACTAAAGGAAATACAGTATGTAAACAGAGAGAGAGAACTGTAATGGAAATATCTACTATACAATAGAGAACTAGGAGTGGCTAGTGAGTCAGAGTACAATATAGACATGTAAATGGCATAGGAGATTCTTATGCTACACTATGGAAAGATTCTGATGTTACACTACTTGGATAATATTCACATGTCTACTTCTAGTGATACGCCATGTAAGTGAAACGCATAGAACATGTAGTACCCGATGCTCCCTAAGAATCACATCTCAAGAAGGGATCCATATAGTACCAATCCGTGTGACCAACATGACAGTAACAAGTAAAGTAATTTAATGCATGAAATAATTCTAAGCAGGATATGAAATGATCAGAGAATGCACTCGCCTGGTATTCTGAATGTCCGAAGAGAATATACTGTCCGAGGAGTGGTTTTGTCTCCTATAGAACAGTACAAGTCACAACAAGTCTAAAATAAGAAAATAGACTGCTACAATGCATCTACATGAAGTTTGGTGTCAATCTAGGCTAAAGTCAACCTTTGGTCAGCTCTAGTCAACTAGACTAGTCAAACTAGGTCAACTAGGTCAAACCTAAACCAAACAAGTCTATACTAGTCTAACTAGTCTATTCTAGGCCTAATCAAGACTAAACAAGTCTATCTAAACTCTCACTAGGCAAACAAACACACCATAGGCTAAGAACCCTAGGCTATAGGCTATATCATGCCTAAGCCAAACCACAAACACATATACACATAATAATATAAACATCTAATATATTGTAGTACACTCATAACATATAGGCTACCTATATGTACATCCCACATATATATATATATATATATATATATATATATATATATATATATATATATATATATGTGCATCACTATTCACATATTCATATACATAGATATATAGGAAAGCTATATATATAGGCACATACATACATATATATATATAGAGATAAAGAGATGTAAAAGAGTAAGTGAGTATGTGTGTGTTTGGCATGTGCGTGAAAGGATATGTGTTAATGTTCTAAAATTTAGTGATAGGTAGGTGTATGTGACATGGGATACATGATGTCAAAGGGTGTATGAATGCATATGTGTAAAAGGTTATAGGTTAACTCAGTTTATAGAAATACATACATACATACTTACCTTGTATACATGCATACATACATATCATGTATATTACATTTACATGATACATACATGTATGCTTGTATTATATTATACTTACATTCATGCATATTAGATACTTGTATTTATATTAACATATTGCAAACATTCATTTCATTCATGCATCTATGCATTACCTACATGTTTTATACATATGCATACATTATATATTCATTTCATTTCATACATTAACATAGAGACATACAAACATGCACACAACATATATTTCATACCTTGCATTACCTTACATATCATGTTATATATTATCATTCATTCCTTTCTTATATTACATTATCTTGCATGCTTGTATTCATATATTACATTCTATATTACCTATATACATGTATTTCTTCCATTCATTCATGCTTGCATCATATACTCTACATTTCTATACATGTTATCATTATATATTGCATTACAATATTTATACATTATACATTCATATCTGTCATTACATATATATCTTGCATTCATATCTAGCATTTATTATATACTTTCATGCATACATTGTATATCATTCTTTCATTCATGCATTGCTTATATGCATTATATTAATTGCATTCCTACATGCTTGCAGTCAACCATATATATAGATTAATGTAAAGAGAATATATATCATATATATATATATATCATTTCATTTATCTAACATATCATGTATTACATACTCTATATTCATTTAATATCCATACTACATAGGCTCATAGGTTACACAAAATGCATATATCGCATAGTCACTCTTCTACTTAAAATCAATACTATACCAATTGGGCATTTACTAAATTCTAGGATAATAGTATATCGTAGCCCTTTGTATTAGCTTTCCGAAACTTTAAACGGATCGTATTTTCGTGTCTGGAAGCTCCCGGAATCGCAAAAATACCGAAACACGTTTGTCTTTCGTACAGCTGACACTCAAATAATTCTACAGAAAGTTACATAAAGAATTTGGCCTATTAAAATATATATTTGGAAAGCTAATTTCGATACGGTTCTTTTGAAAAAAACGAGAGATAAATCGGAGTTCTAAGCTAAAATTTATGATATTTCTAAGTTGATTTGGTTAATAAAAACGTGGATGAAAATTATGACAGATTTGACAAAAGAACACATATAGGCCAAGATACTTGCATACAAACATAGGTATCCAAATGGAACTCATTCTAACCATCCTAACAAAGTTCAATCCACTCTCTAACCATTATAAAACTTAATTTAAATATCTATTTAAACTATTATCATACATACATACACATGGGGTGTCCTAATTTCGGATCTATCAAGTAGGACATAAGACACATATCTAAAATCCTCAAGAGAGCTCCAAATGGCCTCAAATTTTAATCTAAATGGGACACATATATGAGGATGGATCCTACGGATTCAAAACTAATTTATATGCAAAGAAAATTGATTTAGAGGATGGGTTTTACCTATTGGGAGTGGAATCCCAATAAAATCCTTTAGGACACGGCTCCGATACGAAGATCCCTCAAAGTGGATACTCCTCCTTGCACTCCTCTTCCAATCCTGGGTAGCACCCTTCCCTTAGAGAATGGGAATGATTGAGGGAAGGTTTGGTGAAGGAATGATTTGATTTGGAGATCAAATCAATGGAAAGGCTCTCTAAAATTGGGGAAGAACAAAAGGAAAATAAAAGAGGCAAGATTGTAATGAATGATATGAATCATTCTCTCCTAAAGGTGGCTGCCATAAAGAGTCCATTAGGGCTAATGGAAAATGTCCTAATTGCCCCTCTCTAGTCTCATATGGTTAAGTCTAGACTAGGTTCAAGTTTGGGGTCAAAATGATCTAGTTTTGAGTCTCTAACTTAACCATTCTAACATGATAAAAATTAGTTTAATTAACTAACTTAATGTTGGGTCTTGTGAGCCATGCTTAACTTAATATTGGGTTCCATCTAGAGTTCAAGCTACCCGGATCATAATACAAGCCGGAACGAGACGAAACTCAAACCCGACGAAACAAATCTAATAAAAACAATATTAAAAATATAAAATTTTCCCAAAATATTAAATATAAAAAATGACCAAAATCATAATACATCAATTTAAATATTATTAAAATAATCTAAAATTCACCAATTAATCAAAATCCTAAATAATTCAAAAGTCACAAAATGACCAAAATATCCTTAGCCTAAAAAGTTGTAAATAGTCATTCTAATCACATGGTTAGGTCCCCATGGTTAGTCTCTAAGCTTAGCAAAACAAGGGATTAACCATCGAAATCACAAATCAACATTTTAAATAGTTTTAAATTGATAAAAAATTACCAAAAATCATAACATGAGTTAAATCTTATTATCGATTAATCAAAATTATAAAAGTTCAAAATTATCCTCATTTAGAAAAGTGGGTGTTACAATCCTACTCCCTTAGAAAAATTTCGTCCTCGAAATTAAAATGTTCATACTCCTTCTAGGTCAAACCTCCCACAATCAAAGTCTCAGAACTTAAACAAATCATACGATTTAAAGGACGACATACAGGGTCATGGTATACGGTGGTAGTGAAAGTCTCATCTTGGTATACTAGTTACACTAGACCAAAACAATCATAGGGTATCAAAACTTACAAGCAATCAGGGGTGTTAAACAAAAAAAGATACAGAAATAACAAAACATCAAGGCTTTAAGGCATAATCAAAATCAAAATTTAAAGCACAAATGTCGAGCATTGTCGAGCATTAAAATCCAATCACAATATATATATATATATATATATATATATATATATATATATATATATATATATATATATATATATATATAGAGTGTGTTAGAAGGGGAAAATCTAGCATTATGTAAAGGTTATGTGGTTAGTGTGTGTATGGGTGTATATGGACATGTTCATTTGGTTAGATAGTAGGCATGTGTGTGTGTGTGAAATATACATGAAAGTGTATAGGAGGATTTGGGTTTCAAAATAATAGCTATCAAGTTACACTACTCACGGCATATTGGTTAAACTATCTACAATGCACAACCCATTTACTCATATCATGCATGGCTAACCATATATATACATATATCTATATGTATAGATAGGTAAAAAATTAGTTATGTATCTATATACATTATAACATGTATGCATAAACTATATATATATATCTATATAGATATATGAACATAACATAGAGAAGAAGGGTTAGGTTTACATGGCAGTGTATACTAAGCGAGGGTATGTGTGTCCTTGTACAGAGTTATAGCTTTAGTATTGAAAGGTTAAACCCAATTTTATTTCAGCATTTACATACAAAATCTGAAAATAAGCTAACATTTAAACTAATGTAATATTAACATAATGCAGTTTAAGATTTTTAGGGATTTGAAGCATCACAACTAACTCAATGCTTCCAATGCTTCCTAACATGATAGAAAAGAAACCCTAACATACTATCCATACATTTAGCTATGAATACAGTTCAATATTACATATTAAATCTGAAATTGAACTAAACATTGGAAATCAATGTGAAATGTTAACATGTATTCAGTTTTAGAATTTGGAGAAATTCAACATCAACTAACCCAATGTTTATCACAACCTAACATGTAAGAGTATAAACCTAACATCATATCCCTACATACAACAATGTACACAGCTCTAAATATTATATATTTTTTAAAAAAATAGTAAGTTGAACTAAACATTTGGAATCCAGTATTAAGGGTTAATATGCACAAAGTCTTAGATTTGTCAAATTCAAACACAAAACTCAACCAATTCCTTTAAGAGTTGAAACCCTGTATATAACATACATGTGTAGTGATATAAACAAAACTACTAACATGAAATTTATATTTGAATTGCGAATTTAAACTGGAAAAGCAGAGAACCATAAATATTGGGGTTTTGACAATTTAAACATCAACAACATATTAATATGTATTTAGATAGGTTGGAATTCAAAGTGTAGCATGCATACGTGTCAGACAAGTATCCACTATATATATTAAAAAAAAAAAAAAAAAAAAAAAAATATATATATATATATATATATTCATATATTCTCATGTCCAAATAAAAAAATTAATTCTACATTAAGACTAACATTTAGATTTCTACCAAGATTGTAAGTAGGTGATTGGTGAAATTAAGACAGTTTTATTATTATTATTATTATTTAATACAAGGATAGTAGCAGGAAGAAAATAACGATAAAATCTGTTCTGCTTATCCGTTTAAAAGAAGGAACCATTTTGAAATCCAGATCTAAACTATCAAATCCAAGATAAGGTCTAGTAAAATCATCGATTCATTGTATTAAGAAGAAATTCATAGTAAGAAGTTACACAAAGTTTATAAAAACAGCTAAAGCTACTCCTAAGTTAAATAATGAGAAACAAAACAAAACAAACAAATAACAATTCTCTTTTTTTTTGAAGGAATGAAACAAAAGTAGAGAAAACATGTTCAAAAATATTTAAGGTACAATCTGATAATCATATGCGTCTTCCTGAAATTATGTTGTCAAAATTCTGCCACGCCAATAAGCATAGCTGCAATAAACGATAGAGTCCATAATAAGGCATACACCCTATAATCATGTTATCTAGAATTCTTACCACGCCACCCGGTATGGCTGCAAGAAAATCTAGATTTCATAACTAAGATAAGTATAGCTATATCAGGCTCTAAGTCCTTGTCATGCTAGCAAATATGACTGCAATAAATTCTAAATTCCATAATAAAATAGACTTTTACCTTTCTCACCGTCCTTATCAAGTATGTTATCAGGTTATACCTTAATTCCAAAAAAATATACATATACATAAAAATACAAACTCAAATTCAACAACTAACATAAAGATTCAAAATTCAACAATAATCCATCAAAATCATAAAAATACAGACTCAAATTAAACCACTAACATCAAAATTCAAAATTCAACAATAATCTATCAAAATCATATAAATATAGACTCAAATTCAACCACTAACATCAAGATTTAAAATTCAACAATAATCTATCAAAATCAAGTTCAATAACAGGAAGTAAAGGTAAATCAAATCAGAAGAAAAATAGATTTCAAATCGAAGTTAAAATAAGATTCTCAAGGGTCGTCCCAGGAATCTCTCAAGGAGGCCTAACTGTGATTGAGTACCTTCAAAAATATATCCTAATCCTACTGCAGGCTGTAGTGATACTCTAGTTCGAATACCACTACATAAATTTGACCTGCATGGGCCACCACTAAAAATGTGTCACGACCCGCACCCACTGTGAGGGTACGAGAACGTAACAACGCCCAGCCTACGCCGCAGTGTCGGCGGTAGAAACGCTGTCCTAGGTCAAACATCTAACAAAATAAAGGTACCTGTACAGTATATATTCTCCGAATGGAGGTGATATAGCGGATACAGTCTCAATCACATCTAAGGTAGAGCATGATAAAGATAGATAAAACATGAAATCCAAAAGAGATACCGCAGATAGAAGTCTAAGTGTCTAAGATACACAAATCCAGAAATACATCTCAAAGCTCAAATACAGTAATCCATAAATACAACTCAAAGCAATTGAAAATAAGATATAAGCAAAACCCTAGCTATCTATACAACCTCTACTGTGTCTCCTCTAGGCTAGCAGGCAACCCCCAGGCTATCTGTAAAATTTATCAACAGGTCCAGTCAGGACATGAGCGAGCACAATACATCTCAATAGTTCATAGCAGATTAGAAAATATAATCATGCAGTAAAGTAAGATACTGGTACTGAAGGAAATATAGTATGTAAACAGAGAGAGAGAACTGTAATAGAAATATCTACTATACAATAGAGAAATAACAGTGGCTAGTGAGTCAGAGTACAATATAGACATGTAAATGGCATAGAAGATTCTGATGCTACACTATAGAAAGATTTTGATGCTACACTACTTGGATAATATTCACATGTCTACTTCTACTCCCCCGTACCCCCAATTAATAAAACAGGATCCAACCAGGTTATGTTATGATTCCATGCAAAGGCCTCCGAAGGGTGATACATGGATGTCCCACAAATGGGGATTCTAGAAGATTCTAGGATACCCAGTAAATGGGATAAGGATTCAAGGAGACTCTGTGATCATAAGAGTATATGTCACAAGTGATCAATAAATAAACGAAGCATAGTGATACGCCATGTAAGTGAAACCCACAGAACATGTAGTACCCGATTCTTCCTAAGGATAACATCTCAAGAAGGGATCCATATAGTACCAATCCGTGTGACCAACATGACAGTAACAAGTAAAGTAATTTAATACAGGAAATAATTCTAAGGAGGATATGAAATGATCAGAGAATGTACTCGCCTTGTATCCTGAATGTCCGAAAAGAATATACTGTCCGAGGAGTGGTGTCTGTCTCCTATAGAATAGTACAAGTCATAACAAGTCTAAAATAAGAAAATAGACTGCTACAATGCATCTACATGAAGTTTGGGATCAATCTAGGCTAAAGTCAACCTTTGGTCAGCTCTAGTCAACTAGACTAGTCAAACTCGGTCAACTAGGTCAAACCTAAACCAAACAAGTCTATACTAGTCTAACTAGTCTATTCTAGGCCTAATCAAGACTAAACAAGTCTAACTAAACTCTCACTAGGCAAACAGACACACCATAGGCTAAGAACCCTAGGCTATAGGCTATATCATGCCTAAGCCAAACCACAAACATATACACATAACAATATATATATATATATATAATATATTGTAGTACACTCATAACATATAGGCTACCTATATGTAAATCCCACACACACACACACATACATATATATATATATATATATATATATATATATATATATATATATATATATATATATATATATATATATATATATATATATATATAATTATATATATATATATATATATATATATATATATATATATATATATATATATATATATATATATATATATATATATATATAAAATATATATATATGCATCACTATTCACATATTCATATACATAGATATATATAGGAAAGCTATATATATAGGTACATACATATATATATATAGAGAGAAAGAGAGGTAAAAGAGTAAGTGAGTATGTGTGTGTTTGGCATGTGTGTGAAAGGATATGTGTTAATGTTCTAAAATTTAGTGATAGGTAGGTATATGTGACATGGGATACATGATGTCAAAGGGTGTATGAATGCATGTGTGTAAAAGGTTATAGGTTAACTCAGTTTATAGAAATACATACATACATACTTACCTTGTATACATGCATACATACATATCATGTATATTACATTTACATGATACATACATGTAAACTTGTATTATATTATACTTACATTCATGCATATCAGATACTTGTATTTATATTAACATAATTTAAACATTCATTTCATTCATGCATCTAAGCATTACCTACATGTTTTATACATATGCATACATTGTATATTCATATCATTTCATGCATTAACATAGAGACATACAAACATGCACACATCATATATTTTATACCTTGTATTACCTTACATATCATGTTATATATTATCATTCATTTCTTTCATATATTACATTATCTTGCATGCTTGCATTCATATATTATATTCTATATTACCTATACATGTATTTCCTCCATTCATTTATGCTTCCATCATATACTCTACATTACCTTACATGTTATCATTACATATTGCATTACAATATTTATACATTATGCATTCATATCTATCATTACATATATATCTTGCATTCATATCTAGCATTCATTATAAACTTTCATGCATACATTGTATATCATTCTTTCATTCATGCATTGCTTATATGCATTATATTAATTGCATTCCTACATGCTTGCATTCAACCATATATATACATTAATGTAAAGAGAATATATATATATATATATATATATATATATATATATATATATATATATATATATATCATTTCATTCATCTAATATATCATGCATTACATACTCTATATTCATTTAATATCCATACTACATAGGCTCATAGGTTACACAAAATGCATATATCGCATAGTCACTCTTCTACTTAAAACCAATACTGTACCAATTGGGCATTCACTAAATTCTAGGATTTAATTATGTCGTAGCCCTTTGTGTTAGCATTCCGAAACTTTAAACGGATCGCATTTTCGTGTCCGAAAACTCCCAAAATCGCGAAAATACCGAAACACGTTCGTCTTTTGTACAGCTGACACTCAAATAATTCTACAGAAAGTTACAGAAAGGATTTGGCTTATTAAAATATATATTTGGAAAGCGAACTTCGATATGGTTCTTTTAAAAAAATGGGAGATAAATCAGAGTTCTAAGCTAAAAGTTATGACATTTCTAAGTTGCTTTGGTTAATAAAAACTTGGATGAAAATTATGACGGATTTGACAAAAGAACACATAAAGGCCAAGATACTTGCATACAAACATGGGTATCCAAATGGAACTCATTCTAACCATCCTAACAAAGATCAATCTACTCTCTAACCATTATAAAATAGAATTTAAATATATATATTTAAACTATTATTATACATACATACAGACATGCACATGGGGTGTCCTAATTTGAGATCTATCAAGTAGGACACAAGACACATATCTAAAATCCTCAAGAGAGCTCCAAATGGCCTCAAATTTTAATCTAAATAGGACACATGCATGAGGATGGATCCTACGGATTCAAAACTAATTTATATGCAAAGGAAATCGATTTAGAGGATGGGTTTTACCTATTGAGAGTGGAATCCTAATGAAATCCTTTAGGACACGGCTCCGATACGAAGATCCCTCAAAGTGAACACTCCTCCTTGCACTCCTCTTCCAATCCTAGGTAGCACCCTTCCCTTGGAGAATAGGAATAATTGAGGGAAGGTTTGGTGAAGGAATGATTTGATTTGGAGATCAAATCAATGGGAAGGCTCTCTAAAATTGGGGAAGAACAAAAGGAAAATAAAAGGGTCACAATACAAGTCGGAACGAGACGAAAGTCAAACCCGACGAAACAAATCCAATAAAAACGATATTAAAAATATAAAATTTTCCCAAAATATTAAAATATGAAAAATGACCAAAATCATAATACATCAATTTAAATATTATTAAAATAATCTAAAATTCACCAATTAATTAAAATCCTAAATAATTCAAAAGTCACAAAATAACCAAAATACCCTTAGCCTAAAAAGTTGTAAATAGTCATTCTAATCACATGGTTAGGTCCCCATGGTTAGTCTCTAAGCTTAGCAAAACTAGGGATTAACTAGTTAACCATCAAAATCACAAATCAACATTTTAAATAGTTTTAAATTGATTAAAAAATTACCAAAAATTACAACATGAGTTAAATCTTATTATCGATTAATCAAAATTATAAAAGTTCAAAATTACCCTCATTTAGAAAAGTGGGTGTTACAAGGCTGCCAAGAGATCTACGAAGGGCAAAGGGGCTGCACTGAGTGGCTCTCCTCCTGCGACAGAGTCCTCGCTAGTCCAAGACCCGATCCTAGGTGAGGCTACGCCTCAAAACAAAGTCTTGAGCGTTAATTTGCGACACTCAAACTTTTCCTCTGCCTGGGCGCATGTGCTCTAAGGCAACATGTTTCTATGAGCATTCATATACGCCCACAGAAGCATGTGCCCACACTGTGGTATGTCATGCGCCCACATGCTGCTTGTATGTTTATGCGCCCATATGCTGCTTGTATGTTTATGCGCCCACATGCTGTTTGGGCGCTTAACCCTTTGGGCACATAGGATTCCTCGAGCACTTAGTTTTTTTCTGCATATTTTGAGTCTGACTTTCTCTTCTGTCCTTACAGTTAACATGTTTGTCCCAAAACTTGGTAGAATCCCTTTCGGCTCTGCTTGCCAAGTCCTCAGCACAAGCCTCATAACCAACATGGTCAGCAAGGTTCAGGCCAAGATCAGTCATAACCAGCCTACGTAACGGACGGTCGCCATACTTGAACAGGATAAGTCCTTCCTGAAGCAGATGACTAATGATAAGAAGCTCTTGCTCGGAAGGGCACATCGTTTCAAGAAGCCGTACTTCCTGTTTGGTGATAGTATGGGGTTCGAAAATAGCGAGACGATATGCTTGAGAAGCCCACTGGTGGTCAGGCTGAACAATCTGAGGATATGGCTACCATTGATGGAGCGTCAGTATCCTTTGTCTGTGTTCACTGTCTTAGCCGTATGGCGTCAGTTGAAATGGGTGCTAACCCATTAGCTCCCCGGGGTCGTCTCCGGAAGAATATAGTTTGACTTGGGAGATCAGAAGAAGGATACTTTCAAGTGCGTCAAGGGCTCTACAACTTACTCCACGAGGGGGCTACAACCTGGTGCCTTAATAAACGACATCCCGACTGACCTACTTCTTACTCCACGAGGGGGCTAAAATCTGATGATGTCGGGGGACGTGTCATATCCTGTGGGAAAGATGCGGATGGAAGGCTGGAGGTATCCAGTTTCATTCTGAAGCAACCTCACTAACTGGGTGCTTTTCACGTATGATGCCATCTTGAAGTCTGCTGGCCTTTTTTATGCTGTTAGGGCTACCCAATATGGTGTAAAGGTCAACTGGCCAATGTTTGTCTCCTTGGCGGAGTTATACGAACCTTCACACTTGGCGGAGTTACACTTTCCATTAGATGCAGGAAGTGTCGAAGCTTCCTTGGGGCATAGAGCCGTATGATGAGTACGTGACTTGTGATGAGGAGCTCCGAGGCCTGGAGAATGAGAAATCTGAGATGATGGAAGTATACAAGGAGTTATTCTGCCACCTCCTTATCTGCCATAGGATCAACAAGAAAGGAAGGACCGAGGGGGCCAATCCCACACAAGATCTTGGACGGGCTATGTCTTCGTTTAAGTAGAAGGAGAGGATTCGGCCTCCTTTTCGATTTTAAAACCTATGACCAAGTCCGAGATAGAAGTCCGGATAGCAGATTATGATACAACAGATACTGAGGACAGTGATAATCCTGAAGGGAAGTTCCCGATCGGCCACTACTTCAGTCAAGCTGAATATTCGTTGTCAGAGAAAGCCGTACTGGCAGCTTTCTTGATGATCTGGCTTCGTGACTGTATAGTCCCTGGGGGTTCAGGGACTATTGAGAGGATGAGCCAGAGCATAATACTTCCAGCTGTAAAGCTGGTATTCGGATACCGACTTGCCTTGCTTCCCGTGATGGTTTGTGCCATTAAACGGGGTCTACAGGATTTTGTTAGAAATACGGTGACTCCTGACGGCAGAACCAACTTCGTACGGACCGAACTTTCGTATTATCTCATGATAGGGTGGCTGCTGATGCACTGTCCTACCCTAATGAAGGCTGGACCAGCGGCAGATTCTTTGGCAGAAGATGCCTTACTTCACAGATTCTGTGATGCAGACTGGGCCGTCACTGGTGTACCCGCTTGCAGAAGGGCTTTAAGCTTCTTGCAGAACTACTAGTTCTTCAGGGTTTCCCCTCCGTCCGGCAGTAGCAGTACATGAGATACCTTAGTGGATGAAGGAGTTTATACTACTAGCTTGACTGTTGGGGCATTTTACTGGCTTCAGTCTATTAGGCCGTCGCATCTGGTGCTCAGAAACAGGAACCATGTCTATCGGGAGCCATACCTGCCGATTCGTTTTGCAAGGCAGTTTGGCTATAGCCAGCTCCTTTTAGAAAATGCAAGACCGCATTTGTAGTCAATAGGCAGCATAATTGATGGGGTGCGTGCCTGGATATATTACAACGCCGGATGTACGGGGGCAATCTTCACTCAGCTCGTAGATAAGCCCGAGACCCACCTGTGCTATACAGTCGCTAAGTTTTATGTTCAGATCAATAAATTTCATCTCCGGTATGATCGTGAACAGAGCTTGATAATGGAGACTCAGTTTGGCCCCCTTTATGTGAAATGAGCACGAGAGGCGGCGAAGGGTTGTAAGAAGGAGAGCGCTGCTCAAGCCGTGAAGGCAGCTGCAGCACCACGGCCAAGTATAGAGCCGGCAGTGCCTCCTAAGGAGGGCACGAAAGATGATTCTGCTCTTCCTAATCCTCCTCAGAAGAGGAAAGCTTTAACTGGATAGGCCTAGGAGCCAACTTTTGAGAGGAAGAAGAAGGTTGTTGCCCTAAGGAGAGCCAAAGAAGTAGGTGCTGGCTCACCTCCCTTGAGAAAGTCTTCTCGACAAACTGGAAGAAGTTGAACGGTGTTACGGGCCGTTACCATTCGGGAGGTAGATCCTTTCCTAGACTCCATAGCCGTTTTAGTCTAGCCATCAGAAGCTTTCTCACCCTTACGTTTGTCCTTTGCACAGGACCCTGAATTTGTAGTTGAGAAAGGTACCTCCTTGTCTGAGGAAGTAGATGTGACAACAGTGTCCCCTCCTTATCCTCGACCGGCAGACGAAGTTCAGCCTTCCCCAGTAAAGGAGGCTGAATCAAAGGATGATCACGGCGAATGCCCGGATTATGGTGGCGACCAGAACCCCAGTCCTTCTTTCGATATCTCCTTGGTGGCATTGACTGAAATCGGGGCTATAATAAAAGAGTTATACGAGAATCAAGTCCAATCGGCTCACCCTACGGTGGGTACGTTATCTTTGCACCTCTCTTCAGATGCGATTTTTTGACTTCGATTTTGCGTGCTCCTCGTGAGGCTGACTGCCGTTGTATATTCCCTTGTAGACAAGGAGAAAGAAAAACTCATAGAGATAGCCTAAGACATTAGGGGAGAAAAAGAGGTTGTCGTTGGTTCCTCTGAATTTGCTGGTACGGAGGGATCTGTTAGTAAGCCGGCAACGGCTGCAGAAGGAGAGGTTGAACAGTCTTCTGAGGTGCCTGTTATTGAATCTGCTTTTGGTCCAGCTGGGGCCATGGAAGATACCGAGATTGATGCTGTTCTAGGCCTCGATATTGTTCTTCTTGAACAACCTGTGCCTGCTCTCAGTTTCCCTGAAGCCAAGATCGATGACTTAGCCCAAGTTGGTGCTGAGCATGCCGAAGGTACGAAATTATAACTCTTTCCCACTTTCCCCTTTTGTTACTGATACATATACTATTTTCTTATCAGGTTCGGCTTCTTTTCAGGCATCTCTTCCTAGAGCGGAAGAACCTCATCAAGCTTCCTCTCCGATGAACTCCACCAAAGACGACGAGATGGCCCATAAAGTTGTCAAGGCTTTCTATTCTATCTTGAAAGTAAAGCTTCATGGGGTCTTCAATCGAAATGCTACTTTTGGCCCTTTGAAGGTTGTTGCTGAATGCCAAGTAGTGGCCCTTGAGAGTATTTCCAGCCATGAAGAGTGGGCTAATACTCTAAGGAGGGTTCTGAATGAAATGGAGGGTCAGGTGACCAGATTCTGGGATGCCAAACAATGGAGCCCAACATCGCTGTTTCGTTCAGAAGACGAGGCCTTAGTTGCGGCTCTCGCAGAAGAGAGGCTACTTTCCAAGCAAGGAAGGATGCCCTCGCTCAAGAGATCAGTACATTTGCTGATTAGTATGAGCAGTTCAACGCTGCGAGTGAGGAACATGCTGCTTCAAAGAATAAGCTGGCTGCACAGATTACTGAGAAATATAATTATATTGCACGGATCCAAAGTAAGATTGCTCAACTGGAGGCCAGCTTGAGGATAGCAACGTCTGAACATGAGGACTATTTGGCTCAGGCTGCCATGACCGCCACAACTTTTGACCACTTAAAAGAACAGCTGGTAAAGTTGGAGGGCGAGCACGTGAATCTGACCCCCTTCCAGGATGAGGTTGCTCGTCAAGAAGAGGCGTGTCGCCGTGCTACCATGAAGTTCGAAGCCGAAATTGCGGCTCTAAGGGATAGTATCAATCGATTGTGTGTCCCTTAGATTTTCTCTTCTAATAGGCTCAATTAGCCGTCAAGACTTATGTATCTTTTTCTTTTCTGTCTTTTGATAGACGTTTTTAATAAAGAATCTTTTTGGCTTTCAAAATTCATAAATAAAGTTTGTGAAATATCAGAACTAGAGGTAATGTGGACGTAGTAAGGATATTTCTGGTGGGTATTCCGCTGGGAAATTTGATGTGGACTTATTATCCGTTTTATATTCAAGGTTTATGAATATAGATAATAAGTTGAAAGAAGCTGCTAATAGAGGTAATATGGGCATAATAGCAGAGGATGTTCTATATCTGACCAGAGATAATATGGACATGGAGGGATATATAACATTAGGTAGGAGTGGACAATTCGTAGGTAATATGGACGTGATTATCCTTGATGAATGCTTTGCTCAGAGGCAAAACGTTTCTTAATCATCCCACTGGGGAAATAATTATCGAAAAATAGTTCAGAGGTAATATGGACGTGTCTTATTTTCGTCAGACCGAGTTTGGGCAGAGTCCAAAGCGAAAAGAATTTTACTGGAGAATCTTTTTAGAGGACCTATTGTCCATGGCGTATTCAAGTCTCTTGAAATACGGATAATAGTTAAATGATTTTTTTTGAATCACATAAACATTGTACTGTACATTTATATGACTAAAACATGGTATATGTGAACGTTGTTCATGAAGATTATATATTATATTTCTTCAGGAACTTGCCGTTGATCGGCATCATGAGCAAGTCACCATCAGGTTTGGTTAGTCGATATACACCGTTAGAATATACTATTTCTATAATGAAAGGACCTTTCCATTTAGGGTGGAATTTTTCTTTTGTCTTGTGTGTCATGACCATTGGTCTTCTCACTGCTAAGAACAGATCACCAACATGGAAGATTCTTTCCTTCACCTTTTTTATTAAAGTCCCTGAAAAGACGTGCTTGGTATAGCTCAATACACTACTAAGCTAATAAGCATTTTACTTCTAGCACTTCGAGTTCTTGTAGTTTCAGACGGTAAGTCAACTCACTGGATAAGTCTATTCGAAGAGAGGGAATCTAGATTTCTAGGGGAAGAACTGCTTCGCTTCCGTAAACTAGAGAGAATGGCGTACTGCCTGTTGGAGTCCGGACCATTATATGATAGGCCCAGAGACATTCGCCGAGCTTCTCATTCCAATCGCGCTTGTTTGAAGATGCAAACTTCTTGAGAAGTTTAATAATGGTCTTATTGAAGGCTTCTACTAACCGATTGTAGGCAGTAAAGGCTATATTCTGAATTCGATTCTTGTCGTAGAACAGATAGAATTCATGGCTCGCAAATTGTGGACCATTATCATGGATGATCCTACGAGGTACGCCGAAGCAATAGATAACTTGATGTTTGATAAAACTGACACGTTCGACGTCTTTACTTCAGTGAGCGGTATAGCTTACACCCCATTTGGAGAAGTAATCGGTTATAGCTAGGATGAACCGATGTCCTATGGATGATGGCGGACTGATTGGGCCTTTGACGTCCATATCCCAGGCTTCAAAAGGCCAAGATGCTGTCATCGGATATAGAAACTCCAAAGGTTGACGAATAAAGTCGGCGTGGAACTGACAAGCCCTACACTTCTTTACATATTCAACATCATCTGCTATCATCGTGGGCCAATAATAACCCATTCGTCTTAGGCGATCTTGTAATTTGGGGCCTGGTTGATGTGCGCCAGAAACTCCATCGTGAGCCTCATGGAGTGCATAATTGGCTTCTGTGTCTGATAAACATCATAACAGAAGCCGGTCATAAGAGCGTCGGTACAACATTTTGGTAACTGTATTATAGTAAAATCTGAGGGATTGCCTTTGGACAACCACTGCTTCCTTTCGGTCCTCAGGGTGGATTTCGTAGATGGCGTAGTCTATGAAAGAAAATCTCCAGTCTTTAATGTCGACGTTTGTTTCTGTTGCGTAACTGTAATGAATATGCAAGGCATCTTTCACACAGAATAGTTTTCGACCAGACACTATGATCGACTGCTGACTATTGGTAGCAACGGTCAAGAAAGTAACAAGACCGGCTAAAGCATCATCTTCTATATTCTGTAGTCGAGGCATGTGCTCGGTGAAGAATGCAGTAAAAGTAGAAGCCAATTCGATTGTTGATTTATGATATGGGATGAGGTCTTCATGACGAACTTCATAATCCAATCGGACCTGACTAACTATTAGCTTAGAATCATTGCAAGCTTCTAGATAGTCAACTTCCAATTGTTTTGTCAGTTGAAGGCCGATCGGTAGGGCATTGTATTCGGCCACGTTGTTAATACAGGGTTCTATGAGAGAATATGCACGGTATATAACCAGATGGTCGGTGACACAAGCACGATGCCAACTCTGGCCACGATATTTCTTTTAGGTCATATTCCTGATGCACCGTCAATAAACATTCGCCAAATGGGGATTTCCTCAGTTGTGTTGTTAGACTCCACTACTTCATTAGAGATTTCATCGAAGAGCTTGGACGATTCTGGTAC
The DNA here is from genome assembly GCA_029216955.1 of Iris pallida. Taxonomy (NCBI): domain Eukaryota; kingdom Viridiplantae; phylum Streptophyta; class Magnoliopsida; order Asparagales; family Iridaceae; genus Iris; species Iris pallida. Next base: position 23,993,560 of record JANAVB010010198.1, read on the forward strand.
CGGATGAGCTGCTAGGAAATCAGCTAACGTTTGGCCTTTTACTGCCTTCTGAAGGACGAACAACAAATCGTATGGAGTCATCAGCATTGCCTATGTAGCTAAACAGGAATTCAGAGAACCCAGTTTAGTTATGAGTATTCTGAGAGGATTGACTTTAGATATGATGTGGATATTTTGCCCAGACACATAGCGGCATGTCTTCTGGATAACAAATACTAGTACGAGACATTCCATTTCCACAGGTGTGTATCTGTGCTCGGCACCCACCATCATACGACTGAGGTAGTAGATTGCCTGTTCATGGCCGCCTTCATTATTCTGAGCTAATAGGGCACCAAGGGAATGGTCCATAGCGCGAACATATAGTAAGAAGGGCTTCCCTATTATTGGAGCCACCAATAATGGGGGACTTGTGAGATAATTTTTGATGTCATCAAATGTGCGTTGATATTGTTCAGTCCAGACAAAAAATACGCCTTTCTTTATTAGCTGAGTAAACGTTTGACGCCTTCCAGAAAGGTTTAAAATGAATAGTTTGATGTAGGCTAGCCTTCCTTGAAGTCCGCGTAGCTCTTTGAGATTTCTTGGGGGATGCATATCAAGAATATCTTTCAATTTCTTCGTGTCATGATGTATACCCTTTGAAGTGATAACAAAACTAAAGAATTTGCCGTTGGAGACTCCCAGAAAAGACTTGGTTGGATTCATCTTGATTTGGTGTGTATGCATTAGTTCGAACACCGTTCTCAAATCTTGGAGGTGGTTTCCCTTGAGACAACTTTTAACTGTGATATCATCTACGTAGCATTCCACTATTTTGCAAAAATGATCACAAAAATTGTGTTCATAGATCGCTGGTATGTCGCCCTATATTTTTCAATCCGAAGGGCATTATCGTATAGCAGTATACCTACAACAGTGTTCGAAAAGATGTGTGTTTCTCATCGTCGGGGAACATATTGATCTGGTTGTAGCCTGAGAACCCATCCATAAATGATATCCACTCGAAGCCGCAAGTAATGTTGATCATTACGTCGGTGATCGGTAGAGGGAACTCATCTTTCGGGTATGCAGAGTTCAAATTATGGTAGTCAATACAGACTCGAACTTTACCATTCTTTTTCATAACTGGCACAATGTTAGCAACCCAGTCATGGTGTTGTTCTTCGTGAATGAACCCGCTTGAAATAAGCTTCTTGACTTCACTCTCGATGGCCTCCATGATATTTGGTCAGAATCGTCGTTGCTGGTGCTTTACTGGCTTAGCTTTGGACGAGATATTTAGGCGGTGCATAGCAATTTTAGGGTCCAAGCCTGGCATGTCTTCATAGCTCCATGCAAAGACGTCAACGTATTCTCTTATAAGCTGTATAAGAGTGTTACACCCATTTTTCTATTTAAAGGGTATTTTGGTAATTATAAATTTCTTTTGATATTTTTTATATATTATATTAGTAGTGTTGTGATTTTTGGCCTTTTGATAGTATAGCCTTGGTGCAACCTAGCCTAGTGTGTCACCATGACATAGTGACTTAGTTAGCATGATTAGATAGTGTTAGTAAACCTATTCTAGTTAGTTTCAAGTTAGAAACCAATTATCAAGTTGATTAGAGGCTAGTTAGAAACCTTTTTATGTAATGTTTTATTTTAACCTATAGAGAGAAGCACAAGTAGTATGAAACCCTAGCTCAATCCCATCCTAGCCGACCATAATAGGTCTCCAACAGCCTATTTAATATCTTATAGTGAGAATTGTTTCTCCTTTCCATTCCACCCCATTCTAGCAAAACTCTAAATAAGTATTCTTCCTATTTTTCCTATTTCTTCTCCTTTTAAACACTAGTCTCTTGCATTTGGTTCTGATATGTGCATATGAATTGTTGTTGGTGAGAAAACTCAGATTTGAAGAGCATCGGAGTTTGGAGTCGCAAGGAGGATCGTCACTTTTGGATTTTTCTATAAGAAATTTACCTCAATAGGTAATCTCTCCAAAACCCTTAATTTCATGAATTTTTCCCGTAGATGCATCCACCTAGGTGTCTCCTAGCTGTAGGATGAGTTTTATAGGAATTGATAGTGGTTTGGTGTCTGTATCGGACACGTATCAGTATCTTTGTGATTGTGTTCGATGAAATACCCCAAAGGGGTTTTATTCGAAATATTGAAATCTTTTTTAATAGTATTATAGATCTATACATTGCTTATGGGTTGTGTCACACTAGGGGAAATTTGGGATGTGTCCGTGTCAAATTTGGGCACGAACCCACTCGGACGCGAGCTGCGTGCGTGTCCTGCTACTCGGGCAATGTAGCAGACACGATAGGAAACTTCGTGACCCCAAAATTAGTGGACATGTAGGGCACATCACTGACACGAGGTTGATCAAGTTTCATGAGATTTGATCGAGTGGATCTCGAGAAATCTCATGCGCACGGATTTGGTTGACACTGCGCGCACGCGAGAAATCCCATCTGATACACATTCAAATCACTCAACCTGACACGTATGGGTACTGTGCAGGGTGACACGAAACTAGTCCTAGACCCCCTCTAGGACTGTGCACAAGCTTGACTCGTCTCGAGCTCTGTGTCGAGTATAAATCGACTTGACACGCATGCACGAAGATTTCGTTTGGCTGATTACTGATACTTACCACCTTTTCTGTTTTGACACTGTGTGTCCTGATTTTTGGACACGTAAGGACACTACTGGACACATGGGATATGTCCCTATGTCTGTGCACATGTATTCCTATTTGATTTGAGTTTACTTCATTAATTTAGCTCGAATTGAATGTATCAATATCAACGAGTTCATTCTCAGTTTTTGACAGTTTTGAATTGGATTTTAAATTCGAATTTGATGATGGGATTTACTGTTTTGAAAAGGTATTTGATGTTTAGATATAGTTGATTTCAAGTTCACATTGTTTTCATTTCAAGTTAAATTGAAATTGTTTTATTTTGAGATGAGTTGGTGATTTACAATTGAAAATCGGGTTTGAGTATATATATTTTTCTATGTTTGCTGAATAGTTAGTTTGAATGGATTTGAATGTTTGAAAGATGTTAATCTCATGTTTTGTTGGGTTTCTAGTTTCTGAGATTAGTGTATAGAGGCATATGTTAATATTAAATATATATAGAGATATTGTATCAAACGTTTTTATATATATATGGTTATATAATATATTCATGTGAAGCTATGTTCATTCCCAGTTTCTGAGATTTATTCGGTTGATTCCAGACTTCTGAGAATCTTGTTGATGGATTTAAGTTATATATGTATATAGCTTTCATATATATTGTCCTAATTACATACATTGTTTCCTATATGCAAATATATATATATATATATATATATATATATATATATATATATATATATATTCAAAACAGAAACTTTATTAAAAATTTCAAAAAAGACACTAGGTGTGTCAACATTTGATAGTGGCCTTCCCCACTTGCCTATGAACTTCTACGATCAACTGATCAATAGTATACCCAAGGTTTTCATATCTATGTTTGTTTCTATCTTTCTATAGGACCTAGTTAACCGCAGCTACAACAATTTCCTTCTTATGCTTGTTCTTCTTCCTCCACCAATCGCGCAAATGCTCCAACAAATTACGACCGCGATTACGAATATTGTAGATTGGATGAATTGCTCCCAACACTCCCTTAGCCAAATCGCCTTTATGTTGCAAGTGTTCCAGAGTTTCATGCTCAATATTGATACAACAGTGACACTTCGAAGCTAGGCTGTAGCCGAGACGTACAATATTGTCATCTGTAGGGAGTTTATTATTCAAGGTTCTCCAAAGAAGCACTGACCATTTAGTAGGGATACAAGTATTCCAAATATGAGTAAAGTCTGGCAGCACAGGACTATGAACCCTGGCAATGTCCCACGCTGATGCCACTGAGAACTTTCTTGACTGCGCTCCCCAACTCCAAGTGTCATTAACCTGGTAGATGTTGTGTTGCGCCATTTCTCTGCCATATATCAGCCTCTTCCATACATGTGAAGCATTAGAAGTAATACCAACCTCTAATGGAGAATCAGTTGAGCAGTACTTCGCTTTGAAAAATGTTGTCCATAGGCTATTTTGAGTCAAGAATTTCCACCATAGTTTGATTATAAAAGCATTCATCATTTCCTCCAAACTTTTGATGCCTAAGCCTCCCTCCTGTTTGGTTCTAGCTATCCGATCCCATCCGAGCCAGGTTCTTTTAGCCACTCCCTCTTGAGCTCCCCAGAAGAAACACTAGAACATGTTCTCCATTCGACGAAGTACTGCGATAGGAGGATTATAGGCTGCTAATGTGTAGACAGGGATGGACGTCAGTACAGCCTTGATCAACACAAGCTTGCCCCCTGGAGATAGAATTTTGTTGTGCCAACCTTCTAATTTAATCCGAATGCGAATGAGCAGCTCCTCATACATAACCCCATTGCGTTGCCCAACCATTAGAGGACAACCAAGATATGCAAATGGAGGAGTGCCAATTTGAATTCCTGTTCTATATGCCAACTTCGTACCCCGTTCATTCAGAATGGTCTTCGAAATGTATATGGAAGATTTGGCCTTGTTAACGAGTTATCCCGAAGTAGCCTCATAACTAGACAATAGATCAGTAATTCTTGATATTGAACGAAGGTCCCCAGCTGAGAAAAGAAGTACAACATTTGCGTATGCAAGATGGGTGATCGGTGGACAACCACGAGAAGAAAAGAAGGATGAGAAGCCCTCCATTTCTGTCAACTTCTTCAGGCCAAACGATCACACCTCTGCTCTAATGATGAAAAGTGCCGGGGAGAGGGGGTCTCCATGTCGAACACCTCGAAAAGATTGGAAGTATTCAGTCGATTCTCCATTAATCAATGGTGCATACCACACATTATTAACAAGTCGAAGTATCATATCCACCCACTTGTTGTGAAAGCCAAATATACGCAACACCTTTAACAGAAATCTCCAATCCACCCTATCATAACCTTTCATCATATCTAGCTTGATTGCTGTATTGCCTCCTCTATGCTTTTTATTCATTCTTGCCACCATTTCCTGAGTTAGCAATATGTTATCAACGATCTCTCTGTCTTGCACAAAGCCACTTTGTTCAGGAAAAATAATGTGAGGGAGAAGAGGAGCGAGCCGACGAGACAATAACTTCGAGATGATCTTGTTCATCACTGAGCATAAACTTATTGGTCGATAGTCTCCAAAGGATTTAGACTGCTTCGCCTTCGGGATCATTACTAAAGAAGTATTCATGACAGAGCGAGGCAATGCCAACCCGTCTATAAACATACCTACTGTCTCTGTCATATCCTTACTGATGATATCCCAACAAGCAATAAAGAAGAGTGGAGTAAAGCCATCTGGCCCTGGTGCGCTATGATGATCAAGCGACTTGATTGCTTCGATGATCTCTTCAGGAGATGGAGCCACAATCAGCATATCATTGTCCTCTTCCATCACAATAGAAGGAATGTTCAATAATAGGTCACTATCCTCCTGAATATCTCCTCTTTGATAGAGTTTAGAATAAAACTCTTTGGCATACGCATGAATCAAAGCTTTGTCCTTCAAAATGGCCCCTTGTAATAGAATGAATTTGGAGGGATCTCTTTCGATTAGTCACGCAGCCATGAAAATAGGCAGTATTTTTATCTCCTTCTAGGTCCCTTTTCATCATAGCCTTCTGTTTCCAGTAAGCTTCCTCAATGCTGACCCATTGTTTAAGGATGGCAGTAACCTTAGCCAACTGTTGACGACTCTCTAAAGAGTTGCTCTATTCATGACGAATTTTTTGCAGCTAAGATATCATCCTCTGCTTGCTTTACTTGCTGAAAATATCGCCATATGTGCTACTGCTCCATGCTGAAAGGACCTTACGTCACACATCAAGGCGAAGACCCAGGCGAGTAATCCTAATTCGATGATCAACCGATGACCAAGCTTATTGAATCATTGGCTTGAACTCCTCGTGGTTAACCCAAAAATCTAGGAATCTGAATTATTTCCTGCCTATAGTCGAATTGGATCTATATTTAGTAAGCAAAGGCGCATGATCTGATTCAGCTCGGTTGAGATGTTCCAGTGAAGAGAGAGGCGCCCAGTCTAACCATGCATTGTCGACCAGAAACCTATCCAACCGTAAACCCCTACGACCGTCCTTCTTAGATTTAATCCAAGTATAGCAACTGCCAGAGTAATAAAGCTCAAACATACCAGTGACAAGTATAAAATTGGCAAACTCCTCGATGGACGCTTGATCAGGAAGGCGTCCACCAATTTTCTCCTCCGACCGTAGAATGGTATTAAAATCACCTCCTATCGACCATGGGCAGTTGAGAGAGGATTGCAATTACGTGAGTCTATCCCAAAGTACTCGACGACCTTCTTTTGTATTATCACCATGAACAATAGTAAAGAATGCCGATGCGGGAAGCTTATGATGATAAAGGGATACTGTCAAAGCTTGATCAAATGAATCAAGAAGCCTTATCTCACAATCTGACTTCGCCATGACCCATATATTACCTCTCTCATTAGAAAAAGCCTTCGAAAACCCCAGCTTTAACTGATAGTGAAGAAGTTGGCTGCTATCAACCTTAGGTTCAATAATGCCAATGAAGACTATCTTGTGTATTCTCACCAAGGTTTTGATCCTTTTAAGAGTCATTTGATTTGCTATACCACGAACATTCCATATGAGTGTAATAAATATGAGAGAAAGTTGTGGTTTTACCAGTGATTGCACTATTTACATACTGCCGTGTGACTCGATCGGAAGGCTCCACCGCCTTCTTGGCTTTCCTCTGCTTTTACTGAGAAGCTGAAGCTTCTGTTGGCGGGAGGCGGCCGACTTCTGTACGCCCATCTTCCACCTCGAGTCTCTCGGCTTGCCCGTCGTCCTAGAGAGCTTCGCGCTCGGCTTAATCCGCCCAACTACTAATGTTGTGCTGCAAGGATATAGGAGGGTCCAGAGGGTGCTGCTCATTCGACGGCTCTACTAGTTCACCCTCCTCAAGGGAGCAATCCACTTATTTGTTTTGATTTATTACGTTATCACCAATCCAATCAGCATTAATGGCAGCAACTGCCACTTCTTCATTTGGCTTAGTCCCGATTGGCTCAGACGTCTTTTCATGCACTGGTAGACGTGCGACATAAGTAATAGACAGGGGATTTTGGGGAATGGAGGGTTCAATCGATGGCACATTGGCAAGGCTAGTGTCCTCCAGAACAGGAGGAGCTTTGTCGTGACTTGTGGCTTGGCCTAAGGGAATGGATGTCGTGGCAGTTTCCTGATTTAGTGTTGAAGGACCTGCTTCTGTATGCCGCTCCTCATTTGTTCGCTGCAGTATAGATGTGACCTTCAATCCCATCGACCCTGGCCTCATAGCCAACGCCTCACCTTCAGTCTGCTGTTGTGCGTCTTGTTGAACAACTTCTTTGCCTTTATTTTCCAGTTTGCAAGCAGTCATCAGATGACCTTGATGATGACAGTGTGAACAATATAAGGGTGTGTACTCATATTCTATGTTTTGCCAAAAACTCCTTCCTCTCGAGCGATTGATCCGAATGCGATGTTGTATTGGCTTACTCGCATCTACCTCCACAAAGACCCGAGCCCTACTCGGACGAGATAGATCCGCCGTAGCTTTATCTATCTTTAGCGGTGTGCCAATAGCCGAAGTGATAGCGAACAAAGCATCCTTTGCATATAGGTGATGTGGTAGGTCAGGGAGATCCACCCAAACTGGCATAAGAGAGGATTCAAACATTGGTGAGAAATCCGGTTCTCATTTAAAAACTCGCATCGGAGCTCGGGAGATAAACCATGTGTCTTTTGAACGAAGAAGAAGGTAGTCTTCCTTAACAGAAGGCCTAATGAAGATATGTTTATGGTCGATGACACCCTCCTTGATGTCTCCATTGAACTAAAAATCGGATAGAGCTTTGCGAATGACCTCAATGGAATGCTTACTATGTAAAAATTTACCCATAAGAGCAAAATGAAGGGGAGACGCCAAGGTCTGTTCTTCATCATCAGAGAAGGAGATAGCAGGTGCACCTTTGTATGTTGACACAGATCTAGCGGCCAGGCGAGGAGGTTCCTCAACCCGACCGGATACCGCGTCGACAAAGGACTTAGCCATCCTTAGGTGACGCCGGCCCGG
>JANAVB010010198.1:24004252-24171752 GCA_029216955.1 Iris pallida
TTCACGAACATCATGTATTTTGTGGACTTTTATTATTCATATATACTCATGTGCTCTTATGTACTCTCATGATCTCATGAGCTTCATGTATAAACTATCATATACAATAACGTAACCTGTCTAGATCCTTGTGTATTGATTGGGGCATGGGAGAGTAGAAATAGTCATGTGAACAATTCCAAAGTAGTGTAATCATGTGCAAATCAAGCCGTTCACATGTCTATCTTGTACTCTAGACCACATAGTCACTTACAGTTCTCTATTACCATATATAGATAGATTTGTTTATTAGTTTCTCTCTTTCTTTTCATGTTTATTTCTTACAGCATTTTATGTACCTTAACCTATCACATACTTTATATTTCGATCAAGATATGAACTGTCACTACAAAAAAATAACAATTATTGATGGTTTATAAGTTGACAGTCGTCGAAAACCGTCAACAATAGTGGTTATCTTAACGGTTTTAGGCTTACGTCAAGAGAGGCCACATTTTATGTTAGTTTAGCAATTTTATAGTATAATAGTTGACGGTTTTAGATGATCCGTCAAGAAACATCAATTTATTTATTGACGTTTTGGTGATAACTGTCAACAAATGTATGTGCAGAAAACTTGGCGGGATTTTTTCAGCTGCCATTTTAGTAATTTTTTAAATCTTTCAGTTTTGTTGACGGTTGTGGTTGTTTTTAATCGATGAAGCCAGCAAAAATTTTCCCGATCATCCTCTTCATTTTCTCCTCTTCCCCTAACCTTGTCCTCCCTAAGAGAGAGCCCCCTATTCCTCTCCTCTAAAGAGCCTCCCACAGAGCCACCCCCCACTCCTCTCATCTCTCTTCTCCATCTCAAAACCCTCATCCCCAAATCCATCCTATATCATCCCTAAACCTAATCCTAGATCCGGAGGGAAGGGGATTTTCAAATCAAAGCTCCCGTGAGCGATGGCACGTCGTCATCGAGCTCCGACGGGTGATACCGGGGTGTCTCTCGGTGGAGCACCGGTGAGATCGTTACAACATAGATTTCTTGCAGCATGTTCAGCGTGCTCACCACCTCCCCCTCCTTCGCATGCCCTGGCCAACCATGAGCTGCTGGGGCTAGCGAGCATCATCCCCTACGGTAGCAACAATATGTTGTGGAGCCTAAACGCCCTCCCTTCCCCCCTCGCGGATGCTCCGGCGGATCATCGTCCAGGAGATACTGAGCCTTACGGGGCTGGAAGCAATCTATGAGCTCCGGAAGGGCAAGGTGAGGGCGATGGTGGCAAATCATCACGTCAATCATGCCTCATGCTTAAGATCTGAGGGCACATGAAAATCGTAGTGGTAAAGTCACCAACTTGCATGGTATTAACATGTTCAGAATATTGCATTTTCTCAATAGATACAGAACCTGTTAGTAATCTTTACATTTTTACTACAAAAACTGTTCATTATTCTGCCTAGTTTACTAACGTTTCTAATATTTTTGTCTATATTTTTGCTTCGGTCACCGAGTAAAACCGAAATCTTCTAAATTTTGGCTGAAGAATCGGTAATATTGGATATGGTATTTAAAATTTTCTAGTATCACAAAGGATATGCCCCTCAAAAGTTTCTGATAAAGACTTTGTTGTTGTTATAGACTGGTATTTTCCTATATTGGACAGTTTCGACCAACACTAAGCTTCAGATGGCATGCACATAACCTAAAACTCTGAACTTGCCAAAAATTAGCTGAGTTTTTCGATCTTTGCATATTGGAAAAATCTATTATGCAAATTACGTAAATTGGGGCCATCATATTGGAAAAATCTATTGTACAAATTATGGGCGGTATTTCACCAGACACACTAAAGAAATTGGGAACAGTGAATAGCACTTATAATCCTCGCCTTACACGAAAAACATTATTGGTGTTCCTTTCTTATTGTGTCCAATGTTCTTTTTCATTTATGAATGAATTAATCAATATATTATATATTTTCTGTTGAGTAAATTAAATGGTCCAAATGTCTTTGAGCTCTACTTTTCTTATGTTCAGAATATTGCATTTGGTGCTTTTACTACAGAACCAATTAGTAATCTTTACAGAACCAGTTTATAATATTGCATTTTGTGCTTTTACTACAGAACCAGTTAGTAATCTTTACATACAATTGCAAATAGATGTGGACTGAAGGTGCGAGATGTGTTGACATATTGAATATACTGCCATCTTTGATATCCTTGCTCATGTTGAATGCCACTTTTTAGTATTCATTTGACCTGTATAATTGTTATCACTATTTATTGACTTTTATAATTGTTATATAAATTTTTTCACTTGTATCGCAATTTTGAATCAACCAGATGGGTACATAAATATGGTTCTTCTTGTGATAATTTGCTTGAGTTAATCATATATTCGGGAAAAAAATATGGTTAACGAACTATATCAATGCATCATACTGTGTGTATGTGAGGTATGCTATATGGTAATCATGGAATATTTTACTTATGTAGCCATTTATGAGAATTATAACATTTGCTATTTTTAGGGACCTTCGGCCTTCTACAGGGGTTCATTCCAAATTTTGGTCGGCTGGGATCATGGAATGTGATTATGTTTTTGACCTTGGAGCCGGTTACAGGGATCTTGAACTTAAATCAGACTGTTGCATACTGTTCTTGTTATAGGTGAAATTGTGTCAAGGACAAATTAGGCTTATTATAAGTAATACTGGGTTCAATCTTGTTGTGAAGGAAATATGGAAGGCCACTTAATTTAAGGGAAAAATGGCATTTAGGGACGTCGGAAAGGCAATAATGTTCACTTATTTTAAAGTAATCTGGAAGGCAATACTGCTCACTTAGATAGGTAATCACAAATATTCATTCTCCTAAACCTCCCATTTCTTTGAAGTTCGAGAGTTCCTAAATTAGGAATACTCTTCTGAAATTTGCCCCTTGTGCATTTTGTGGGGCTAGTTTTGGCATGAGATATAGCTTGAAATTCTTATTTAATTATTGAAATTTAAGAACTAAGCAAGAGATGATGAGATGGTGGTAACGACAAGATTCATCTTCAAAAGAAAATCATTTGATTGTTGTGCTAATATTGATGGACAAGATAACTAACTACAGGATGCTGAATCGCTGATGTACTTAGTGAAGTTAAATTCCTTTTACTTGTATAGGGGACTACCGTACATTGACAAATAATATGAGGCTAATTAGTCTTCTGAAATTTGGCCCTTCTGTATTTTGTGGAGCTAGTTTTAGCATGAGATAGCTTAAAATTCTTATTGTTAGCTAAAGTACAAATATTGTATTCCCCCTACAGAATGTTGAACAACTGATGTACTTAGTGAAGTTAAATTTCTTTTCCTTGTATAGGGGACTACCGTACATTGATAAATAATATGAGGCTAATTAGTCTTCTAAAATTTGGCCCTTCTGCATTTTGTGGGGCTAGTTTTGGCATGAGATAGCTTGAAATTCTTATTGATATCTAAAGTACAAATCTTGTATCCCCCCCTTTTTTTTTTCTTTTGATCTCTTTCACCTGAGTTATCTTACACTCATGTTGTTTCACTTCCATGAAAGACTCATTATGATAGTTATTGGCCTATTGTATCAGCTCTTTGGGATGTGCTTCTACAATTTGCTTTGTTGCTACCTTTTATGTAAATGATATATATTTTTGATTGCTTAGCATGTGTATCTTGTGTTTAGATTTATTAAAGATTAAAAATTTGACGTCTCCAAATTGGACCCAATGGTTGCTGTACAGTTATCTTCTTTTCAGAAAATTTTCTTTTTGACTAATAAAATTGCAATCAAGATCCAAAATGTGTATTTTCCTTGTGGTTATACTAACCCCTCCAATTCTTTTCATACTATTTTAGCCACACTCTCCTGATAATCGAGCATTCGCAAGAGAATGCAAAGATGTGAAAATTGACAGAGTATATACATAGGTTCAATGTTTAAATTCATAAGTTATTTTCATGATATCAGTGATTCTGCAAAATGAGATAATATCATTTTGTTTCTCATGAACATGCTTGGTTCATCTAAGAAATTGCTTGATTAATGATGGGATATTTTATGTTTAAGTTGTGTAGTTTTCTATTAATTTGTTCAAAGATTATTTCATTGGTTGTTCTATTTCAGGATAGTTGGGCACTTTATCTTGTTCTAATTTTTTGTTACAAGTTTATATGAATATGCATCTTAATGCCACTTGCATCTTAATAGCTCGATTAATTTTTAGGAACTCACATTGGCTAACCTGGCAGTCCCTATTAGACACTAGTATGCACAAGACTGGCCATATACCTCCTTTGTAAAGAGAATATTCAACTGTGGATTGACACAGGTATTATTCTTCTGTCAAATGTAAGTACATGACAAGATTTGGAATCACTTTATATTTGGTTAACTTTCCTTTATGATTACTTTAGTGTCAAATTTATATTTGGTGGCGAATGGACAGATTAGCATTCCTTTGAGCCTTTAACTTTAGTGTCAATTGTAAGCCGCTAACTCTTCAAGTTCAAGCTTCAAAACAGTTTACATGTTTCTCCATTTTCTTTAAGTTTTGGTCTTTTTTTCTTATATTCATAATACGATCACAGTGGTACTCCATCTTTGTCAAGCTAATAGACTAAAAGAATCCTTGTTTATGAATTGGAATTGAGTACTTAGCATTCTGTTATAGATTATCTATAGTGTATTGTAAAACAGAATTGGATGAAATTTTCCTCTATTGCCCTTAATTGGAAGTTCTATTATGGATTATATCAGCAAAATCATTAGAAAAATAATTCAATGATTTATACAGATCTCTTTGGACTATAATAATTTCTTTCTTGTTGGATTATAACTGATAACAAAATAAAATGACAATAAGGCCTACAAGTCAATACAATGAATAAATTCTAGTCTCAAACTCCTCACAAAAAATTATATAATATTTGATAGTGGTTAGTTTTTTATGATGGATTATATCGGCCATTGCCATGGCTTTGAGTGGCAGCTTGCAGACCTGTTTGGGCTTACATTGCATTGCAATGCAAGCAGCAATGCAAGCAGCGGCAGTAGCCCAAGCAGCACCAACTTGCCAAGGCAATTGTTTGCCTTGGTGTTGCAGCAAGCATTGGCTTGCCTTGGCCAATTCCTGTTTTTGCATTAGCAGAGCAGTAACGGTGCCGGCACCTGGCCGCCCCCGACGTGCCCTCGCCGGGGAGCCTGGCCGCACGCAGCCCGCGCACAGCCCCGTGCGCCGCCGCGCGTGCACAGCGCACCAGCGGCAACAGTCCGCACTTGGCGCGCGCGAGCGCGAACGGCGTGGCCGCCGCCGTCGTCGCCGCCATGGCCGGCCACGCACCGCCGTGGGTGGCCCCCCTCCGGCGAGCTCCGTCGCAGAGTCCCCTGACGGCCACCGTCCTCCAGGACGCGCCGTCGAGGCGATTTGTGCATTTTGTGCGACGTCCCGTCGTGACGCGCCCGGGATTGAGTTCGTTTTGGCACTCTGTCGCAGCGACTTTGTGCACGTTTTCCCAGAGATTCGACCATTGTATTAGCAATTTCTTCGCTCCGTTGCAATCTCGGTATATCCACCTTCATCCCTGTCAATTTTCGTCCGTTAATTTTATCGTTTGATACATGAAAACCTGCCACCAAGTTGACCGTTTAAATTGTATTAAATTTGGACAGTTTCGTGGGGCCAACTTCGTCAGTTTGTATCTACTCCACTGCAGCTCCGTTTGGCATGCTACCAGTTCCGGTGCGAAGCTGGTATAACCCTCTTGCTACCCCTCCAGTTTCGTTTCATTGTGAGCTTGTTTGATTGGTTGAATTCGACGCCAAAGTTGGTCGTCCGAATTCATAATTTCCAACTTGTAAAATTCTATTTTTGAACACGGGACCCCAGATTTCATTTTTGATATAACCATTAGACTTGTGGCGTCGTTCTGGCATGTTTTCATATAAAATTTGTTAGATTTGGAGAACGTGGGCCCTAGCACATTTTTCGGTACAAAGTGGATCCCACATTCTGGGTCAACGGGACTTTTTGACGCCGGCTCATCGGAATCCAATTCCGGATATACCGTTGAGTTCGTATCGTCATTCTGGACTCGTTGACATATAATTTGCTAGGTTTTGGTGGACATTAGATCCGACACGTATTTCGGTGTAAGTCGTATACCAATATCCGGGTCAACGGGTCATTTTGAGATCGGCTCATCGGAATCCAATTTCGGATATACCGTTGAGTTCGTATCATCATTCTGGACTCGTTGACAGGTAGTTTTTTGAGTTTTGAGAACTTTGGCTCCGGCACGCATTTTCGTGCAAATCGGAATTCCAAGTTCTGGTCAACGGGCCAAATTGAGATCGGGTCAACGGAATCCAATTCTGGAGATACCGTTGGGTTCGTATCGATATTCTGGTTTCGTAGACATATAATTTGTTATATTTTATTGACTTGTTTTCTTGCACATTTTTGGTGCAAAATGGCTCCGACACGGACACCGTTTTGACCCAAAATTACCTTTTTGCCCTTGTGTCCAAATTGGACCGATGGGTAGGCTATCCTAGCTAATTTGACCATTCTGGACACGTTGGCGATGTTTATTTCATCGTCCGACAATATTTGTTGATAATTTCTCTGAGTCTAACCTTTTTATAATTAATTAATAATTAATTCATATAATGTTCGTATTTCGGGATTAGTACAACGAAACTGGGATCAGCCAATTCCAGTGATCTCACATCGCTAAAATTGACAAGTTGGACACGTGGATCACTATAATAAGATTATCAACCTTACCGATAATCTTCTTATTTCAATTTGCGTGTCGAAAGTTTCAACGTACAAATAACGAAGTACACTTTATATTAGACTAGAATTGACCCTGTTTGACCAGAGTTGACCAGTTGACCCAAAGTCAACTGTAAGTCAACACTTGACCTAGTTTGACTAGATTATTGACCGGAGTCGACCTAGGGTTGTTTTGACTTAGAAGAACCTAGGATAAAATAGATTGTTTGTGGATTCATTTATTTCCAACTTGAACACCTTGTAACCTGTGTTGCTTTAAATAGGACTCTGTGGCTTCAGTGGGACCCCCTATACTTATCAGCTGTTCAGGTTATCGAGGCGAGTACATTCTCTGATCATTTCATATCCTATTTAGAATTATTTTCTGCAGTAGATTACTTTACTTGTACTGTCACGATGGCCACACGGATTGGTACTATATGGACCCTTTCTTGAGATGTTATCCTTAGGGAGCATCGGGTACTCTATGTTCTGTGCGTTTCACTTACATGGCGTATCACTATGCTTCGTTGGTTCTTCGATCACTTGTGACATTTACTCTTATGATCACAGAGTCTTCCTAGAATCCTTATCCCATTTATGGGACTACTATGTATCACCTTCGGGGTCTATCACCTTCGGGGTCTATCACCTTCGGGGGCTGTTACATAGCATCATATAACATAACCTGGCTGGATCCTTGTGTATTGATTGGGGGTACGGGGGAGTAGAAATGGATATGTGAATAATACCCAAGTAGTGTAGCATCAGAATCTCTTCCATAGTGTAGCATCAGAATCTCCTATGCCATTTATATGTCTATATTGTACTCTGACTCACTAGCCACATGTTAGTTTTTTATTTATAGTAGATATTTCTATTACAGCTTTCTCTCTCTGTTTACATACTGCACTTCTTTCAGTACTTGTATCTTACTTTACTGCATGAATATATTTTCTAACCTGCTATGAACTGTTGAGATGTATTGTGCTCGCTCCAGTCCTGACTGGACCTGTTGATAAATTTTTTCAGATAGCCTGGGATTGCCTGCTAGCCTAGAGGAAACATGGTAGAGGTTGTTTAGGTAGTTATTTCATTTGTTTGGAGTTGTATTTACCTTCTGGATTACTGTATCTGTATTAGAGTTTTGAGATGTATTTCTGGGTTTATGTATCTTAGACACTTAGACTTCTATCTCCTGTATCTCCTTTGGATTTCATGTTTTATCTATCCTTACCATGCTCTACCTTAGATGTGATTGAGTCTGTATCTGCTATGTCACCCCCATTCGGGGAGTATAAACTATTTAGTCTTATACTGTTAGATGCATTGAGACCTAGGACTACGTTCTACCACCGACACTGCGGCGTAGGCTGGGCGTTGTTACGTTCTCGTGCCCTAACTCTAGGGTGCGGGTCGTGACACGTAGCATGCAGCAACAGCAGTAGGCTCTTTGAGCATTTGTAATAGCAAATGCAACAGCAATAACTTGCAGTAGTAGTAGCAATAGCAGTAGCAGTAGCAGTAGGAGCAATGCAGGGCAGTTGGCCATTGGTTTTGGGCTTAGGATATATAGAGAGGGGTTTAGTTTTAGAGTTTGGCTTTGGGGTTCTATTGTACGTATCAAAGAAACAGTTGTGTATCATAGATATGAGGTTAGTATCAGATTTATTAGATGTTAGTTTGTACCAGAGTTTGGGGTTAGCTTTAGATGTTAGAGTGTTAGCTTGAGGTATCAATAGATTAGTTGTATAGTTAATTTCATATGAAGGTATATATATTGATATGTTAGTTAGGACGATTTCTGATTTGAATGTTAGAGTAGATATCTGATATCCTAAACTAGTTCAGAGGCTTTAGGTCTTCGGTTTATGTATCAGTTTTGGTCTTTGGGTTGAGTATGTGATAGGTATAGTAGTTTCACGGATTTGGGGGTCTTTTGGGTTGGGTATCAATCCGCATGGAGGCAAGTAAGGTGAGCACTCGTAATTGTTAAATAACTTATCTAAATTTTAGTCACTGGCCTCCAATATGAATGCTCAAAGGGATTTTTTTCCAAATAAATGACTTCATGCCCTTTAGGGTTAAGTAGGTGATATAAGGGTCCCAAATACTAAACAAACTCAACAACTATAGGATTATGCAAGTATTGTTGCTAGTCTGTAAGAAAGAAATTATTTTTTTTCATTAAGTCAAACTAAATATTGTAATGCTTCAAAAATTTCTTGTTTGGGCAATCAAAGTGCTTGTTGAATGGAAACCACCAGTCAAATAAGGATATCTTAGTGCATCTTAGAAGTTTTTGTGAGCTATTTCTTTGTAACTTTTACACATTTTCAATATAGCTAGCCTTCAGATTCTGTAATACTGAGTTGATACTTTGTGTTCTTGTTCTCTCAGGAACTTGCTAAAAATGAAGGTGCATGCATGCTGTGAATAGGGGAATGCTGTGGATATGGCTAGGGATGTGCTCCGATATGGTTTGCTACTTTTTGTTTTTTATTTTTATAGCGTTGGTGGGTTTTGTTTTGTGGTGACAAGTAATGGATGTTTGTAGTTTGGATATTTAAGTGGTATGGAAATAACAGATATGGGATGTGTACTTTATGGTTGGATTATGTTGTGGTTGGACAAGTGAAGAATACATGTACTGGGATGTGTGTTGGATGTTTTTGTTGTATGAACAATATAGTTTGTTAATATAAAATTTAGATTTTATAGTAGTTTGATGTGTAGCTTCTGGATTGATATTATGTGTGGTTGATTGATATTATATAATTCTTGACGAAATTTTGGCATGCTTCTCTTGACGGTACTTTGGATAGCTTCTTTTGACGGTTGTCAAACATCATCTTTAATTCATATCATGCTGTATAATAGCCATGAATTACTACTTTTCATAATAGGTTTTGTCCGTCAAAACAAATATTTTTCTTGACGGCTAAAGGCCGTCATCTAGGCCGGAGTCAAGAAAGTTTTGTCTACGTTGACGGTTTCTAAAAACTGCTATCTTGACGGCTAAAAACAGTCAAGAAAACTACTTAATATGACGGCCAAATACCATCAAGAAAAGCCCTGTCAGCGACTATCAAGAAAATGGGGGTCTTTTCTTGACTCCGGCCTAGTTCACGGATATGCAATTGTCAAGATACCTATTTCTTGACAGGGAATCACCGTCAAGAAAAGCCCTTATTCTTGTAGTGTGCATGAGATGTATTATGCTCATTCCTGTCCTGATTGGACTGTTAAAAATATTACAGGTGATGAGGAGGAGTTCTGTCCTATATATTATGGCACAGGCTTAGACACTGGTGACTTGGACCCTCAGGAGGATCCTACAGTTACTGAAGACTTGTCTATTGTCAAGATTAGATCTCTAGACTAGTTTCCCATTAGTTGTCTTCTTTCACGTACTTTCAGTTTCTGGATATTGGTGATGTTTGTATATTCAGATATTACTCTCATTTGTAGCTGGTTGGAGATTATTTCCTTATCTTATCTTTACATCTATTCTCTTATTCCACTTTAGATGCTGTGATTGAGTTGTACCTTCATATTGTCGTCCTTTTGGAGTGTATATCATTATACAAGTATGGTTATTGCTAGATGTTGTTACCTAGGACAGCGTTCTACTGTCGATACTGCGGCGTAGGCTGGACGTACCCACTTCTCCTGCCCTTACACTGGGTGCGAGCGTGACACAAATTTTAGTGGTAGCCTATGCAGGTCCTGTTGCAACTAGTGCAATTTCGTAGTGGTACTCGAACTAGAATATCGCTACAGCCTGCAGTAGGATATAGGATATAAGTTAAGGTACTCAATCATATTAGGAAAGCTCTTATCTAATTCTTGCTACTAATTACCTTCTTTTGAAATGAACTGTCCTCCTTTGATTATGTCACTTCCTTCTCAGTAATTGATTCTTTGTTTTGATCTGTCTTCAGGATGGTGGAGACACGATCACAGTGCTCTGGTCTAAGGGATACCGCTGAGAGGTCTGCCACTTCTCGACCGACTCAGCAGGACCCGGGGACCACATAACCTCTTGTTCCAGCTCAGGTGGGACCGTTTGTAACTTTTAGGGGAGCTCCTCCACTGGTTTCGAAGACTACCCAAGGGGTTCAGGGGATGCCACCACCACCACCACCTCAGGGGGCAGTTGATATGGGGCAGTTCTTTGCCTTCATGCAGCATATGATGGAGACTGAGCGATGCCTGGTAGAGGATATGAGGCAGAGCATTGACAATGCCCATCAGCTAGCCATGGTGTCAGTAAAGAAGGTGACTATCCAACCACAAGAAGGGCAGATACACCCGTACCAGTCGAGGACTCCTGGCATTCAGGATTTCAGAAGATGTGGCCACGAGACTTCAAGGGTACCGATGGTATCCTATATGCCGACGACTGGATTGAGCATATAGAAAAGATCTTTCATCTCGCAGAGATACCAGTTAGACTTCAGATAGTTGCAGCGGGAAGCCAAATGCAGGACCTTGCCCGCACATAGTACCAGACCGAACCCAGGGTTGGTACACAGGGGCAGATTTGGGAGGGTTTCAAGAAGCTCATCAAGGAGAAGTTCTTCTCCGACACAGCACTTGGTGCCTTGGAGACACAGTTCGAGAATCTGGTCCAGGAAAACCAGACAATAGAGGAGTACGCCGGAAAGTTCTGTCATCTGGGCAGATTTGTGGAAGGCCTTAGCGAGACAGCAAAGGCTAGGAGGTTCAGGAAGGGCTTTGTTAACGAAGTTAAGTCCTTGACCAAGAGCAAAATAAATGCTACTTTCGAGGAGATTTTGACGGAAGCTATGGCAGTAGAGGACGACCTCGAACTGAAACTAAAGAGAGGTCATGATTTACATGGAGCCAGCGGCAGTGGAGGCCCGGCTAAGAGGCCCCATTATCAGCAGCAGCATCAGCAGAAGCCGTTCCAGTAGCAGCAGTTCTAGAGTCAGGGTCGTGCGCCTTTTCAGCAGAAGCAGATACAGCAGGCGCCTAGATAGCAGCAAGTCATCAGTTCCACTTTCTGCAAGAAGCCAGGATATGTGTGGAATGAGTGTAGAAAGAGGCTAGGCAAGTGCCTTCTTTGTGGTTCAGTGAAGCACCAGCTGAGGGTCTGTCCCATGTCTTTGGGATGTTCAGCTCAGGGTGCAAGAGCCAAGGCACCGGCAGGACAGCAGAAGGGACCATTGTCGACCAAGCAGCAAAAGTTTACCCAGTACCAGCAGCAGAACAGAGGAGGTCAGCAGGGGCGAGCCTTTGCCATGTCAGCCGAGGATGCAGAGGCAGTAGGAGATCTGATAGCAGCTTCTGTTCTTCTCGAATCCTTTCCTGCATTCGCTTTGTTTGATTCGGGGGCTTCCCATTGTTTTATGTCTGTATCTTTTCCTATTAGATACCAGCTTTCTTCTGAACCATTGCCTAGGACTTGCAAGATCACGACTGGGGGTGGTATCATCCTCGTCCGTGATGTTTGCAAGGACCAGAGGGTAGTTTCGGAAGGCCGAGAACTGGATGTGAGTCTGCTCGTAATGCCATTACCGAAGTATGATACTATAATCGTTATGGATTGGTTGAGCAGGCACCATGCCAGTATAGATTATCGCGGTGGTAGAGTTCTCTTCAGAGTTCTAGGAGAGCCAGAGTTTGATTTCACAAGACGAGAGATGGACCAGAGCAGCGGAGTCTTCTGTGGAGCTTCAGTAGAGGAGCAGAGCGTGCCACATCCAATGATAGATGAGTTCATAGATGTATTCGCGGAGGAGTTGCCAAGGTTACCTCCGGACAAAGATGTGGAGTTCTCTATAGGTTAGGTGTCCGGCGTAGAGCCGATATCCCAGCACATCTATAGAGTGAACAACAACGAGCTAGTGTAGTTAAAGAAGCAGGTGGTTGAGTTGCAAGACAAAGGCTTCATCCAATCGAGTTCTTCACCGTGGGGTACACCAGTACTCTTTGTGCCAATGAAGGATGGGTCGATATGGAAGTGTATCGACTACAGGGCTCTCAACATTCTTACGATCAAGAACAAGTACCCGCTGTCGAGGATTGATGACCTGTTTGATCAGTTGAACGGAGCGAAGGTATTCTCCAAAATTGATCTGAGGTCAGGTTACCATCAAGTGAAGGTGAAGAAGGAGGACATTCCAAAGACAGCATTTAGGATGCGGTATGGCTAGTTTGAGTTCATGGTGATGCCGTTTGGGTTAACTAACGCCCCGACGGTATTCATAAACTTGATGAACAAGGTGTTCCACCAGTACTTGGACAAGTTTGTGGTGGTGTTCATCAACAACATCTTGGTATATTCGAAGACCCCAGAGGAGCACGAGGAGCATTTGAGAGTGGTTCTGGAGACTCTCAGGATGGAGCAACTTTACGATAAGCTTTCGAAGTGTGAGTTCTTCCTAGATCAAGTTGATTTTCTATGTCATGTTGTGACCAGAGATGGGATCTCAGTAGACCCAAAGAATATCATAGCAGTTGAGGCGTGGACAGCATCGAGTTCAGTTTCAGAGTTCAGGAGCTTTCTGGGATTTGTAGGCTACTACAGGTGGTTCATTTATGATTTCTCCCGGATTGCAGAGCCATTGACTAGGCTAACCCAGAAGGGCACATAGTTTATCTGGTCAGAGGAATATCATATTGCTTTCGATGAGTTGAAGAAGCGACTGACGACAGCCCCCATTTTGACATTACCATCAGGATCAGGCGGGTTCACTATCTACAGTGATGCCTCAGGGAAGGGTTTGCGTCGTGTCTTGCAGCAACATGGGAAGGTGATTGTCTATGCATCTAGCCAATTACGTCCGCATGAGAAGAACTACCCTACCCATGATTTGGAGTTGGTGGAAGTTATCTTTGCTCTTAAGTTGTGGAAGCACTATCTATACGGAGAGCGTGTGGAGATCTTCACAGACCACAAAAGCTTGAAGTATGTGTTTACACAGAAAAAGCTCAACATGAGGCAGCGCAGATGGTTGGAGTTGATGAAGGACTTCGATATTTCCTTTCAGTATCACCCAGGGAAGGCTAACGTGGTTGCCGATGCCGTGAGTAGTTATCCGGTAGCTATGTGTTTGACGATGGATCATCACTTGTTAGCCGATTTAAAGAGCTTGGGGATCGAGGTGATTGTGCCAGGAGTTCAGATACAAATGTGGGGCCTTCAAATTTAGTCGGACATGATAGAGAGGATCAAGTCGACTCAGTTCGAGGATGTTACTCTGCGGTGTATCCGAGAGCAGGTTCGAGCAGGATTGGTGGATGATGTGTTTTTTCTTACAGAAGATGGCGCATTGAGGCACGGTTCCAGACTATGTATGCCTAGCGAAGTGCTTCGGATACGCAGGAGGCCCATCATTCTCAGTACTCTATGCATTCAGGTGCTAACAAGATGTATAGGGATCTGAAGGAGCATGTATGGTGGTATGGGATGAAGCGGGAGGTAGCTCGCTTTGTAGCCAGATGCTTGGTCTGTCAGTAGGTTAAGGCAGAGAGGTAGAGGCCAGGAGGACTGTTACAGCCATTACCCATTTCAAAGTGGAAGTGGGAGCACATCACGATGGACTTTGTTTCTGGATTGCCGCGTACACCAGGAGAAAAGACACGATTTGGGTCATCGCAGGTAGGTTGACCAAGTTAGCCCAATTTTTGCCATTTAAGGTGGGTACGTCTACTGAGAGGCTAGCAGAGATGTATATGCAACAGATTATCAGGATACACATAGTTTCGGTGAGCATTGTCTCGGATTGCGGTGGTCACTTTACTTTCTATTTCTAACAGAGTCTGTAGACAAGTTTGGGCACTCAGCTCAAGTTCAGTACTGCATACCACCCTCAAATGGACGGACAGTCAGAGAGGACTATGCAGACACTCGAGGACATGCTGTGGGCTTGTGTCTTAGATTTTGGAGGCTCATTGGAGGATTATTTATATTTAGTAGAGTTTGCATACAATAACAGTTTCCAGACCAGAATTGGGATGTCACCATTCGAGGAACTGTACGGGGGTAGATGTCGTACACCCTTTTTTTGGGACGATATTGGAGAGCGAGCTTGTCACGACCTGCACCCTAGGATAAGGGCACGAGAAAGTAACAACGCCCAGCCTACGCCGCAGTGTCGGCAGTAGAACGCTGTCCTAGGTCTCATGCATCTAACAGTATAAGACTAAGCAGTTTATACTTCCCGAATGGGGTGACATAGCAGAATGTAAACTTAATCACATCTTGGGTAGAGCATAGTGGAAGATAGATAAAACATGAAATCCAAAAGAAATACAGCAGATAGAAGTCTAAGTGTCTAAGATACACAACCTAGAAATACATCTCAAAACTCAAATACAGAAATCCATAAATATAACTCAAGACAACTGAAAATAAACTGAGCAAACCCTAGCTATCTATACAACCTCTACTGTGTCTCCTCTAGGCTAGCAGGCAACCTCCAGGCTATCTGCAAAATTTATCAATAGGTCCAGTCAGGACAGGAGCGAGCACAATACATCTCAATAGTTCATAGCAGGTTAGAAAATATAAACATACAGTAGAGTAAGATACAGGATCTGAAAGAAATACAGTATGTGAACAGAGAGAGAACTGTAATAGAAATATCTACTATAAATAGAGAACTAACAGTGGCTAGTGATGTATAGTACATGATAGCACATGTGAACAAGACAGATTTGTACATGATCTACACTAAAGAGTTTCACATGATCTACACTACTATGGGATTGTTCATATGACTACTAGCACTCCCCCGTTTTCCTCAATCAATACACAGGGATCTAAGCAGGTTATGTTATGTACATGATATCACATGGGGGCCCATGAAAGGGTACACATGATAGTATACATGAGGGCTCTGTGAACATGAGAGTACATGATTCACAAGAGTGTACATGTATGGTGAAAGCACAGGAGTACATGATGAAAGTGAAACACACATGACACAATGTACCCGATGCACCCGAGGGGGATAACATCGCATGAAGGGATCCATATAGTACTAATCCGTGATAATATCGTGACAGCATCAAGTAAAGTAATCTAAAGTAGGAATATAATTCTAAGCAGGATATGAAATGATCAGAGAATGTACTCGCCTGATAACCTGAACAGCTGATAAGTATAGGGGGTCCAAATGAAGCCACAGAGTCCTATTTAAAGCAACACAGGTTACAAGGTGTTCAAGTTGAAATAAATGAATCTCTACAAGCAATCTATATTATCCTAGGTTCTTCTAAGTCAAATCAACTCTAGGTCAACTCCGGTCAACAATCTAGTCAAACTAGGTCAAGTGTTGACTTACAGTTGACTCTTGGTCAACTGGTCAACTCTGGTCAAACAGGTCAATTCTAGTCTAATTATTAAAGATATAAAGTGTACTTCGTTATTGGTACGTCGAAGCTTACGACACGTAAATCGAGATGAGATGATCAACGATAAAGTTGATAATCTTATTACAGTGATCCACGTGTCCATCTTGTCAATTTTAGCGATGTGAGATCACTGGAATTGACTGAGCTCAGTTTCGTTGTACTAATCCCGAAATACGAACATTATAAGAATTAATTATTAATAAATTATAAAAAGTTTAAACTCAGATAAATTATCAACAAACATTGTCGGACGATGAAATAAGCATCGCCAACGTGTCCAGAATGGTCAAATAGCTAGGATAGCCTACCCAACGGTCCAATTTGGATACAAGGGCAAAAAGGTAATTTCGAGTCAAAATGGTATCCGTGTCGGAGCCGTTTTGCACCGAAAAACATGCAAGAAAATAAGTCTATAAAATATAACAAATTATATGCCCACGAAACCAGAATGATGATATGAACCCAACGTATCTCCAGAATTGGATTTCGATGACCCGTTCTCAATTTGGTCCGTTGACCAGAACTTAGAATTTCGATTTGCACAAAAATGCGTGCCGAAGCCAATGTTCTCAAAACTCAACAAACTACATGACAACGAGTCCAGAATGACAATACGAACTCAACGGTATATCTGGAATTAGATTCCGATGTGTCGATCTCAAAATGACCTGTTGATCCGGATATTGGTGTCCAACTTGTACCGAAATGCGTGCCAGATCCAATGTCCACCAAAAACTAGCAAATTATATGTCAACGAGTCTAGAATAACGATACGAACTCAACGGTATATCCGAAACTGGATTTCGATGAGCCGGCGTCAAAAAGTCCCGTTGACCCGGACTGTGGGACCCACTTTGTACCGAAAAACGTGCCAGGGCCCACGTCCTCCAAATCTAACAAAATTTATATGAAAACATGCCAGAACGACGCCACAAGTCTAATGGTGGTGTCAGAAATGAAATCTGGAGTCCCCTGTTCAAAAATGGAAATTTACAAGTTGGAAATTATGAATTCGGACGGCCAACTTTGGCGTCAAATTCAGCCAATCAAACAAGCTCACAATCAACCAAACTGGAGGGGTAGCAAGAGAGTTATACCAGCTTCGCACAAGAAGAAGTAGCACGCCAAACGGAGCTACGATGGAGGAGGTACAAGCTGACAAAGTTGACCCCGCGAAACTATCCAAAATTAATACAATTTAAACGGTCAAATTGGTGGTCGGTTTTGAGGCATCAAACGGTAAAATTAACGGACGAAAATTGACAGGAATGAAGGTGGATATACCAAGATTGTGACGGAGTGAATAAATTGCCGATCCAATGGTCAGATTCCCAGAAAAATGCGTACGAAGTCGCTGCAACGGAACGCAAATTCTGAACCAATCCTGTGCGCGTCACGACGGAACTTCGTGCAAAATGTACGAATCGTCTCGATGGCGCATCCCGGAGGACGGTGGCCGTCAGGGGGCTGCTCACCGGAGTAGGGCGCACAGCCAAGGGGGCCACGACGATCGTATGCGTGCAACTGCTAGTGGCGCGGCCTGGCCTACCGACGAGGTACGGCGACGCGCTGCCTGGCCTGGCCCGGCGAGGCAGGGGCGGTGCGTCCGAGGGGCGGCGGTCACGGCGAGATGGAGGAGGTGGTGGCTCGGGTTGATAGGTTAAAGTGGTGGTGGTGATGATATTGAAGATGAGGAGGAAGAAGGAGGAGAAGAGGTGGCGCGGTGGAGGTCGACCGACGGCGATGGATGTCGGCCAGGGGGCGTGAGGTGGTCGGGTGCAGAGGAGTGGGAGGAAGGCTGTTGGTGTTGGGTTGTTGCTGTTGGAGTTGTAGTTGTGGAAAAAAAAGAGTGGGAGTGAGAGAGAAGAATGAAATAATTGAATAGTTAATGAGAGAGGGGGAAAAAAAAACTTGGGAGTTAGGGCCGGCCACTTGTAGCTGGTTGGGGTTTGTGGGAAATTGATGAGAGTTGGAGGAAAATTGATCGTGAGGATTAAATGAGGGAAATCAATGGCTAGGAATTAATTAGCTAAAAAAATTTGGGTCATTCCAATGGATTAAAATCAATAGAATTTCTATTAAATATATAAAAAAGGTAGAAAGAGTAATTGATATTTTGGGCAAAAAAATATGAAAGTGATATGATGGAGAGTAACATGGAGCTGGGATGGACTCGGTGGAGCCAGATTGGGTCAAAATTAGACATTATGCAATAATCGAATTAAAAATTAGGTGTTGATGATCATAAGTAAATAAGTAGCACATGGGGATTCCAATAAATGGGACACAAGTGTCGGACGGGTAGTAGGCTCATTGTGGGCCATGTCCATAGTTGGGGCTGACAGGTTTTGGTCGACAGGGTACCCATAAATCAAGTTGGAAAATGAATGTGACACCGTGGGGTGAAATAAAATCGGGTCACGTGTCAGAAAAGTTGTGTGAAGCAAATGGAGCACAAATAACGTGTCTGAGTGGGAGACGAAGGTCAAGGGTGAAGAGTGTCTCGAGTAGATCATGCATGATGAGTTGGTTTCAAGGAAATGACTGGTCTGGTGCTCCCAATTCAAAAGTCACGGTAACGTGCTAATAATGATCAAGGAAAAGAGTAGAAAATTTAATTAATGATCAAATGGTCTAATTTGACCCGAAGTTGTGTGAAGCAAAAAGAGTACAAGGGAACAAGTTTGAGTGGGACACTATATACCTTCATGAAGGTAATCCTGTCCACTCCAAAACTCGTGAAGAAGCTTTCCAGAGTTGAACATCCCTGACACTCCAAATATCAAAGGCACGGAAAAGTAAACTTAGGGATAATTAAACAGAATAAAATATTTATCGAAACCAAATCAATCAGAAATAAAATAAAATAATAAAAAAATCGATCCGAAATTCAGGGTGCTCACATCCTACCCACCTTATAAAAATTTCATCCTCGAAATTAAAATGTCCATACTCCCTCTAGGTCAAACCCCTAAAATCAAAATCTCAGATTAAAACAAATCATGTGATCAAAAGGACGACATTCAGGGTCATGGCATACGGTGGTAGTTAAGTTTCATCTAGGTATACTAGTCATGCTAACAAAAACGGTCATAGAGTATCAAAACACACAAGCAATCTAGGATGTGAAACAAAAAAGTTACAGAAATAACAAATCATCAAAACTATAAGGCAGTCTACCATCCTATGTGAAAACTGGTACTTATCAAAAATAAAACGAGGTTAACTACCAATTATTTGTAAAATGGTACTATTCAAGGAAAAAATCAAAATCAAAAAAGTTAAAGAATAAAAGTCAATGGTATTGGAATCCAATCATAATATATAATATAGAGAGAGTTAGAGAGGGGAAAGCTAGCATTGTGTAAAGGTTATGTGGTTTGTGTGTGTATGGGTGTATGTGAAAAGGTTCATATGGTTAGATAGTAGGCATGTGTGTATGTGAAATATACATGAAAGTATAGGAGGATTTGGGTTTCAAACAATAACTATACAATCTACAATACACAACTCATTTAATCATAACATGCATGGCTAACCATATATATATATATATATATATTATATTATATATATATATATATATATATATATATATATATATATATATATATATATATATATATATATATATATATATATATAAATGTAGAGACTTAGTTATGTATCTATATACGTTATAACATGTATGCATAAACTCTATATATATCTATACAGGTATATGATCATAACATAAAGAGGAAAGGTTAGGTTACATGATAGTGTATACTAAGTTCGGGGGTGTGTGTTTCCTTGTACACGGTTATAGCTTAGTATTGAAAGGTTAAATCCAGTTTTAGTTCAGCATTTACATACAAAATCTGAAAATAAGCTAACATTTAGACAAGTGTAATATTAACATAATGCAGTTTCGGATTTTAGGGTTTTGAAACATCACAACCAATCTCAATACTCCCAATAAATCCTAACATGATAGAAATAAAATCCTAACATACTATCCATACATTTATCTACGTATACAGTTCAATATTACATGTTAAATCTGAAATTGAACTAAACATTTGAAATCAATGTAAAAATGTTAACATGTATTCAGTTTTAGGATTTTTGGAGAAGTTCGAACATCAAACCAACCCAATGTTATCACAAACTAACATGTAAGAATATGAAACCTAAATTTATATCCCTACTTACCACAAGGTATATAACCCAAAATATTACATTTAAGAAAAATAAAACAGCAATTTGAACTAAATATTTGGAATTTAGTATTAAGGGTTAATATGTACACGGTCTTAGATTTGACAAATTCAAACACAAAACTCAATCAAACACATTTTTTGAATTGAAACCCTATGTATAACATACATGTGCAGTGATGTAAACATAATTAATAACATGAAATCTATATTTGAATTAAAAATTTTAACTGGAAAAAGCAGAGAACCAGAAATATTGGGGTTTTGAAAATTTAACATCAACGACATATTAATATGTATTCAAGTAGGTGGAAATCAAAGTGTAGCATGCATACGTGTCAGGCAAAGAGTCTGTGTCCACTATATATAATCTCATGTCCCAATATAAAAAAAATTAAATTCTACATCAAGACCAACATTTAGATTCTACCAAGATTACAAAGTAGGTGATTGGTGTAATCAAGACAGTTTTATTATTATTATTATTATTATTATTTAATACAAGAATAGTAGCAAGAAGGAAGTAACAATAAAATCTGTTCTATTTATTTGTTTAAAAGAAGGAACCATTTTGAAATCCAGGGCTAAAATATCAAATCCAAGATAAGGTATATCAAAATCGTCGATTCATTGTATTAAGAAGAAATTTATAGTAAGAAGTTGCACAAGGTTCATAAAAATAACTAAAGCTATTCCTAAGTTAAATAATGAGAAACAAAACAAAACAAATAATAATAAATTTTTTTAAGGACTGAAACAAAAGTAGAGAAAACATGTTCGAAAATATTTAAGGTACAATCTGATAATTATATGCGTCTATCCAAAATCATGGTACTCTAAATCCTCGTCATACTAGTAAGCAAGGCTACGATAATCACAGAGTCTTCGACTTAGGCACATACCTCTAGAATCATGGTATTTAACTTTTTGCGATGTCGCTAGCTTGGCTGCGAAAACCATAAATTCCTACACCCGAGAAATATATCCAAAATCAGACTATATGTCCTCACCATGCTGGCTAATGTGACTATAGAAGACTAGATTCCATAATTTAGATGAACTAGCCCATATAATTTCATCTTGACAAAATTTAAATTAAATCAACAATGAATACCCAAAATTAGAAAAAATTTATCAACGAACGTCAAGATTCAAAAATGAACAAAAATCCTTCAAATCATAGAAATACAAACTCGGATGGTACAACTAACATCATGATTCAAAATTCAACAATCTTCCATCAAAATCATTAAATACAACTCAAATTCAACAATAATCCATCAAAATCAAATCCAACAACAGAAAGTAAAGATAAATCAAATCAAGAGGAGAAGAGTTTTTAAATCAAAGTTAAATAAGATTCTCAAGGGTCATCCCAGGAATCTCTCAAGGGATCCTAATTGTGATTGAGTACCTTCAAAATATATCATAATCCTACTGCAGGCTGTAGTGATACTCTAGTTCGAATATCACTACATAAACTGGACTTGCATGGGCCACCACTAAAAATGTGTCACGTCCCGCACCCTATGGTAACGGCACGAGAACGTAACAACGCCCAGCCTACGCTGCAGTATCGGCAGTAGAATGTTTTCCTAGGTCTCATACATCTAACAGTATAAGACTAAGCAGTTTATACTCCCGAATGGGGGTGACATAGCAGAATGTAAACTCAATCACATCCAGGGTAGAGCATAATGGAAGATAGATAAAACATGAAATCTAAAAGAAATACAGCAGATAGAAGTCTAAGTGTCTAAGATACACAACCCAGAAATACATCTCAAAACTCAAATATAGAAATCCATAAATACAACTCAAGACAACTGAAAAAAAACTGAGCAAACACTAGCTATCTATACAACCTCTACTGTGTCTCCTCTAGGCTAGCAGGTTCGGATGAGTGCTACCCCCAGTCCCAGCAACCCCCAGTGTTGTGGACGACGAATCTCCCACTGTAGCAGATTTTGTCTTAGAACGAGTACCTTGGAAAACTCCGGTGGTGGGCACCCGTTTAGACGACAGTCTTTTAGTCAAAGTGGTTGAAATCTTTGGGCTGGGAACATTTGTCTTCTTCCTTCTCCCATCGGCGGGGACTTTCTGAGCAGAGTTGCAGGAGACGACGGGAAGTGCCTCGTCTTCTAAAGATGGCTGTTGCAGTCTTTGAACGACGGGCTGTCGGTCTTCTCACACCATCACATTATTGCAGCAGCAGTTGACGATAACTTGGGTGCAGTGACGTCCGTAGGAGAACTTTTTGCATCCCGATGCATTTTCTCTTTCCTTGCATTTGTGGAGGATGGCCTCACGCATGTCAGATGGGTCTAGATCGTCCATGTTTGCTCCCTGGATTTTGGAAGACTTTTACGAACCTCTCTGTCCGTTTGTCGTCGGGGGCTGGACTCGAGTAGTTCTGTACAACTTTCCATCTGAGGCCCGTATAATGGTATGGGGGACGCTCGGATGGTCAGAGACTGGATCAGCAGATCGAATTTGCCAAGCTCGTGCTGTCCTAGACTTCTTCGCTCTAGTGCGTAAGGGCACACAGTAGAAGATCTAGGTCATGCTGGAGAGAGTCAGACATATCCTCTTGGGAGCACAAGAGATCAGGACCATAGAAGAGTTGGTCGAAGACAGAGCCACATGGAGTGGGTGTCATGCGGCTGTTATCAGTAATCTTCATGCGATTGGCAGGTGTAGCCGCATAGACTTTCTTCATGCGGCTGGGAGTCTTTGCCGTATGAGTTTTCTTCATGCGGCTGGATGATTTGGCCGCATAGACCTTCTTCATGCTGCTGGCAGATTCATCCGCATGAGCTTACTGCATGTGGTTGACAGATTTGGCCATATGAGTGTTCGGCTTCTTCTTGGGGCACATAGAACCACTCTTTGTCCCTGTAAGTCTAGCATCGTAGTGCTTTCCTCTGCCGAACTTGGGGACAGCAGAGTCCTCTACGGCTCGAAGTGGAGCCGTATGAGAATCGCCTTTACCGTCTTGGGTAGCATAGAGTACCCTGTCCAGAGCCTGTGGAGGAGGAAATGATTTTGGCCTCCACTCGAAGCGAGCTTTCTTTGTGCGGGTTCACTTCTGGATTGGGCCAGCACTTCCTTCAGAGAGCATTTCTTCAAACGCCTGTTGGTCGAAGCGGACGACCATCTTTTGTTGCATGGAGCCGAGTTTGGCTGCATCCGATTGCGTCACCAACTCCTCAGTCGTGGAGAAGTTTGTCCCCAGCATAGTCGCCATCGTGTTTGCCATGAAATATAAAAGAACAGAACAATTATCGGAGGATTGGACTTTTACTTCACAATACAAACTCGCTTGTACAAAGAAAGCCTAGGGACGAAAACCTAGGTACAGCAATCTAAGTACAATTGTTTATTTTAGATTCTGGAGGGTGACGATAGAGGCTCGGGAAAGCGACGGTCGCTCTACCTTACTCGTTGGACGATCGGGTGCAGCTTTTTGGCTCTGTGGAAGAACTGCTTGGCGTTGATGAAGAAATGCTCTCTTCAGGCTTTCTGACTCTCTATGTCTCTATGTGTGTCTGTCTCTGTCTGCCAATGTCTCTCTATCTCTCTATGTATGTCTCTCTGTGTCTCTTTGCAAGGGAATGGCACCCTGCTATTTATAAGAGTAGGGGGCCTCATTAGGGTTTACAATGATTGCCCATTCTTGGAAGTCGGTGGCTAAGGAACATTGGATCTGTGCCGTTCATCGAGATTTGAGCAATAAATGTGATTGCATCAAATCTTTTGTGGGAAGTTAATGCTGATTGACATAAATCATCCTGATTTGTCATGCCAACCTCGAATTCCTCGACACGTGTCTTTAATTGGCTTATTTTTGAATGATCTGATTTGATTCCAATATTTTATTGGGATTTGCTGAGAGATTTTAATCAATCTGATGCCACGTGCTCTGCTATTATGCCACGTATCATAACAGCAGAAATCTGAGCCGCAGGAAAGTTGGGCCATATAAGGCTGGCCACGTGTCCAGGCTGCCTAAGAGTGGCCCTCCAAAATATTTGGACTGCATGGTATGATTTGAGCCGCATGAGTGTGGTCCTCGTGAGCCGCATGGGGATGGTCTTTGTGAGCCGCATGGAGCTGTCCTTCATGAGCCGCATGGAGCTAGTCTTTGTGAGCCGCATGGGACTGGTCTTCATGAGCCGCATGGGAGAGTCCCCGCTTGGGCCGCATACAACTGTCCACGTGTCAAAGCCGCATGACAGTTTCTGAATCTCGAGAGATTGTGTCAGAGTTTTCTTCGCTTCCCAAGGAATCTGTCATTATGAGGGAGTCATAATGATGTCTTCGTGTCAGAACTGTCACCTCGTCAAAGCTGTCAGCCGTCAAGGCATTTAATACAAAACGAGAGAGCTGTTTGTAGGCCACGTGGCTCATCTTTGAGCCGCATAGGACTTGTTTGAGCCGTATAGACGCTTGAGCCGCATGGATACTTCAGCCACATGAACTGTCTGAGCCGTAAGGGGCTCTCTGGCCGCATGGATCTTTCTTTATTCTTTTCCATGCTTCTACAACGAGATGCACGTGAAATAGCCTTATCTTTTTCAGCCGTTAGATATGACTTTTCTATCATTCTCATCTATTCAGTTTTGTCTTTAATTTCGAGGACAAAATTATTTTAAGGAGGGTAGATTTGTCACACCCATTTTTCTATTTAAAGGGTATTTTGGTAATTGTAAATTTCTTTTGATATTTTTTATATATTATATTAGTGGTGTTGTGATTTTCGGCCTTTTGATAGTATAGCCTTGGTGCAACCTAGCCTAGTGTCTCACCTTGACTTAGTGACTTAATTAGTATGATTAGATATTGTTAGTAACCCTATTCTAGTTAGTTTCAAGTTAGAATCTAATTAGCAAGTTGATCAGAGGCTAGTTAGAAACCTTTATATTTAATGTTTTATTTTAAACTGTAAAGAGAAGCCCAAGCCCAAGTAGTATGAAACCCTAGGCCAATCCCATCCTAGCCGGCCATAATAGGTTCCCACAGCCAATTTAATATCTCATAGTGAGAATTGTTTCTCCTTTCCATTCCTCCTCCTTCTAGCAAAACTCTAAGTAAGTATTCTTCCTATTTTTCTCATTTCTTCTCCTTTAAACCCTAGTATCTTGCATTGGGTTTTGGTCTGTGCATATGAATTGTTGATGGTTAGAAAACTCAGATTTTAAGAGCATTGGAGTTTTGGTGTCACAAGGAGGATCGTCACTTTTGGAGCTTTCTATAGGAAATTCACCTCATTCGGTAATCTCTCCAAAACCCTTTAATTTCATGAATTTTTCCCGTAGATGCATCCATCTAGGTGTCCCCTAGCTATAGGATGAGTTTTGTAGGAATTAATAGTAGTTTGGTGTCCGTATCGGACACGTATCAGTGTCTTTGTGATCGTGTTCGATGAAATACCCCAAAGGGGTTTTTATTCAAAATTTTGAAATCTTTTTGAATAGGATTGTAGATCTATATATTTCTTAAGTGTTTGTGTCTCACGGGGGAAAATTCATGCTGTGTCCGTGTCCAATTTGGGCACGAACCCGCTCGTACATGAGCCGTACGCGTGTTCTGCTACTCTGGCACTGTGGCAGACATGATAGGACACTTCGTGACCCCAAAATTGGTGGACACGTAGGGAAAATAACTGACACAGGGCTGATCAAGTTTCATGAGATTTGATCAAGTGGATCTCGAGAAATCTTACGCTCACGGATTTGGCTGACACTGCGCGCACGCAAAAAATCGCATCTGATACGCATTCGAATCATACGACACGACACGTGTGGGTACTGTACAGGGTGACACGTCACTAGTCCTAAACCACCTCTAGGACTGTGAAGGGTGACTCATCTCGAGCTCTGTGTCGAGTCCAAATCTACTTGACACGCACGCACGCGGAGTTTGTTTGGCTGATTACTGATACTTACCCCCTTTTCTATTTTGACACGGTGTGTCCTGATTTTTGGACACGTAAGGACACTACTAGACACGTAGGATATGTCCCTATGTCTGTGCACATGTATTCCTATTTGATTTGAGTTTACTTCTTTAATTTAGTTCGAATTGAATGTATCAATATCAATGAGTTCATTCTCAGTTTTTGACAGTTTTGAATTAGATTTTAAATTCAAATTTCATGATGGGATTTACTGTTTTGAAAAGGTATTTGATGTTTAGATATAGTTGATTTCAAGTTCACATTGTTTTCGTTTCAAGTTAAATTGAAATTGTTTCATTTTGAGATGAGTTGGTGATTGACAATTGAAAATTGGGTTTGATTATATATATTTTTTTGATGTTTGAACAGTGAGTTCGAATGGATTTCGAATGTTTGAGAGATGTTAATCTCATATTTTGTTGGGTTTCCAATTTTTGAGATTAGTGTAGAGAGGCATATGTTAATATTGAATATATATATAGAGAGAGATATCGTATCAAATGTTTATATATATATATATGGTTATATAATATATTCATGTGAAGTTGTGTTCATTCCCAGTTTCTGAGATTTACTGTGTTGATTCCAGATTTCTGAGAATCTTGTTGATGGATTTAAGTTATATATGTATGTAGCTTTCATATATATAGTCCTAATTACATACATTGCTTCCTATATGCAAATAATATCTATATATATATGTATATGTTTGTATATATATATATATATATATATATATATATATATATATATATATATATATATATATATATTTTTGTATATATATATATATATATGTGTGTGTGTGTGTGTGTGTGTGTGTGTGTGTGTGAATCCTTTTCTTTTAATTCTGAATTTTGTTTGATTGAATAGAATCTCAATTTTACTGAGATTGGATGGTTTCCCTTCAACACAGCACAACAGTACACACACGCATGCCTCTTCTTCATTTGTATTATATGTATGTATATATACACACACATACACACACACACACACACACACATATATCCAATTATAAATATTGGAATATAAATGTGTGTATATATATGTTATTGGTCGAGTTGACCATCAAGTCAACCAAGTTGACAAAAGTCAACTTTAAGTCAAACTTGATCCAAATCGACTCAAATGAGCCTAGAATGATTAGATAAATTGTGTTTGACCTAAAAATTACTAAACGGACTTGTTGACTTAAGGTTGACCAGGTTTGACCTGAGTTGACCAGGTTTGACCAGAGTTGACTTTGACCTAGAAGGACCTAGAATCATTTAGAATGCATTGTAGACTACTCTTATTTCATGTTAGACATGTTGTGACCTGTGTTGCTTTAAATAGGACTCAAATACTCCAACTCAGACTCATATTCTCATCAGAAAGCCAGGATCTCAGGCGAGTTCATGCTCGGACCGTTTCATACTTGTTAGGAATTATATTCTTGTTATAGTATAATTTACTTGATGCTAACACGACATTGTCACGGATTAGTACTATATGGATCTTTATGAGATTTTATCCCCCTCGGGTGCATCGAATATATCGTGTCATGTGATTTTCACGAACATCATGTATTTTGTGGACTCTTATTATTCATGTATGCTCATGTTCTCTCATGTACTCTCATGATCTCATGAGCTTCATGTATAAACTATCATGTACAATAATATTATATGTCTAGATCCTTGTGTATTGATTAGGGCATGGGGGAGTAGAAATGGTCATGTGAACAATTCCAAAGTAGCGTAATCATGTACAAACTCTTTAGTATAATCATGTGCAAATCAAGTCGTTCATATGTCTATCTTGTACTCTAAATCACATAGTTACTTACAGTTCTCTATTATCATATATAGATAAATTTGTTTATCAGTTTCTGTCTTTCTTTTTATGCTTATTTCTTACAACGTTTCATGTATCTTAACCTATCACATGCTTTATATTTCCCATTAAGATATAAACTGCGTGAGATTTATTGTGCTCGTTCCTGTCCTGATTGGACTGTTAAAAATATTACAGGAGATGAGGAGGAGTTCTGTTCTACATATTATGGCACATGCTTAGATGACACTGGTGACTTGGACCCTCAGGAGGATCCTATAGTTGCTGAAGACTTTTCTGTTGTCTAGATTAGATCTCTACACTCGTTTCCCATTAGTTGTCTTCTTTCATGTAGTTTCAGTTTCTGGATATTGGTGATGTTTGTATATTCAGATATTACTCTCATTTTTAGCTGGTTGGAGATTATTTCCTTATCTTATCTTTACATCTATTCTCTTTATTCCACTTTAGATGTTGTGATTGAGTTGTACCTTTATATTGTTCTCCTTTTGGAGTGTATATTATTGTACATGTATGGTTATTGCTAGATGTTGTGACCTAGGACAACGTTCTACCGTCGACACTACGGCGTAGGCTGGACGTACCCACTTCTCATGCCCTTACACTGGGTGTGGGTCGTGAAAAAGAGATTGTCGTTTTTTGCCAGACAGGCTTTTGCTGATGAAGATTGGTTTAAGAGATGATTCATCTCTAAAATTAACTTGGACGACTTCGTCTTCAGTAGATGGTTCACGTTGTTCGAAACGTAACTCCCACCTAATTTCCATTTTTAAGCCCATTGTTCAAGCTCGATCGATTGGACATCATCTACAATTTGGTCAACTGACACCATGTTGACGGACAAAGATGCTTTGAACATGTCTCCAATATTAGAGTCTGGATCCCAGAGGCAGGAATCAGAAGAATGAGGACAACGATTTGCTTCAAAGTCTGATCTTTCAGGAGTTGTTGGAGGAGTGACGTAACCCAAACCAATACCGTTTTGTTGATAATAATTTTCGGGTTTGCCGGGAGGAGCAAAGTGACGTATTGGAAATCGTCGCACTCGACCGTAGTTTAGACCCTGGTCGTTTTTTATATCATATCCCATGTTCTGGATGATATTATTAGCTTGCCAAGTATATCGGTAAAGTTGTATTTTTCCAGAGTCATAGTCAG
Organism: Iris pallida; assembly: GCA_029216955.1. Classification (NCBI taxonomy): domain Eukaryota; kingdom Viridiplantae; phylum Streptophyta; class Magnoliopsida; order Asparagales; family Iridaceae; genus Iris; species Iris pallida. The sequence goes on from JANAVB010010198.1 coordinate 24,033,585, forward strand.
CTTTAGTGTTGTGATTGGGAGAAGTAGAGTCCAGAATAAACTTTCTTTCGCCAATTATCGAACCAAAGATGATCAATTTTTCACCCTTCTTTCTAGCTGGAATGATGAAGTAGTGGATATCTTCTGGCCAGACTTTTTCCCGTAGACAAGACGTCGTGACCGACATGCAGAGATGTGGTCCTATGCCATGCTCTAGGACGTATATCGTATCTATGTATTGGTTTACTGATTGGTATACATCAGAGTAATTCAAAGATAAACCTTTACTTAGAAAATATGCATGTTCTTCTTTAGGGATAACATCATCCACTGAAGGTACATTTTTTAAGTATTGATATACTCATTGAGGGGATCATTGTCTGGAACAGGAGCCACAGACTTGGCCAAGTTTGCCACATAGGGTAACTCTTCAGGATTGGAAGGACAGACTTCAGCAGGTTCTACCCGAGGTGTTTTACGGTGAGTGATGGTCAAGGGTTTGACCTTATTAGGATTCTTCTTTTTAACACAGATTGTGAGAGGCTTTGGAGTACTTTTTGAAGTAGTACGTCCTTTGACTCGGATAATCAGGGGACCATCACTGGTGGATGAATTAACTTCAACTTCATCGTCAGCTTTGTTGTCGTCGTCTTTGGGAGGCTGAGATTGATAAAGTACCGAATCTCAATAGTAGACTTCAATGCCCTTAAAATGAACGATATCGACAAACTCTGTCTTCACGATGCTATTATTGTTGACGTACTTGAAGCACTGGTGAAGGGTAGAAGGAACGATCATGTTCTCCAGTATCCACGGACGTCCCAATAAGATGTTGTAGGATACATTGGTGTCGATTACATAGCAAGAAACCTCTGTTCGGAGATCGCCAATCCGACAGTTGAGATGGATCTTGCCCAGCGGGTGGCTTCTCCCAGCATTGAAAGCCATGATAGTTGTATTGGTTGCAAATAGCTTGTGCAGAGAGATCCCTAGAATTTGGAGTAAACTTCTAGTAATGATGGTGAGGGAGGAACCTAGATCGATATGCATCCGGTCCACTTTAATCGCCCCAATATACCTGTATAGTATAGAGGTCTATCATGACGATTGTTTAAGTAGCATGTCTGTAGAAGCATGGAAAATGATCCATGCGGCTAGGAAACCCCATGCGGCTTATAAAACCCATGCGGCTCAGAAAGTCATGCGACATAAGGGACTATGCGGCCCAAGACATCCCATGCGGCTCAGAAGACACGTGGCGTAACAGTGTTCCCCTCCGCCCTATGCTGCATTAATTACTTTGGCGGCTGACAACTCTGAAAAAAGTGACAGCCCTGACACAAGAGAGGTAATTATGACTCTGTCGTAATGACAGACCCCTAGGGAAGAGAAAGAGATCTCTGACACAATCCCCCGAGATCCATAAAAATGCCACGTGGCCTTGCCACGTGGGCGTTCGTATGCGGCTCGAGCGAAGACTTCCCATGCGATTCAGAATGAAGCCGTCCTATACGGCTCAGGCCGAAACAGTCTCATGCGGCTCAAGTGGAGGCCTTTCCATGCGGCTCAAGAGGACCATTTCCATGCGGCTCAGGCGGATGCATCCCTATGCGGCTCGCAATGATCATCTTCATGCGGTTCAAAGGTTCGAGGAGGGGGCCACTACCAAAGCAGCCCTGACACGTGGCCCAAACCTTATGCAGCCCAAATCTTATGCGGCTCAATCTTCATGCGGTTCAGATCCCTCCAGTGGCTCCTAGGACACGTGTCCTAAGCCGATCGATTTCCCAGATTTATTGCAATCAGAGATTGGGTCAAATTCCAATAATATGGGACACGTGGCTGGAGAATAAATCAAATTTATTCGCAGACATCAGCAGATCATCATGAGGAAGATTTATTCCAATCAGCATTAATTACTGATGCGATTTGGTATAATCTACACTTAATGGCCCAGATTCATCACACTCAAAACTAATGGCCTAGATTGACCAATCCACAGGCCGCCGCCATCTCCAGGAAGTAATTATTGCAACCCTAATGATCACACCCCATTCCTATAAATAGCAAGGTGCCATTTCCTTGCAAAAGATACATTCCCTCGCAATATGCACAACGGAGAGAGTATGATCAGAGAGACCCCTTTTCGAGACCAGAGCACATTAGAAGACTTGGAGGAAAAAGCAGAGAGGAAGAAAAGAGAGCATTTCTTCAACGCCGAGCAAATCTTCTGGAGCCAAGGCTGCATACCAATCGTCCAAATAGTAAGGTAGGGCTGCCGTCGCCTTACCGAGCCTCTATCGTCACCCTCCAGAATCTAAAATAAACAATTGTACTTACTTTTCTGTACCTAGGCTTTCGTCCTTAGGCTTTCTTTGTACAAGCGAGTTTGTATTGTGAGTCTAAGTTCAGTCCTTCCATCAAACTGTTCTGTACTTTACAATCAATGGCAAACACGATGGCGACTCTGCTGGGGACAAACTTCTCTACTGCTGAGGAGTTGGTGACGCAGTCGGATGCAGCCAAGCTTGGCTCCACGCAACAGAAGATGGTCGTCCATTTCGACCAACAAGCGTTTGAAGAGATGCTCTCTGAAGGAAGTGTTGGCCCGATCCAGAAGTGAACCCGCACAAAGAAAGCTCGCTGCGAGTGGAGGCCAAAGTCGTTTGCTCCTCCACAAGCTCTGGACGGGGTACTCTCTGCTACCCAAGGCGGCAAGGGTGATTCTTATACGGCTCCACTTCGAGCCGTAGAGAACTCTGATGTCGCCGAGTCCGGCAGAGGAAAGCATTACAATGCTAGACTTGCAGGGACAAAGAGCGACTCTATGCGCCCCAAGAAGAAACCGAGCACTCCTGTGGCCAAATCTGTCAACCATATGCAGGAGGCTCATGGGGGTGGATCTACCGGCCGCATGAAGAAAATCCATGCGGCCAGATCATCCAGCCGCATAAAGAAGACTCATGCGGCTGAGACTTCCAGTCGCATGAAGAAAGCCTATGCGACTACGTCTGCCAGCCGCATACGGACCAACAATGACAGCCGCATGACGCCTACTCCCCGCGGCTCTGTCTTCGACCGCCTCTCGTACGGTCCTGATCTCTTGTGCTCCCAAGAAGATATGTCTGACTCTCTCCAATATCACTTAGACTCTTTCTACTACATGCCCGTACGCACTAGAGTGAAGAAGTCTAAAGCAGCGCGAGCCTGGCGAGTTCGGTCCGCTAATCTGACCTCTGACCGTTCGAGCATTCCGTATACTGCTACGCGGGCCTCGGATGGGAAGTTGTATAGAACCACTCGAGTCCAGCCCCCGGTGGCAGACGGACAGAGAGGTTCGCAAAAGTCTTCCAAAATCTCGGGAGGAAACATGGTCGGTCCAGACCCATCTGACTTGCGTGAGGCCATCCTCCACAAACGTAAGGAAAGAGAAGATGTATTGGGGTACAAAGAGTCCTCCCACGGACGTCACTGCACCCAAGTCATCGTCAACTGCTGCTGCAACAGCGCTACGATATGAGAAGATCGGCAGTCTGTCTTTCAAAGACTGCAACAGCCATCTTCAGAAGACGAGGCACTACCCGTCGCCTCCTACAACTCCGCTCGGAAAGTCTCCGCTGATGGAAGGGGGAAGAAGATAAATGTTTTCAACCCGAAAATTTCAGCCACCGCGACTAAAAGACTGTCGTCTAAACGGGTGCCCACCATCGGAGTTTTCCAAGGTACTCGCTCTAAGACGAAATCTGCTACAGTGGGAGATTCGTCGTCCACAACGTAGGGGGTTACTGGGGCTGGGGGTAGCACCCCTCTGAGCCTCCACAGCAATCCGATGTTCCAAGAAGACGACCCCGGGGAGACCACTCTCCCATCAGGTGTTGATGTCCCCGAGGACATCCAGGACTCTCAGGACGGGGCAAACTCGGAGACTGGAGGTACTATTCCTTCCGAGTCTAAATCAGAAGGAAACATACCCACATACCCCGATGACTTCTCACTACAGGGGTACGATTCGGAGGGCGCTTCCTCCAACACTCCGTCTATCTCCCCTCATGTGAAGACGGTATTCATGACAGACAGCAACCAAGGTGGTTCTAGTGATCGCCAACGCATCGACACTCTAGAGGCCATACTGCATGCCTTGGTCAAGTCTGTAAACGAGATCAAAGCGGCCCTTCCAACTCTCCAAGGAGGGATGCCTGGCCAAACAAGTGTGGGTCCCGCTGTCAATGCGTACTCAAACTCAGCGGCACCGAACCTGGGCAACAGTCCTCCCGAAGTAACAGCCGCCACCGCTGTGGATGAGGCCCACGAAGCGAGAAGAGAGGTCCAAGAGCTCCGAGCCATGTTCCACGCTCGAGAAAACTCTCAAGACCTCAGAATACGGCAACCATACCCTGCTGCATGGAGGGATGTTCCATTCCCACCAAGATATAAGCCGTTCAACAACAATCCTTATGATGGCAAGACCTCAGCAAGTCGGTACATCACTTACTTCGAGGTCACCACCGATATCTGCCCCATGACGATGCCATTCTCATACGATTATTCATCGTGGCATTAGAAGGAGTCGCCTTCGACTGGTATCACAATCTGCCGGACAACCGCATCCACTCCTTCGGCGGCTTCAAGTGTATCTTCTTGGAGAGATTCTACGAAGTAGGGCAGGACATCACCATGTCTACCCTCATGGACGTCGTCCAAGGGAAGAAAAAGCTGACAAGGAACTACATCGAGAGGTTTCGCCAAACCGCCATGAAGTTGCCCTCTGGAAACCCGGATTCCTCCTTGATTGAAATTTGCTAAAAGAGACTGCTACCAACAATTAGTCTCTGGATGGGCGAAAGTCAATTCAAGGATTGAAAGATGTTCATCAACAGTGCCACAAGCGCCGAAGAACGATTGAAGAAGGCTCGCCAACTGGGATTGCACATCTCAAACGGAGAGAACAAGGGCAAGCGTCCCAATAACGATAATGGGGGTGGTACCTCCAACAATCGGGACAACAGGGAAAAACAGGCTATGGTGGCCGATACAGCATAGAAATCTGAGCCAAAGTCGGCAGACAAATAATGGCCGCAAACCACTTACTCCTTCTAAGACGGTCACGTCAAGCCTATCTTGGACATGCTCATACAAGGAGACAGAATCCAGCTTCCTCCACCAAGACGGGAACCGCGACCGGCAGAAATGAAGAACCCAAAGTACTGCCATTATTATCGCTACGTCTACTATGCTACACACGACTGCTACCAGCTAAAACGGTACATCCAAAACCTCATCGATTCGAATGCTCTGGCAGCCAAAATATGGTGTCAGTACAATTCGGCAGCTTTCCTCCGACGAAAACTCAAGACGGGGTGGTCCCCATCCCTCTGGCAACAATAAAGATCGCTAATCTTCCTCCTCCCCGAGATCAGACCGCTGGTCTAGTGCCCCTCACCACATCACGAGGGGAGGTCATGTGGATCCATCCAGACTTGGTATCGGAAGTGACTCACCCCATATCGTCTTCTTTCTGCAAGAAGAAGAATGGAAAAATCAGGTCCTGCCATACAATCTCGGCAGACATCGAAGAAGCTACAGCCGTCGTCACGCGGTCTGGGACACAATCCCAACCTGTGGTTGACAATCTAGCTCAAGATCATCAACCAACTACAACTGATGCTCCGGGACTGGCGCAGCCTCCGACGACCGACAAGCCTAGGCCGAGGGAGACTCGCTTTGACAAAACCCTCCGAAAAGAGGCATCACAAGGGCTGGAGAAGCCCTACAACTTCGACATCTTAGCACAATTGGCCAACACACTGGCCAAGTTATCATTATACGAGCTTCTGAGACTCTCCGAGGACGTTCTTGCAGCTCTGAGCGATGCACTCCAAAATGCCGACGTATACCTCGCTCAGGTCAACCTCATAAAAGAAATCCCGCCTGCAGGTCTCCAAGACAGCACCTGTACGGAAGCAATGCCCAACATCGTCTTCGCTCCGCAGGACATGCTCATCAAAACCAACCTGCACGATCGCCCGCTATACTACACTGGATACATCGGCGACGTAAAGGTGGATCGGATGCACATTGATCCTGGCTCTTCCATAAGCATTATCCCGAAGGGTCTGCTACATCATCTCTGCATCCCAATGTATCGCCTGGCGCCTACAAGCACCGTCATCAGCAGTTTCAATTCGGGCAGGAGCTACCCAATTGGGAAGATTCGTCTGAAGTGTCAAATTGGCGACCTCCAATCCGAAGTCACCTGCTACGTCATAGATGCAGACACTTCTTACAACATCCTCTTGGGGCGTCCATGGATACACGATTATATGATCGTGCCTTCCAAGCTACACCAATGCTTCAAATATGTCGACAAATACGTCTTCGTGAGGACGGAATTTGCTGATATCGATCCCTTCAAAGGGGTCGAATCCTACTACTCAGACTCCTGCCTATATGAAAAGTCGAAGAAGCATCTTGGTGAAGGAGATGTACAAGCTAGTACCGAGACAACCACAGGATCAGAAGATCCTCTGACGATCCACCTCCAAGCTTGCAAACCTGGCAAGTCAGCATCCCTTACCGCTACTCTGCGTAAGGATGCAATCAGCCTCTCGGCACAAGAAGAGCAGATGATAATCCGGCTGCCAAGTGCCAAAACCCACAATGGAGCCGCTGATAATTAGGCTACCGAGAGCCGGCCAGCCTCAAACGGAGAAGCTCAATCCCTCCGACAAGACAATGACGATACACCTTCCTAAGAAGGGTCGTCACCCCGATACAAGGCCTGGAACTTCTAGCGAACCAACCACTCCCCGTCCAGCATCGAGTGCCAAGTTGGGGGTCGCTAGTTTGCCAACAACTCCACGCTCTGAACCGCTGACGATCAAGCTGCCCAGGTCGTCCTCTCAGTCTTCGTTCATATAGGGGGTAGCTGAAGTGGAACCGGAGCTAGCCAAGTATGTGGCTGCCCACACTGATGTTCCCTCCGCAGATGATGTAATCCCCCTAGAAAAGATACCTTACTTCATCAATAAAGGGCTATCTTTGAACTACCTCGAGCTTAATAAGCTCTGTACGACGTATGCCATAGAACACGGTACAGGTACTCACCTGCACACACATGTAACAAACATGCACACCGTAATCCAGCTTACTCCAGCAGAAGACGCTTACCACATAATCGAGGGAGGGGACCACCCAATCATCTTCGGCCGGAAGGACAATCCGTATCCCTTCACCATAGAAGAAGTCGACCTTAGATCAGATGCCGGGAGACTGCCTCTGTATCTTTATAGACCCCAATCTAAATATCTCATACAAAAACAAGGGTATGATCTAAAGACTATGCCAGTCTTGAACTACGGCACGGGGCGACGATTACCTTTGAAGCCACCAGTCCCGGTAGGCAAACCACGGGACTACTATAACAAGACTCGATGTGGATTAGGGTATGTAACACCCACGATGACCCCTGAAAGTTTAGATGAAGAATGTGACTGGCATTCACATTCGACCGGGTCACCAACTTCTGACTCTGATACCAGCATCGGAGATGTATTCAGACAAGTCTTGTCAGTCAACATGGCATTCGCCGACGCTTATGAAGAAGATGAAGACATCCCCGAAATCCTCGAGCTAGAGCCGTGGGCCCAGTAGCTGGATGCACAATGGAAAAAGCGGTTAGAACAGAGAGAACCTTCCACTAAAGATGAGGTCATGCAAGTAGATCTCGACAGCGAATCTTCTCCAAAACTAATCTTCGTAAGTAAAAGCTTAAAAGACGAAGAGCGAGAATCGCTACTGGAACTTGTCAGAGAATATATTGATGTGTTCGTATGGAGTTATGAAGACATACCAGGGTTAGATCCCGACATTGCTCTTCACAAACTCAATATTCGGCCAGATGCAAAGCCAGTCAAGCAGCAACAGCGACGCTTCCGCCCAGGCGTCATGGATGCGATCGAAGCCAAAGTCAACAAACTAATAGCCAGCGACTTCATTCGTGAGGAACAACATCCGGATTGGGTCGCCAATATAGTTCCGGTCCTTAAGAAGAACGGGAAGATCCGAATCTGCATCGACTTTCGCAATCTGAACGAGGCATGTCCCAAAGACGAATTCCTCCTCCCTATCACAAACATCATGATTGACAACACCTGCGGCTTCGAACACATATCATTTATGGACGGATTCTCGGGGTACAACCAAATCAAGATGTCTCCTGACGACAAAAAGCATACATTATTTCGAACACCAATTGGCACACACTGTTACACAGTCATGCCTTTCGGTTTAAAGAATGCTGGCACCACATATCAACGAGCCATGAGTATCATCTTCAGACAGCACTTGCACAAGACGGTGGAATGCTATGTTGATGACATCGCCGTTAAGAGTCGCCGTAAGAAAGACCATCTACAGGATCTGAGGACGGTATTCGATCTGATACGAGCGCACAATTTGAAAAAGAATCCCACAAAGTCCTTTCTGGGAGTATCCAGTGGAAAGTTCTTGGGTTTCATCATCACCGCCCAGGGTATTCATGTAGACCCTGAGAAGACGAAGGCAATTATGGAGATGGGTCCTCCGAAAAATCTTCACGAACTCAGAGGCCATCAAGGGAGGTTAGCTTACATCAGAAGATTCATCTCCAACCTCTCCGGGCGGTGCCGATCGTTCACCCACCTCATGAAGAAAGGCATTTCATTCGTATGGGACGAGGAATGTCAGCGTGCTTTTGACAGCATCAAAGAATATTTGTCGAACCCTCCAGTCCTAGTTGCCCCGGTTGCTAGAAAACCATTCATGCTCTACGTACGAGCGATGGAACATTCCCTCGGTGCTCTATTAGCACAAAATAATGATGCAGGCCATGAACAAGCCATATACTACCTCAGCCGAATGATGATTGGGCCAGAGCACCGATACACCGCTGTAGAGAAGGATTGCCTTGCCCTGGTGTTTGCCATTCAGAAGACACGACACTATGTCACCGGACAAATAATATATATGATTTCACGAGTCAACCCTCTCAGGGTCCTCATGACTAAACCAGGGGCACTCAGCTCTCGCCTCGCTATATTGAAAATATTGCTGTTCCCTTATCATATGATCTTCGTCCTACAAAAGGCTGTCAAAGGTCAAGCCCTGGCAGACTTTTTGGCAGCCCACCCGGGCTCAGAGTCATCCAGGATATATAAAGAAATTTCAGATGAGGTTGCCGACTCGAATGCAGCCTCTCACGATAACATATGGCGGATGTTCTTCCACGGTGCTTCAAGAACAGGACCCAAGGGCAACATCATTGTCGGAGTTGGGGTGGTGCTAGTCTTCCCTTCCGGATTGATGATTAACCATGCTTACTCCCTCACGAAAACCTGCTCTAACAATGTGGCCGAGTACAACGCTCTGGTCATTGGCCTCCAACTTGCAAAAGAGCTGGGGGTAGAATATCTTGAAGCATACGGCGATTCTCAGTTAATCGTCAATCAGATTCGGGGCACATACGAAGTTTGCCACGAAGACATGATCCCCTATCACCAAATAGCGATCAACATCATCTCGTCGTTCGAGGGATTCTTCATCGAGCACGTCCCCAGACTCTGAAATATCGAAGTCGATGCCTTAGCAGGCCTGGCCGCTTCCCTAACAGTGTCGAATCATACCCATCAATCGGTAGATGTGATAGGCCACGAACTGGTCTGCCCTAAGAACAACGTTCAATTCATGGCAAGTTATTCTGCTCAGGCGATTGATGATGCCCCAGATTGGAGACAACCATTCATCGACTTTGTCGTCTACGATATCCTTCCCGAGAACCCAAAGGAGGCCACCTCTATTAGACGGTGTTCCCTCAGATTCTTCTATGATACAGAGACGAAAATGCTGTATCGGCGATCCTACGATGGATTATTGCTTCGGTGTCTGTCAAACGCATAAGCCAAAGAAGCCGTACGAGACGCGCATGACGGTGTCTGCAGGGCCCATCAGCCTGGTCCTAAATTGCAAGACCGTCTTCGCCGAATAGGCTACTACTGGCCCACGATGGTAGCAGATGTGATAGACTACGCAAGAAGGTGCAAAGCCTGCCAAGTCCATGCAGACTTCATTCACCAGCCATCCAAATTTCTACATCCGACAGTAGAATCCTGGCCCTTCGAAGCATGGGGGATGGATATCATTGGTCCAATTACTCCACCTTTCTTCCGTGGACATCGCTTCATACTTGCGATCACGGATTACTTCTCTAAATGGGCAGAAGCTGTTCCACTTGCAAAAGTCAAAACTTTGAACTTGATCTGCTTCCTCAAGCATCACGTCATCTATCGCTTTGGACTGCCCCGAAGGATCATCCACGACAATGGTCTGCAGTTCGCTAGCCATGCCTTCTACCGGTTCTGTGATAAGTACCGCATCCAAAATATTGCTTCAACTCCATACAATCCAGCAGCGAATGGATTAGCAGAAGCATTCAACAAGACCATCATCAAGTTACTCAAGAAGTTTGTATCCTCCAACAAGCGCAATTGGAACGAGAAACTTGGCGAATGCTTGTGGACGTACCGTACTACCGTTCGAACAGCCACTGGGAACACACCATTTTCCCTGGTATACGGGAGTGAGGCAGTCTTCTCATTGGAGACTCAAATACCCTCACTCCGCGTCGCCCTCACTTATCAATTGACGACAGATGATAACTACCGTCGTTGGCTACAAGAGTTGGAGGCCTTAGATGAAAAGCGCCTCTTGGATCAGCAATGAATTGAACTATACCAAGCACGTATCTCTGGAGCCTTCAATAAGAAGGTTAAAATTAGAACATTCCAAGTGGGCGATCTCGTTCTGGGAGTCCGGAGGCCGACGGTCATGACTCACAAAACCGTCGACAAGTTCCAGCCAAAATGGGAAGGCCCATTTATCATTGAGGCCGTATTCTCCAATGGAGCATACCGCCTCGCAAAACAGAATGAGGATTTTCTCATGTTGCCCATCAACGGCAAGTTCCTGAAGAAATACTATGTCTAAACGACAATTTTTCAGATTTTTGAGTCACGTGCCTGCTAGCATCGCTGAACTCACCTTTACAATTTTCCCAGATCATTGAATCACGTACCCGCTGGTACCGCTGAACTCACACTCACCATTATCTAGATCATCAAGTCATGTGCCCGCTGGTACCGCTAAACTCACATCCATAATTTTTCAGATTTTCGAGTCACGTGTCCGCTAGCACCGCTGAACTCACCTTTACAATTTTCCCAGATCATTGAGTCACGTACCCGTTGGTACTGCTGAACTCACACTCACCATTCTCTAGATCATCGAGTCCTGTGCCCACTGGTACCGCTAAACTCACATCCACAATTTTTTAGATTTTCGAGTCACGTGCCCGCTAGCACCGCTGAACTCACCTTTACAATTTTTCGAGATCATTGAGTCACGTACCCACTGGTACCGCTGAACTCACACTCACCATTCTCTAGATCATCACGTCATGTGCCCATTGGTACCGCTAAACTCACATCTACAATTTTTTAGATTTTCGAGTCACGTGCCCGCTAGCACCGCTGAACTCACCTTTACAATTTTCCCAGATCATTGAGTCACGTACCCGCTGGTACCGCTGAACTCACACTCACCATTCTCTAGATTTCCGAGTCATGTACCCTCTCATGCCGTTGAACTCACATCCACAACATCCCAGATTATCGAGTCATGTGCCCGCTGGTGCCACTGAACTCACACTTTCACAAATATCGAGTTATGTACCCGCTGGTGCCTCTGAACTCATATACTGGTCACTCTTTCAGATAGTAAGTCATGTATGATCATACCTCTGAACTTTCCCCCTGGAAGAGATCCTCCCTCATGATCCACTACCCGCACTCCCAGTGCACAAAAAGGGTAAGCGATCCAAAAATTTCTGAAACGGCCATGTCCTCATTACCTCTGAGTCGTCTCACTTTCGCCAAAAACAAATCACCCCCTACATAGAACTTCCATGTCTTCATTACCTCTGAGTCGTTCTATGTACCCCATCTTCATTGATCCTACTCCTACCATGTCCTCATTACCTCTGAGTAGGAAGGCTCCATAGAAGAAACCTTCATACTTGCCATGTCCTCATTACCTCTGAGTAAGTATGTCGATTCCCTTTCAACCTATTATCTGTACCCACAACCGGAGTACAACAAGGATAATAGGTCCACAAACATCCTCTGTTGACCACAAATATCCTCCATAAATTCACTCCCGCCATGTCCTTATTACCTCTGAGTAGGAAGATTCCACGATAAAACCCTCATGCTTGCCATGTCCTCATAACCTCTGAGCAAGTATGTCGGTTTCCTTTCATCCTATTATCCGTATCCTAAACCAAGGTACGCCAAGAATAATAGGCCCACAAATATCCTCTGTTAAGTTTCTTAGCACAAGTCCACCATCTCATCATGCCTCGGGAGCCCAGCTGCTCTACAGCATTCCTTTTTTTTCGATACCAGGAGCATCCATGACCACTTTGCCATGGCTGTCCCAGGTGTCCTAACCAAACTTGTCATCCGTACCTAAAACCAAGGTATGCCATGGATGACGAGTCCACAAACAAATCCCCTGCGCGGGGAAAACATCACCATGTCACATGTACAACAAGCAATACAAATGAAGAGTAGAATAGAAAGTACTCTTTATTTGAAAGAAGAAGAAAGCACTACATCTTTTGGGACCACGTCCTTCTCAAAATGAAAATAGAAACAAAACAAAAGAGGAAAAGGCCGACTATAGCTCAGCATTACATAACTCCAAGAGACGGTTTCTCACCAAGGCAGTCCCCGGCTCAAGCCTCTGTTTAGCCCGGTGCTCGGCCTCTTGGGACAACTGCTCTGCGTCATTCAAATACATATACGCCTGCCAGTTGTTCTCTATCTTCTTTCAGGCAAGTTCTAGATTGGCAGAGGCCCTACTAAGCTTGTCAGCCTCCTGAATGGCGATCCCTTTTTCAGTACGAGCTGCTTCGAGCTCGAACTCCAGGAAGGCCAGCTTTCTTTGGAGCTCAAGGATCCGTTCCCGGGTATCGGTTACCCCACGAGAGGCATCCGCTTCCCGAGTTGTGCAATCTTCAGTTCGACGGTTCTATTGATCGTATAACCGAGTAAGATTCCGGTGGTCCTTCAATATGGCCGGCTTGAGGGACTCCCGGGCCATCTTCATCTTTTCCACCGCAGTAACAAGGAAATTGTGCTCTTGGTTTATCATCGCGGGTAAATCAGTTTGCTGCAGCCTGCGAAATTGGGCCACGAGACGATCAGCCTCTAACAATTTAGGCTCCAGAAGCGCAGCTAATTCCTCTCCACCAGGGAGTGTCTTAAGGATATTGATCTGGCCAACAGTACATTGACGAGCCAGAGTAAAGGGAGTCCCCCTTTCCATAGCTGCCTCGATCCCCCTCCTCAGGTGGCGGTGGAAACTGTCGACCACATCCCGGGACATCTCGTCCAAAACCTCTGTAGAGGACGGCATCAAAGGGAGCGTGGCAGGCAGTACCGAAGGAGTAGCCTCAGAACTGACCGTCCCTGCCACCAAGGAAGCAAATTCCATACGGAAAGATGCTTGAATAGCGGCTAGCTCCTCTTCCGCCGCCCGAAGAGCTTGGATGCTTGGCAGGGCGGAAAGGTTAACCCCCGAAACTATATTCGCAAAAGAAGGCGCAGGAAGCATCGTCCCTTGTCCCAGCTGTACTGCTACCTGGGCTCCCGAACTCGACCCAGATGGAGACCCCTCAATGCAAGGAGGTGCCGTCAGATCCCCTCCGGTAGGGTCCGCCCCGGTAATGTCCGTCACCAGCAATAAAGGGTTGGGACCTGAACATCCAAAGCAACCATTAATCGACATAATCCGAAGAATAGGATGACAGAGTAAATAGGCTTATTCATAGGTTAAGGTTTGACTTGTATTACCAGGGGAAGAGCGTGGAGGCTGCGGTTCATTCACAGCCGGCGTAGTTTCCCCACCCTTAGCTTCTGATCTGAATACAACTGGATTCTCTGTCACGGCCATCCCTGAAAAAGAGCCAGCCAGGACAGTGTCATCCTGTTGGAATTCATGTCTCAGGGACGGGTGCATTAAAACCTCTATCCTCCTGAGCTGAGGTCCCAGCAAGGTAAGGCTCCTTGACCGCCTCTGGAAGAACCCCAGCAGCAATGATAACAGTGCACACATCACTGACCAAATAGGACAGGACTGGATCAACCTCGGCAATCGGGTCCTGAGAAGCAAACTCATCTGACGTCTATAAAGAGCAAAAGGAAAAAACGATTAGGCCATAACATAGAAGAAGAAGAAAAAGAGTAGTCGAAGCTCAAATTACCTCAGAAATAATGTCAACATCATCAATAAACAGCCTGCGACGTCTTACTGCAGCGTGCTTTGTGGAGTAGGTTCGGCCGTCAGCGGCAATCACGCGCCTGCTTTGCTTACGAGAAGGGCCAGGCGCTGCAGAGGGTTGATCCTCCACCACCTCGTCAGACCAAGTAGGCAGCAGACCCGCCACCCTTTCATCTGGCATAATAGAGGGCTGATTTCCAACTTCCTCGTCCGAAGAATGCGACGAGTCATCAGCGTCTTGTTCATCATCCTCCTCGTCCGCCAAAGTGGACTCTGAGTCCGGCGCTGGAACCTTGTTCGCTCCTCTTCCTCTTCTTGGATCCCTCTGGCTTCTCAGCCAAACTAGTGCCAGCAATAAAGCTAGTATTTATATCAAAGTCGATAGGAGGCTTGCTCGCTGCGACATGAAAAAGGGCCGCTATGTACAAAATATCCCCTGCCGTCTTAGTATCAGGGACCGAGAAGCTAGCCCGGGTATGGACCGCGTTGTAATAATGCCAAGCCCGAATACCATCGAGTACGCTGCCCTCAGAGCCCAGACAAGCGCTGGGACAATCGAGGAACAGCTGACTATACCCAAATTGACGGGAAAATCTACTGGGCAAATAAAGCTCCAAGTATACGTTATTTCGATAACGGTATACTAGGTGCGCAGGGCGAATATTGCGCAGCCAAAGAAGCATCCTCTCAGACAAAAGTTGGGGAGGATCAACGCCGTCAATATGTACTCCCCTCACTTCTCTAGGAGTAAATTTAGGAAAAGATACAAAGAATTTGGGCCCATCAACCCTCGCCAACGCCCTCCGGCAGGCCGACATGGTATCATTCTCCCAAGGCTTATAACGGTATCGGAAAAGGAAGGCGTCATCAACAGTAACATCTTTATCATTTCTTGGCCTCATCAATGACCGATAGTGCATCAATAACCACCCCATGAGGTAATGGTATGGTAGTTCTATCCGCTCAAAGCCCAGCGTCGTCTCGCGAGCAATAACTTTGGACGAAAAGGCACGGAGGCCGTGATGTATACTACACACCATAGCAGGAAGAAGGGCCAGCCTGACTTTGAAAACCAGCTTCACCGCCGGGAGGATAAAGTGGCGGCTGATCCTTTTGGTAGAACCTGCCCCTCCTGAGACTACGCAATTCCGTAGCCATACCATCAAGAACCCGGCTAAAACTGCTTTTTCAGACATCTTCCAGGTACCGTAGTAGAAATAACTGAAGGAGTCAGTGCGACTCCCAAATCTGTCGCGTTTGGACCTCAACCTTTTTGCATTCAACTTCAGGTCCCTTATCTCTGTTTGGGTTTGAGGACGCCGAAAAAAAACTCGGCCGAAAGGACATAATCTGAACAGATATGCGACCCAGGCCGTGGTATGGGGGGCGCTCCCTTCCGAACTATTCTCCTTTTTAATAGCAGCATGGTGACAGATGCTATGGTGGCACAGAAGTTCCCGATACACAGCAACGAAACCCAGGAATCGTCGCTCCAGATCGTCGAACTCCTCATTCATTGGAGTGTATACTTCAAAAGCCTCACCTTCCCACGACAGTTTAGAAACAGCATGCATCTCATGGAGAGCAAGTCCCAACTCTCCCCCGGGCGCGAAGAAAGTCCCTGTACGCCGGTTATACAGCTCCAAAAGGGCCATGAACAAAGGCTTGTTAATAGGCAACCTGTAACAGGTGCCTCAGACGGCATAGTAAAGGTCAATTTCCCGAAGGGATTCCCCATATTTCCTCAGGATCTACGAGGTAAGATTAGCCCATGTAAGAATGGGGTTTATCCAATTCAGCAACGACAACCTGCCCATAGGATAAGACACCTTACGAGCGAGCTGATTCAAAAAAGTATCTTCTCGAGTAAAAGTAAAGTTAGGACCAGTCACATTTACAAAAGTTCCAGGGAGCAGCCCCATCACACTCCGACTAACTGAATACTTGCCCGCACATACTGAACCGATACGCCTGTTGTAGTGGATGTTGCCCACAAACATTCTCGGTTGGGTAGGAGTCAGAGAGCCCACCATTGTCATGTCCAACGGTACCATGTTAAACCACGAGAGGGGATAATGCCGCTCCATTTCGGGGATATGGATCTCCACTCTGTCTACAGAAAAATCCCAGTTCTCGGAAACATCCAGCAGTCGGGAGTTCTTTATGGAAAAGGCATCCCCAAAGAGAAAAGCCGGTTTCAGATATTCTCCGTCCATCTTTCCCAAATTCATCATGGAACAGAGAAAGTGGAAAGGTTGGATGTTAATGACAGCCACCCTCTCCCTAGGTTTATTAGTGGTAAGCTGATCCACTATATGTCGACTTAAGCCGTCGAGCCGCACGCCCACAACAAACTGTGTTGAACCCACAAGAAGCTCTCCTGCTGGGTTGGTTGGGAGGCTCACTAAAAAAGGACAACACGAAACAAGATTAAAAGTTGGTTGCTGAACTCAAGTCCCTACGAGTCTATGCGGCTCGGATCAAACGAAGTCCCATATAGCTCAATTGCAATTGGGTTTCAGATGGCACGGCCCCAAGGGAGCTTATATGGTTCAGCCAACACAGCCTCATGCGGCCTAAATCAATTTGGGAGTCCCATATGCATTGGTTCGATAGCTTATGCGGATCAATTGGGCACATGCGGTTCTAAGCAGAAGAGCTTTTGTGGTACTGAAGCGCTATACGGATCAGTCCGTCAGAAGCGTATACGGATCAACCGAACATATGCGGTTAGAAGCTTATGCGGCTCCGTTCAAGGGAGACTTCATGCAGCTCAAAACCCTCTCATACGGCTCAAACATAGGGTATCTTCTATGCGGCTCAGATATGAGAGGGTCATGCAGTCCATACAGCATATGCGGCTCTATCATAACCGAACTTGGGTGAAGGCTTGTGCATGAATATGCAACAGAGCCATGGATTCTTAGGATTCAAAGTATCCAAATACAACCCTTACCGTTAAGGGAAGGATGAACATCAGGGTGCACTTCGGGAACAACGGCTGACGAGGAAGTCGGCTTCTTGCCCTTCGCAGCAGCGGAGACGACTCTAAAGGATTTGGGGGCCATGACCGACGATCGGAGAAGGGAAATAAGGAAAGAAAGGCAAGACAGCAATAGTTGAACGAAAGAGAAAGTAAAGAAGTCCCTCCGACCGTGCTCATCAATATTTATAAACTAAAGTGAGGCATTTCGATCCCCGTACATACCCGAAGACCGACTGTTCGGTTATCAAGGTGAGCCGCCGAAAATGAAGGCCAAACTCCTCGGATCCCGCACCAAAAAGTGGCCTTTAAAGATGACAGCAAATTAACAGTATTTAATGCAAAAGATTGTCATACGTAGTAATGATGACGTGGCCGAAAGTCCACTGCGGCTAAGCCATCCATGCGGCTGAAAAGTCCCCTGCGGCTGAACCGCCTATGCGTTTGAACAATCTATGCGGCCAAGATATTCATGCGGCCAGGGTTTTATATGCGGCCAGAAGAATATACAGCCATGCTTCTCATTCAAAGTATTTTAATTTTGTAAATTAAAAACTTTGAAGGGGGTCTTGTAGAAGCATGGAAAATGATCCATGCGGCTAAGAAATCCCATGCGGCTCATAAAACCCATGCGGCTCAGAAAGTCATGCGACATAAGGGACTATGCGGCCCAAGACATCCCATACGGCTCAGAAGACACGTGGCGTAACAGTGTTCCCCTCCGCCCTATGCTGCATTAATTACTTTGGCGGCTGACAACTCTAAAAAAAGTGACAGCCCTGACACAAGAGAGGTAATTATGACTCTGTTGTAATGACAGACCACTAGGGAAGAGAAAGAGATCTTTGACACAATCCCCCGAGATCCATAAAAATGCCACGTGGCCTTGCCACGTGGGCGTTCGTATGCGGCTCGAGCGAAGACTTCCCATGCGGTTCAGAATAAAGCCGTCCTATGCGGCTCAGGCCGAAACAATCTCATGCGGCTCAAGTGGAGGCCTTTCCATGCGGCTCAAGAGGACCATTTCCATGCGGCTCTGGCAGATGCATCCCTATGCGGCTCGCAATGATCATCTCCATGCGGTTCAAAGGTTCGAGGGGGGCCACTACCAAAGCAGCCCTGACACGCGGCCCAAACCTTATACGGCCTAAACCTTATACATCTCAATATTTATACGGTTCAGATCCCCCCAGTGGCTCCTAGGACACGTGTCCTAAGCCGATCGATTTCCCAAATTTATTGTAATCAGAGATTGGGTCAAATCCCAATAATCTGGGACACATAGCAGGAGAATAAATCAAATTTATTCGCAAACATCAGCAGATCATCATGAGGAAGATTTATTCCAATCAGCATTAATTACTGATGAGATTTGGTGTAATCTACACTTAATGGCCCAGATTCATCACACTCAAAACTAATGGCCTAGATTGACCAATCCACAGGCCGCCGCCATCTCCAAGAAGCAATCATTGCAACCCTAATGATCATACCCCATTCCTATAAATAGCAAGGTGCCATTCCCTTGCAAAAGATACATTCCCTGGCAATATACACAACGGAGAGAGTGTGACCAGAGAGACCCCTTTTCGAGACCAGAGAGCATTAGAAGACTTGGAGGAAAAAGTAGAGAGGGAGAAAAGAGAGCATTTCTTCAACTCCGAGCAAATCTTCTAGAGCAAAGGCTGCATACCGATCTTCTAAGGAGTAAGGCAGGGCTGCCGCCGCCTTCCCGAGCCTCAATCGTCACCCCCTAGAATATAAAATAAACAATTGTACTTAGTCTGCTGTACTTAGGCTTTCGTCCCTAGGCTTTCTTTGTATAAGCGAGTTTGTATTGTGAGTCTAAGTTCAGTCCTCCATAAAACTGTTCTGTACTTTTACAATCAATGGCAAACAATATCCTTCTGTGAAAAGGTGATGTTGGGTACCACTTCCGTAATACTTTGGCAGTGAAGACAGGAGACGGGATCTTCGACGGGGGCTTTGACTTCCGCGAGATAAGAGTCGGCATGTAGTAATACCTCACTTAAAGCCTTCTGCGTCTCCTTGGAGAGTCGTAATAGATCGAACAAAGACAACCTGGCAGGTGTATTGGCCAGCTGTGCCAGTACGTCAAAGTTGTAAGGCTGATCCATGCCTTCGGGAGTTGGCGCCTTTAGAGACTTGACAAATTGTGTCTCCTTCTGCTTGGCTTTATTGGTAGTTGAGGGCTTAGATGGTCCGGCTTCTAAACTTGTGGGGGTAGCCGGAGCTTGAGGAGGTACTGCTTCTTCTTGTACGGGGTCATAAGTCAGTATGTAAGCCTTCGCAGATCGTTTCTCGCCAGATAGAACTTCGTAAATTAGAGAAGACACCATATGACAAGATTTGTATTTTTTGCTCCTTTTTACTTTGGAAGATACCATCCCCTGCGTTATTTCTTACACAAGTTCCGGATTGACCCACATAATCTCATCATGTTCAGTCGTGAGTGGCACCAAGGTTGAGTTGCGAGCTGGCGGCTGGTTGACGACTTCCATTATTGCCTTGGGGATTAGGACTACGCCGTCTGTGACTTCTGTGGGAGGAAAGTCACCAAATTGAAGAGAGATCATGTTAGAAGATATGACCTTGTCTTCATATTCCAGGTTGATCACTTGGTTGTCGATAAGCTATTGTATCTTCATCAGGACGGTGCTATCCTTGGTAGAGTGGTGCACGTACTAATGATAAAGACGGTACTTGGGATCGTTGAGTTAGTTCACCTCCGCGGGACGTCGTGGTGGAGGCAATGTCATTTTATTACCCTTCATCAATGTATAAAAAATGGTAATAACATCATCCTCGTCAAAGGAGAAAGTCTCCTTAGGTTTGTCAGGAGCGCCCTGAGAATTAGAAGCTCCCTTGGAAGTGTCGACCTTCAAGACTTCTTTTTCTTTACTCGTATGGACAGGGATAGTTTGAGGGTGCTTGCCTTTGTCTTCAGATTTGGGTGTCTTTAATCCCAGTAATTTCAGATTAGGGACGTCATTTTCAGCAGCATCAACGACCCCAATGAAAGCAGGCCATGTATCATACTTATGTATACCCAGACAGAACTTCACTGTAGGAAGGAAGTTATGTCGACAAGTATCCGTAAGTTCTGAGTCTGGTATACCGAAGGACATCTTCAATGCTAGTCGCCTGAAGCGTTCGATGAAAGCAATAACAGACTCAGTCCTCCTTTGCTTGGTCTCAATGAGGGTGGACATACTAACATGTATGCCACTCTCGTAAAACCTGTTGAGGAATAACCTCTACAAATCTTTAAAGGAATTAATACAACCGTCAGACAGACTGAAAAACCATTCAAAAGCTATCCCCTACAAGGTGCTAATAAACAGCTTTGACAGGAATGGATCGTCCCTGGGTAAGTTGTCCCGCCACAGAACCAGAATACTGGAGAGCGAGGGTGGACACAGCCAGCTACGTATATTGAAGTGTAACCCACCTCGCTATACAGTCACGGCTGTCTAGATACATGAGGGTTTAACTACAAGCCATCAGTCTCTTATGGTCATGAACAAGCCTATTGTCTCAATTTCAAGCAAATAATAGCAGTTATAAGATGTCAGAGCACCAAATATACAATAGCAAGGCGTCCCATACATTACATATTTAGACGATCATGAAGCTAGTCCTACAAAATGTGAAGACTAGCAAGAGTTTTAGTCATACATAATCAACCCTAGGATTTGTTAATCATGCAACAGCCCGTCGGCAGACAGTAAGTAAAGTGCAATCGAGCTAACACATGCTCGCCGGCTAAACGTCTCAAAAGAATACTTTTACAATAGAGTGGGAGAGACAAAAATATAACCCACTCGTTGCCAGGGTTACGCCTGGTAGTCAACATCTGGCTGGAAGGTTGGAAGATCCTCTGGAGATGCTCCGGTACCTGGCCACGCATAACCAGCTAGGTCAGATCCCAGAAAGAGCAAGTGCTACAAAGGAGGCATCACTTAAGAAATAAAACCAGCAATTAGTACGAGAACATAATTATATAATAAAATACTAGAAATATGGAAAATCATGATGATATATGATAAGATAACCATGGGACTGTTCAGATAACCATGTTACAACCCGTAAACCAAACAAGAAGCAGGGTTGTAATCCTTCATCTGAACGGAACTTGGTTTCCCACTATTTATCGATAAGGTAAACACAAGCAATCAGGTCATGTATCAATCTTGTACAGGATCAGGACAAGACTAGACTGGTTAGACTTCAGCCAACATTCACGGGCAAGCAATAAGTACGGCTTTATACTTTAACTAACTAGGGTTATCACAGGCCTAGTTACTAACAAGATGCAATAAGATTGTTCCAATAGCCACAAGCCATGCAGACCATCCAGGTTATCCGGACGCAATTAGGGGTTGAGTTCATGTGGGTACAGTATTTAGGAAACACATGTACCCTTAAGTAGCTTGAAGGGTGCAACACATGACATTATGCTGGAAATGTGCCCTTCTCGATAGCAGGCTACAGATCCCATGATGGGGCGCCCAGATAACGGGATTACCTGTAGCTCGAAAATCTCTTTATGACTACTGGATTATTCTAGTTATTAGCCTTAGTCAGTTTAAGTAGGTACCCCTGACCGTGGTACTCAGGGATCCTTGCCCTAGACATGATGTAAGACAATACTGGTTCATTTGTACAAACACAATCGTCCACAGTATCCGGGTCATTCATTCTTGTCATGTCATGCTAGCCGTCGCAACAGCATTCAATAGTTCCCATCATTCCTACTAGTCATATCTTGTCATGTCATGTCAGATTACTTGTCATACCATACCATGCACAATTATCAGTCCAGTCATATCAATCAATTCAAGGTTATCAAGTTCGTGATAAGAGGTACAAGAACAATAAAGCAAACGGGTGCGCATAGGGGCTTAAAGCCTCTACACGAACGAGACTACACTAGGCTAAGGGGCCCCCAGCGTAAAATGGCTTTACGCGAGCAAGACCAAGGAAGGACCCCTCCACGCGAGCAAGCACTCTACGCGAGCAGGCAGTCTATGCGAGCAGGCACTCTACGCGAGCAGGCACTCTGCACGCACGAATACTCCACCGAGAATCTATGTACGCGAGCACCCGAGCGAGACTCTATGCACGTGAGAGTAGCCCCTGCGTAAAGCTCAAATAAACTCGACGTAGAAGAGACTACGCTGGCACGCAAATACGTGGGCGTGAAAAGGAGAACACTGCGCAGGCACGTGAAAATGTGTGTGTAAAGGAGGAAAATGCTACGTTGGCATGTAAAAACGTGTGCGTAAAAGGCTCGTCTCCTCCCCAAGGCTGAGACTTGATGAAGTCCAACCATTCAAAAGCCAAACTTGCGTAAAATCGAAATTTTTACTACATGGAATTCTCAATCTCCGAAAACAACCAAGTTTAGTAGATCAAAACCATGAAGATCAAAATACAAAAAATCTAGATCTACGAAAATCCATGCACCAAAATGAAAATCTTTAATTTCTAAAGTGGTTTAGAATCATGGTAAGAAGCCATGGGAACCATCAATATGGGTTCTCATGTGAAAGCAAGATGCACTTGCCTACTGGGTGTTCGGTGGAGAAAGGAAAAAGAAGAAGAGTAGTAATAAGAAATGAATGAGGAGAGAGAAGGGTGGTTGGGTTAATAAATGGTGGATGGTGGTAGGCAGGGGTTTGCTTGCTAACCCAAACCGAATCCAACCAAGCCGAACCCAACCAAACTCGATGCATGCCAAGGCCAAGAAAAACCACACCAACAAGAAAATACTAACTAACCCATGCCAAATGCAAAACCCAAGGATAGCCAGTCAGGACAAGTCAAAATACGGGTCCAAGATACGCACAGGTATACCAAAATACGTATAACAAAATCCGAGGATGACATAAGTGTAGTGTCTGCGTGTTGAACTATGCCATGTATTGGCGAGAAGAAGTCATCCCGTCAAATAAATTTAGCGTCAGTGGCTTGAAGTTATGAGGGCAAGTAGCATTCTCCCATTCAGGAGGATAAGGTTTAGATATCCCCATCTTTTGAAGCTCGTCTTTGTGTGAGATGGTATCGAGATGGGCAACAAGAGAATCAATTGCATCCTGTTGATTGAGCAGATGTTGAGAAACGGCTGCTATACGGTTGTCAAGCGTCGTTGATGAAGGACCATGTAAACCCCCAAAATTTTATAATATTTATATGTTATTTTTATTATGGTATTTCCTATTTAACTAGTAGTTAGTGAATAATTATATGAATTTTTTGTCTATAATTAGTAAAGTATTACTAGTGATTTAATGCTTGCAAAAATTTCATTCAAATATACCTTATTTATATAATTTTAGAGTTTTAGATTTTTAGAAAAATTTTATGTAAATTTTGGTGGCTATATTAATAGACATATGTGTATATAACCTTATATATATATATATATATATATATATATATATATATATATATATATATTCACAGCAACCTAATCTTTTATTGAGGGCTTGAGACAAAATCAAAATACATAGAAATTCATATGATTCCCGATACAAAACTTTATGGTTACTTCTTTCCATGTGAGCATGCGATTGTAGCCTTGCCAATTTGTCTCTGGATCTCCTTGTAAATTTGTCTCCCATTGTATTTGTATTGTTCATACCTCCACTTGTTTCTGTTTTTCCACAAAACCCAGCAAATCACACCTACAGTGATCTGCTTGTAATGGGGTCCTGGATGCTTCTAGAATAACATCAGTATCCTATAGCCAAGCATCTGCGACAATAGCATCTTCGCTACCATCAAAGAAGGGAGGGTTCAAGCGTTTGAAGCTGTTGGCCGCATTGTTATCTTGATGACCACCTCTGTTCAAAACATCTTGTACAGTCTGGTGAAATATATCACCTCGATGATCCTGTGATGCAAGCAACTCCCTGATGAGTCCAACCAAAACTCCATCATCCTATCTCGTAGGCTGGGCTGGCTGTACTCGGGGTTCTTGATCTCCGGAAAGCATGACTCGGGAAGCTGCTCCTGAGTGCTGAGCTTGATCCTCTTGTTGTGGGAGTACTCGTTGAGCTTCTTCCGGCTGATTGGCTGGACCAAGAATAATGTCACTGAAGAAGACGACACAGGGAACAATAAGGAAGGACCAGGACAGATCAAAGATACAAGCATGTGATCAGGTTAAGATTTCAGGAATTTAGAGGATACGAGCAGAGATCAAGGGTGAGTGCTGATTAAGACATCTATTCAGTAAACCCTCACATATCTTGATTCACAAGACCCGTATGGGCCACCACTTAAACCGTGTTACGCTTCAGAACCATAATACTGGAGAGCAGGGGTGGACACAGCCAGCTACGTATATTGAAGTGCAATCCACCTCGCTATACGGTCACGGCTGTCTAGATACATGAGGGTTTAACTACAAGCCATCAGTCTCTTATGGTCATGAACAAGCCTATTGTCTTAATCTCAAGCAAATAATAGCAGTTACAAGATGTCAGAGCACTAAATATACAATAGTATGGCGTCCCATACATTACATATTTGGATGATCATGAAGCTAGTTCTACAAAATGTGAAGACTACCAAGAGTTTCAGTCATACATGATCAACCCTAGGATTTGTTAATCATGCTACAGCTCGTAGGCAGACAGTATGTAATGTAACCCCCAAGATTTTCTAATTATTTTTTTCAGTGATTTAAAAATTATTTTTAATATATTACTTAGCATTAAAGAGTTAGTTGGTATAAAATATATATATATATATATATATATATATATATATATATATATATATATATATATATATATATATATATATATATATATTATGTGTGTGATTGTGTGCTTGATATTTTAAGTGCTACTAAATGTAGTCTATGAATATTATAAAGATTTTTATAACTTAATTACAATTTATTGGAATTTATGGGATTATATATATATATATATATATATATATATGTATATATTTATATATATATATATATATATAAATATACATATATGTATAGAGGGTAAAAAAATAAATAAAAAGGATGCTATGGTGGTCGGCCCATGTGGGGACCGACCACAGTGCAAATAAAAGAAAAGGAAAAGGAAAAAGGAAAGGAAAAGAAAAAAGAAAAGGAAAAGGAAAAAAATATTAATAGCCACCCACCCATTTAAGTGGGTGGGCCCCCCATTCCATGCTTGCTACTGAAGCAGCAAGCTAACGTAGCAAGTCGCAACCCGTGGGCAAAGCCCAATTGTGTTATTAGTAATAGTATTTGTGTTAGGTTTTTCAACCAACTTGCTATATATATAACTTTTTCCACAAGCCTCAAAATGTAACACCCAGTTTTTCAGAAGAGGGTAATTTTAAAATTTTATAATTTTAGTCTTTTAATAATGATGTTTAAATCATGATATGATTTTTGGTGATTTTTAATCATTTAAAACTATTTTAAATCATGACTTATGATTTTGGTGTTTTGATAGTGTTACCATGAAGACTGGTTGACCTAGAGCCGAGCCATGTGATTATGGTTTTTTGTTTATCATTTTTAGTTTGAGGGTAATTTTGTCATTTTTGAATTATTTGAATTTAATATATTTTATTTGGAATTTAAAATAATTTATTTGAATGGTGTGATTTAAATACTAGTTTATTTATTGCTGTGTGGTTTAGATTAGCCTAACCAAGATTGGACCTAACCTAGATTAGTTATAGCTAGTCTAGTGAGCCACATTGAGTTTAGTTAGTATTGGTTAAATGGGTTTAAGTCAAGTTTAGTTAAATAGAGTAATTTGTAAATGGACTAGGAAAGAGCCCTAGAATCTATGCCACTCATTAGTTATGATGCATTGCTAGCCCTAGGATGCAATCTAAAAACCCTAACCCTAGCCAAAGTGGCCAGCCATAGACCCCCCTTGCCTATATAATGTCTCCTTAGAAATTTGTGCCTCTTTTCAATAGTGCATCATTATTCCTAAGAACCAGGTGAGCTTTTATTTATTTTTCTTCATAGTTTGATCAATAGGGTCCCATTTTCATTAGGATTGCTTCCATAGTATTCTAATCCCTATTCTCCTGCTGTTTGTGGAGTCACATCACAGGTTTGGGACAATTTAAAGGATTTGGGTGGCTTTTGGAGATCCCGTTTTAAGAAGTTTTGTGTTGAAGAACACCCATAGGTAAATTCCTATCCACCTATTAAAATTAGGTTTTATTTGCATAAATACCTAGCCCTAGGTATCCTGGTCCTGTAGGAATAGGGTTTGTGAATTTTCGTGTCCTGTACGTGTCCGTATCGGACACGTATCAATGCTGTGCGCAGGTGTTCGACGAAATGCCACAAAGGGTATTTCGTTCGAGTTTTCTAGATGTGTTTGAATAGGAATACTCGATTTTAGGTCGCTTAGGGATTTCCACACGACTGAGCTGGATTCTGTGTCATGTTCGTGTCTAAATAGGACACGCACGTGCTGCATGAGATCTCGTGCACTATCCTGCTACTTGACACGTCGTGTGTGCTGCATACGACACGATTGGACACAAAACTTATGGTGAAGGTCGGGGACATGACTGACATTGTGCCCACAAAATTTGGTGTGGTGTCGTGTCGTGTCGAGGAAGAAATCGTGCGTGCACTGATTTTACACGCACTTTACGTGCGAGTTGTTGCCTACTGATACGCGTGTCGTGTCGCGTCCAGACACATCGTAGATGCATGATGACACATCCTATGACTAGCCCTATACCTAGGGTACGTATGGACACGAGCACGAGACGTGTCGTGGCTCGTGTCGTGTCCACGGGTCACTGTACTCACCGCACGAGCCTGTGCACCCACTGTTTACTGATATTCATGTTTCTCCTATTTTGGACACCTCGTGTCCCCTTATATGGACATGAGACACCTCCCCCATGACACATACACATGTGGGACACCTCTGTACACGACTGATTTTTGGTTTTGAATTGCTTTGGTGTTCGAAATTGGGTTTAAACTGTCATTCCTGATACTCATGAACTAAGTTATATATGAACTGCTTGGGTATAATTTTGATTATGATTTTCAATGTTTAAAGGTATTTTTGAATTCAATTAACAATATGCAAACTGAGATTTTTCCCTAATCACCAAAACCTGAGATTGAGCTATCAACACAAATTTCTGAGACTTTACTGTTTTCTCACATTATATATATACATACACATTGATGATATTTTCATTATACACTCACATTTCACTAATTCCTGAGAATGTTAACCAATATCCTTTATTGGTTTCAGTTCTTTTTAAACACTGAATTGGTTTCCTTTCCCGTTTTTAAATAGTGAAATGGTTCCCTCCCTTAACTAATGTGAATGCCAGATTTTTTTATACTTGTTAGCATGTCACTTGAGTTCATTCCTGAGTACACTAGACATCATGTTTGGTTTCAACCTACATGTTTAGTTCGAATGTTTAATTTCAGCTTTATTGTTTAAATTATGATTTAAATTGCTAAGTTAGATCCTAGGCTTGGTTAACAACCTCTGTTAGTTGGTTTTACTTATTAGAATGGATTGTTGGATGTGGAATGAGAATATTAGACATGACATTGGGTTCGATATTGTATATGACTGACACCACTGACCCTTATGTTCAGTTTTCCTATGTAAATCGTATTTAATCTGTTTAATTGATATTTTCAGCTATAAATTGATCCCACATGTTGTAGTTCATAATTTAGCTTAATGTTACAATTCGATATGGGCTTTTGGATTTGTGATTTGAATTTGAGCATAGGGATGAATGCTTTGTTTCATTTTGTTAAACTGAGGAATTAGTTCTTTTGCTGTAAACTGAACTATTTTGAAATGGTTTGATTATTTAACTGAGATTGTTTTCTAGCCCACCGAATTTCCTAAACCTGAGTTCTTTAAATGTTCCTTATTGAACTGATTGTTCCTGGGTTAACTGAATTTAATGTAATTCCTTCTTAATAGCTGATACAAGGGGGTTCGAATATGGGTAACTGTGAATTGGTTCTTTCCTATTTTTTTAACTGAAATCGAATTGGTTTTCCTTCCATTCTTTATAACTGAGATTAATTCCAGATTTTTCCTATTAACCTGAGATTAGTTTCCTTCTCTCCTACAAGTTAAATTCCTTTGAACCTAAGGATTGATTCTCTAAAATACCTGTACTGATCTCCTTTTTCCTGAATTGTAAATAGGCATGATAGCCTATAACTTGAGAAATGAATTTTCCCTGTTTCCTCATGACAGTGTATACTTTACTGATTTACATTTTTCCCATTTTTCCTGAGATTACTCCATATTTACTGATTTTCATACATTCCTATTTCCAGGTTATACAATACATACACTGTTATATTTTCCAGTTTTCTTCATATTTTGTACTGCCATTGCCTTGCTTCATAATCACACAATGTACATCACTGATTCCTATACCTGGGATTATTCTATTCCTGCACACACACAGGATATCCCCTTGCCATGCCACTATTTTCAATGCCACACTTGTTGTCACTCATACACACACATGAAACAAATTTCCCTAGCCATTGTCACACAATCATTTCCTGAGACACACAGAGGGACCTGGTTCATTAACAATCAGGTTTATCACACACGTTTATACTCTATTCCTGGAACACTATACTGGGTTTATATTTCCTACACCATTGCACATTTCTCCTGTCTCCTGAACAGAGACTCACACTGTTTGTATGACTGACACACACACTGCCCTTGATTTCCTTTCACTGTACAGCCTACTCTTATGCACATCACACACACAATCCTATGAGACATATTGGAACATATATACATGGGTTCCCCTTTGACACACACACATCTAATAGCCCTCTGTATGTATATCTAATCCACATATATGTGTGTGTATGCCTGTGAGTATATACCAATGCCTAACCTAATGTGGATATCTAGATGGTAGAGTAGGATATGGGAATTTCCTATGTGTAATAGCTAATGTGATTAGGCACATTTCCTTGGTATGTATAGATATCTATATACTAATATGTGAATAGTGATATATATCTATATATGGTTTTTGACCTATATTGCTATGTTGTATTAGCTCATGACCTATATGGTAATGACTCTACGTAGCCTATGGCCTATGGATGACTTGAATGCCTAGTATAGAGTCTAGATTAGACTAGTTTAGACTTGTTTGACCTAGTTTAGACTTGTTGGACCTAGTTTGACCATTGTTGACCTAGGTTTGACTTCTAGGGTTGACCAGAGTTGACCAAGAGTTGACTTTGGTCTCGATTGACCTAGAATCATGTAGAATGCATAGTAGGACTTCATTATATCATTTCAGACTTGTTGTGACTATGTTGTTCTGATTAGGAGCCAGACACCTCTCCTCGGACAGTACATTTCATCCGGACACTCAGATACCAGGCGAGTACATTCTCTGATCATTTTATATCCTGTTTAGAATTATTTTTCTGCTTTAAATTACTTTACTTGATACTGTCACGTTGGTCATACGGATTAGTACTATATGGATCCTTTCTTGAGATGTTATCCCCTCAGGAGCATCGGATACCATATGTTCTTTGCGTTTTACTTACATGGTGTATCACTATGCTTCACGGTTCATTGATCACTTGTGATATGTACTCTCATGATCACAGAGTCTTCTTTAAATCACCTATTTATGGGTATTCCCAGATCACCCATTTATGGGCATTTCCAGATCACCCATTTATGGGCCCTCCATGTATCACCCCTTATGGGCCTTTGCATGGAATCATAACATAACCTGGCTGGATCCTTGTGTATTGATTGGGGGTACGGGGGAGTATAAATAGTCATATGAACAATTCCAAAGTAGAATAGCCATGTACGCCTCTTTAGTATAGCCATGTGCAAATCAAGCCGTTCACCTGTCGACTTTGTACTCTAAATCACTAGTCACTGGTAGCTCTCTACTTATAGTAGATATTTCTATTACAGTTCTCTCTCTGTTTACATTCTGTTCCTTCTTTCGCTTCATGTATCTTACTTTATTGCATGATTATATTTTCTAACCTGTTATGATCTGTTGAGATGTATTGTGCTCGCTCCCGTCCTGACTGGACCTGTTGAAAATTTTACAGAGGATGATGAGGAACCCTGCACCCCTTACTTTGGAGCTTGCCTAGATGACACTCGCGACCTGGACCCCTGGAGAGGTTCAGGCAGCTGCTGAGGATGATACCTTTGCATAGTATAGATAGCTTAGACTGTTTCTTTTCATGTTTAGCTGTTGTCCTTGTTTTCAGAGTTGTATATTTTTAGAGATGATAAGACTTGTATTTCATTTCTGTTGTACCTCCGTTGAGGATTTTCTTATCTATTTTATCGTTGCATATTCTATCTCTAGATTGTGATTGAGTTGTACCTCTGTATTGGCCTCCTTATGGAGAGTATTTATATTATGTTAGTTATAGTTCATGACCTAGAACAACGTTCTACCGCCGACACTGCGGCATAGGCTGGGCACTGTTACGTTCTCGTACCCTCACAGTGGGTACGGGTCGTGGCACAAAACCCTAATCTTCTAAAACGAAAGTTGAGGCTGATCATACCATCTTCACCTACAAATTTGTTTTACCAGCGACGAAGCTTTGTGCGCGACGAACGGAGCATCGGAAGTCAGCCTCGCGTCACCAACGAAGCAGTTTTTCCACTAAAGGTACCCTACTTTCCTACGACGTAACTTTTTACTCGTAGCATCGATTTTCGATCCGTAATATTTTCTGGAAAGTAGACTTGACCCTCTTCGAGATCCTCTAGGTGGAATTCAAAAATAAACCATCAACTTGCTCGAAAAATCGAGACAAAGTTGAACAAAAATTTGTTTTCTGTAATACTAAAAACTGTTTTAAAACGACAACTTGTCGGCCAATTTTCTTGTTGTGCAGTAAAGTACTGTAGGAACTACTTAAAAATAGTAAAAGACAACATAACCGAGATCGCAACGCATCTTTTGGATCATCGTTTCGATTAGCGTGTAAAAAGTAGATGGATGTTAAAGTTGAGGAAAAACCTGTGTTTAATTATATTAATTTTCTGAATTTTGTCCGATATGGCATGTGCCCCGACAAACCGGGCGACGTGGTAGTGCGCTATACGCATCAAAAGGCGCATATGGACGTTGTCGATTTGTGGGAACTGACGGAACTCAGTTTTGTCGTGTGTGCGCGACGAAATCAATCCGTATCCGTCGAGATACCCACGTATCGACGTTTTGCAAACTTCATCCTAACTTCGTGTACAGTCGTCCAAGCAAGACAAAACTTGTACCAACAGGTTCGGTTTGAAATTATGGTCCTGTGTGCCAAGTTTGGATCGATTCTGAGAAGGTCGAATCGGAATCCCTTTTTGGCGGGCCCGTGACCCACTCAAACGGACGATTTTGTACACGGCTCAACGGAATCCAAAACTGGACATACCGTTGAGTTCCTCTCCCCAAAATGAATCTATAGACATGTAGTTTGATGACTTTAGAGACCATAGACTTCGGTACACGTTTTGGTGCAAAGCGGGTCCAACGACGGACATCGTTTTGACCCGAAATTACGATTTTGTCCCTGTTCTAGAATTAGACTTTTGGACATACATTTCCTAGGTATATCTTTTACACCGAGTGCATTTTTGATGTTTGTTTCAGCGTCTAGAGTTGTTTGGAGATTGTGACATTTCTTAGCTGACATTGTGATTACCTGGACTTGCCACTTTGCACCATCAAGCAAGATACCTTGCCACCTTACTCTGTGATATTATTATATTTCTTATTTTCAGTTGTTATTTCAACATTTCTTATTTCTTGATATTTAAACTGTGCGTCCAAGTCACACTTGGGTGCAAGCGACTCTATCGGTCGTTTTTCTTGCTTTGTTTATGTCTCTTGCATTGACTTAGTCTAGTGACCACCCATTGATGTTGAGGTATTGGTATATCTCATACGGTCTTGACACTTGTTGTATCACATGATGTGAGTCACATGTAGGATACGTTTCCGCGTGGTCGGCAGGCACCGATACGTATGTAGCGTGCGACGGATAGGGGTAACTGCCAATAGAATTGCATGCTAGAAGACTTGGCGGTTACTAGAGGTACATGTCTGTCATAGAGATGATGATACTAGGCATTGGGTGGAAAGAACAATACCTGACGTATGAGCTTCGATTGTACTTCCCTTATAACCCGGAAGCTCCGCTGGAGATACGGGTATGTTTAGCCTCTCAGGTTTGCCACTGCGTTCTTGGAACATCATGCGCTTGGTCACTAGTGCCCAATAGGTGACTATACAGGATCCTATATTCAGCCAGGGCTCTTGCGTCGAAGGATTGTATCTCAACTACATATTCACAGTAGAATGGTCAGGAACCTGATTGCATGCATATCTTTTTCTCTTTTTATATTATCACAGTTTATATGGTATGGTGTTTTCTTGTATCTTGCTACGTCCTCTGAGGAACTGGTTCTCTCTGGGGTTAGACGATTTTCCATAGGAGTACGGAGCGGCATTGGAGCTATCTTACATCGATGACGAGGCAGTTCCTTTTGATTTCTAGACTATTTCTTATCTGAGACAGTTGTAGATATTACTTTTACATATCTTTTTCTTTCTTTTTGTGGAGGTTGGACTCTGATCTTGTGAGACTATTTTCATAGTTGTTTGGAGTGAGCATGTTCACCCGGCTATCTTTTGATACTCTTATTTATTTATTTAGATTCTATTATCTTCTGTGTTGAGCTGTGATAAGATTAGATTATGTATTTCTGACCTGTAATTATTTTATTTTATAGCTTATGTGCATATATGAGGATTCTATATATTGGAGTATTCTTCGTATACGTGCAGCTGGCATGTTCACGTACTTGGTCCTACGTATTTTGGGACTGGAGCGTTAGATATTTTTGTGGTGGCCCATGCAGGTCAACATTAATATTGTTGGTTACATGACTTTGCCCAACAAGCCTCCATATAGGAATAGTAATATCTCATCCAGAACTACTACTACCTCTTGACTTCCAATTTTTTTGAAACTTCCTTGATTATTTGAGTTACCTTATATCTAATCTTTCCTAATATCAACTTATCCTCCTCGTGCCAACAGTATGCATTTAAGAAGCGGACGTACTTCTGCCTTGGCCCTCACATCTGGTGAAGAGGCTACTCCGGAGGGACAGAATCCTCCCATGACTCCAGCGACACCATACCAGCCAGGACAGTCGCAGCCTACGACGGCACCGACGACGGAGTACCCAGAGAACGTAATACCCCCATGCAGCTAGGCTGGGCAGACCACTACTATGCCACCGGAAGGGAATGTACCAATGCCTCCACCACCACCATTCCCTCAGCAGTTTTCTCCACAGTCGGGTCCTCAGACGCCTCCACCACCAAATGATGGGAACCCTACTTCTCAGTTTATGTACGCCATAATGCAGGCTCAGTGGCAGCAGACTGAGCTGATAAGACAGACGATAATTGCAGTATTGGCTAGACCTCCACCACCACCTCCAGTACCAGCACCAGCACCGATTCTGCATCCTTATGAAGGCTCTATCAAGAATTTTACAGATATGAACCAAAGGCCTTTGAGGAACAGAGAAGCCATTAGAGGTGTCACAGTGGCTTATTAGTACAAAAAAGCTACTGAAAGCATCCCAGTTGCCAGCTCGAGATTGGATGACAGCAGTGGACCTACTATTAGAAGATAATGCTCACCACTGGTGGAAGGCGAAAGAGAGACGATTAGGCACTGGGATCACCTGGAAGCATTTCTATGATGCATTTTATGAGAGGTTCTTCCCTATTCATGTCAGAGATGGTCTTTTCGACCAGTTCCTTCATCTGAAGCAAGGAAATATGACAGTTGATGAGTATGACTCAGGGTTCAATTGCCTGAGTCGATTTGGTACGAGATTGATTCCGACAGAGTTAGAGAAGGCGAAAAGATTTCACCAGGGGCTTGTATCAGAGCTCAAGTCTTATAAGACTACCCAGTCTCGAGTCTCCCATTCAGCTATCTTGGAATAAGCTCGTGCTAAGAAGATTCTTCGTAAGGAACAACAGTAGACATCGAGACGTCATACATCAGCAGTTACACCAGCCCGAGCTACTCAGGGTGGACCAATCAGGAGGACCACATGACAGTACCAGCAGAGGAATACTGATGGAACTGGGGATTCCCAGGACCCTTTCTTTGGTGTGCGTATTGATCGATAGAAAGTTAAACAGATCTAATACGTGTTCTAACCCTTCATAGGCGAAAACTAGGGTTCACGAATTATACCTGCAGCGGAAAGGAGACAAGTAATTCCTGGCAATCTCGAGCAGACGACCCCAAGATCTTCTACACGTATTCCTTCCTCGAGTTGGACGTCGTGTGGGCGACGATCTTCCAACCTTTTTTTCTCCTTGGCAGCACTCTCTTTTCTCTCCTTACGTGAATCACGAACTTAGAGAAAATTTCAGATTTCTGATCGGTAATCTAGCGGCCAGAGAATAGAGGATATATATAGGCTACGGCAGGGACCATGAGGAGAAATTAGGGTTAGGCCTCCTAACGGATCTGGATATCCCGTGTTCAGCCCGAACACACAATCCAGGCCCATTAACAATAGCTCGGTCCACTAATGAGCTATTGTTGCACTACCTTCCTAATCCCAAATTATGTTTGTGGGCTCCTTTTATTATATGCTCGTTTGGCTCCCCATGTTAAGATATCGTATATCCGTCGATCAAATTAAGTTACTGACAACTATATTGATTCGACATCTTTTATCCTTAAGTAGTACCGCTCAACTTTATTTGTCATGTCGGATATAATCCACCTGCAGAATTTACATGACAATCCTTATGAGCTCCTTAATAGGACTTCATCAACCCGATGTATCGGGACATGGATTCCATTTATAAACAGCCTATCATAAATATAATGTTATTACCCAATTCATAGAGGTTGTTGATCGATAATGAATCTCACTCTTTTATGAGTCAAAGTAATGCACATTGCATATACATGTCTGTTATTATATCCGGATTAAGAGTACAAGCATCCATAATAACAGAGGTGTTTATTCTCTTATGTAGTCAGTACAAAGAGAACAACCTCAAGTGGTCCTGTTCAATACACACAAAGTGTACTAGTGTAAACCTATAGTCAAGATAGACTAATACCATATTACACTACAACCTTTCCAATAGATTGTCCAAGTCCATCTAGGTTGTGAACTATTTATATACTCCATAGGAAACTGATAATATGATCTTCTTTGTGACACCACACACCATATTATCTACAATATAGAATATTAGACATTTGCATTAACACTTGCAACAAATACAATATGCAAATATTTGCCCATATGATTCTCATTCAAAATTTAAGGAAATAAGGTTACTACAAAAGTGATGCTTTTAGTATATAACCCTAACAATCTCCCACTTATACTCAAAGCATTGCTTTTCAGTATACTGTTACAAATCTCCCACTTATACTTAAAGCCATGCTGCTACACATCTGACTCCCATTCCCTCAATATGACTGTCAAAAGCCTTAGCTGGTAAGCTCTTTGTAAAGGGATCAGCTAGGTTGTCGGCTGATGCTATCTTGATCACATCAACTTTTCCTTTCTTTACGAAATCTCGTATCAGGTGGTACTTGCGCTCAATGTGTTTGCCTGTCTTATGGGCTCGTGGTTCCTTCGAGTTTGCAACTGCACCACTATTATCACAATAAAGTGTAATAGACTTAGGCAAACTAGGTACCACATCCAAGTCCAATAGAAAGTTTCTGAGCCAAACCGCTTCTTTGTCTGCCTCAGAGGCTGCCACATACACGGCTTCCATGGTGGAATCAGTAATACATTTTTGCTTGATACTCCTCCACACAATAGCTCCACCTCCCAAAGTAAACACATAACTTGAGGTAGATTTCCTGGAATCCCTATCTGACTGAAAATCTGAGTCTGTATACCCCATGGGAACTAAACTATCTGCCTGGTAAACTAGCATATACTCTTTATTCCTTTTCAGGTACTTCAAAATATGCTTTACGGCAGTCCAGTGCTCTTGTCCTGGGTTAGACTGATATCTGCTGACCATGCCTACGGCAAAGCAGATGTCTGGTCTCGTACATAGCATTGCATACATTAAGCTTCCTACTGCTGAAGCATAAGGAACTGCCTTCATGTTCTCTATCTCTTTAGGTGTCCTCGAACACTGCTCCTTTGATAGAGCAATTCCATGTCTAAAAGGTAAGAAACCTTTCTTAGAATTTTGCATACTAAAACGAGTTAGTACATTATCGATATAGGAAGCTTGGGATAAGCCCAACATCCTTTTCTTGCGATCTCGTAGAACTTTGATCCCAAGGATGTGACCTACTTCTCCCAAGTCCTTCATATCAAACTGTTTGGATAACCATACCCTTACATCAGATAATACCTTTATATTGTTTCCAAAGAGGAAGATGTCATCCACATAAAGTACTAGGAACACCACCACTTTTCTGTCACACTTTCTGTATACACTTGATTCATCCTGACATTGATCAAATCCATAGGATTTTATCACCTGATCAAAATAGATGTTCCAAGATCTGGAAGCTTGCTTAAGTCCATAAATGGACTTTTTGAGCTTACAAGCAAGATGCTCCTGGCCCTTTTCAATGAACCCATCTGGTTGCTTCATATAGATGTCTTCCTCAAGACTTCCATTAAGGAAAGCTGTCTTGACATCCATTTGCCAAATCTCATAATCGAGATGAGCTGCAATAGATAAAAGAATCCGAATAGACTTAAGCATGGCTACAGGAGAAAATGTTTCCTCATAATCGATACCCTCTCTTTGAGTAAAACCTTTTGCTACAAGCCGAGCTTTAAAGGTTTCAACCTTACCGTCTGATCCTCTTTTTCTCTTATAGACCCACTTGCATCCAATGGCTTTTACACCAACGGGTGGTTCTACAAGCTCCCAGACCTGATTAGAATCCATAGATTCTATTTCAGATATCATTGTTTTTGCCAAGACTCTGCATCTTTATCTTGGAGTGCTTTATTGAAGGTACAGGGATCATAATCTTGTTCCTCAGGGACGAAGTCTGACGACTCTTCTAAGAACATATATCTATCAGGTTGTATCACAACCCTCCCACTACGACGAGGCACTATCGGTTGTGGTGTAACATTTATGACACGTTGTGTAGTTATTTGTGGTTCATCCTCTTGTACTGTTGGTACTGAAGTACTTGGTGTCTCACGTCTCAGTTCTTCTAGAACAACTCTACTTGTGGGTTGATGGTTCATCACATAGTCTTCCTCTAAGAATCGGGCATTGGTGCTAACAATGACCTTCTGATCCTTAGGACTATAAAATAAACCTCATTTCGTTCCTCTTGGATAGCCTACAAACAATCGTACTTCTGTACGAGATTCCAAGTTATCTGCTTTCCCATTCAGCACATGTGCTGGACTACCCCAAATGCGAACATGTTTCAGCCTAGGCTTACGCCCAATCCACAGCTCTGTGGGAGTAAGAGGTACTGACTTAGAAGGAACCAAGTTCAA
This sequence comes from Iris pallida, assembly GCA_029216955.1. Lineage (NCBI taxonomy): Eukaryota > Viridiplantae > Streptophyta > Magnoliopsida > Asparagales > Iridaceae > Iris > Iris pallida. The sequence continues at coordinate 24,071,529 of JANAVB010010198.1, forward strand.
AATATAAGCTGCAGTCTCTAAGGCATATCCCCAAAACGAATTTGGCAAATCCGAATAACTCATCATTGATCTAACCATCTCCATAAGAGTTCTATTCCTTCTTTCGGCTACACCATTCTGTTGGGCGTTCCAGGTGCAGTCAATTGGGATGCAATCCCAGCCTCTGATAAATAATCCCTAAACTCTCCAAAGAGGTACTCACCACCACGATCTGATCGTAATGACTTGATAGATTTTCCATGACGTTTCTCCGTTTCAGCCTCGTACTCTTTGAATTTCTCAAAGCACTCAGACTTACGGCGCATCAAATAAATGTCTCCATACCTTGAATAATCGTCAATAAATGTGACAAAATATTCAAAGCCACCTCTAGCTTGGATAGTCATAGGTCCACACAAATCAGAATGAACCAATTCCAACACATTTTTGGCCCTATACCCCTTTGCCGTAAAAGGCCTTTTGGTCATTTTATCTTCCAAGCAGGATTCACAAACTGGTAGTGCCTCCACTTCCAATGAACTCAAAGGTCCATCTTCAACCAGTCTTTGAATCCTTCTTAGGTTAATATGCCCCAATCGTAAGTGCCAAAGATATGTTTGGTTCATACAAGAAGATTCTTTTCTCTTATTTAAGTTAGATGACATATTATTCATTTCCATAAGTTGTATTGTGGGCGAAATAGGATTAATGACATACAAATTATCAACTAATGCACCAGAACAGATAAAATGTTTATTCTTTCTAATAACAATATTATCATTAAAATAAACTGAATATCCATCCTTAACTAACATAGAAACAGAAACTAAATTCCTTCTAAGTGAAGGTGCATAAAGACAATCTTTCAATATCAATGACTTATTTCTACCAAAAGATAAAGTAACATCTCCTAATGCAACGACCGATACTTTTGTAGCATCACCCATAAATAAGCATATCTTTCCATCACTGAGCCGTCTGGTTTCCTGGAACCCATGCAATGTATTACAGACATGATTAGTGGCTCTTGTATCTACACACCAGGTGCCGGTAGATAACACCGCTAAACATGTTTCAACTACTAGTAAATGAGATATACCTTCTTTGTTCCCTTGTTTGAGAAGTGGACAATCAGTCTTCCAATGTCCTGACCCTTTGCACTTGAAACATTTGCCTTTCGGCTTTTTCACCACGCCTTGAGGTCCCATGCCCTTCTTTGCTAAGTTTGCCTGTTTTTGAATGTTATTCTTCTTCTTACCGCCTTTTGGCTTAGAAGTAGAAGCCTTTTCAGAAACAAAAACATGACCACTCTGCCTAAAGAGAGATTCAGCATCCTGTTGCTCTTTTGCAAGTTCTGCCAAACTATACAACCTTTTGTTCATGTTGTAATTAAGGCAAAAATTGTCAAAACTTTTAGGCAGAGTCCCGAGAATGATATCGACCTGGGTTTCCCTATCGAATTCAGCTCCAAGGATCTCCATCTCATTCAGATGACCCATCATCTTGAGAACATGATCCCTTACTGGTGTGCCCTCAGCCATTTTTGTATTCATCAAACATTTCATAGCAAACTGCCTAGCTGCTCTACTCTGATGTCCGAAGAGTTCCTTCAGGTTATACATCATGTCATAAGCTGTGGCCATGACCTGATGCTGATGTTGCAGTACATTTGACATAGATGCCAGAATGTAACACCGCGCCATCTCATCTGCCTTTTTCCACTTCTTATAAGCCTCTTTGACCTCTTCATCAGAGTTAGCATCAGGCTTAGGTGGGCATTCCTCAACAAGTACATATTTGTACTCCTCAGCAGTCAGAACAATGTCCAAATTACATTTTCAGTCAATATAATTAGGTCCAGTAAGTTTGTTTTCTTTAAGAATCACCATAAGTGGACGGAAAGAACCCATTTTTGAAATCCTGAGAATCACATAAATAAAATTATGTAGGGCAAAAAAACTTTTTGAATTAACTAAATATTGATTCCCTTAAAACAATAATAAAAAATTCACCAACACCTTGAACACCATGAATTTAGCGTGCCACGATAGTGTGGACGTATACAAATTCAACTTTGTTCAAGTAGATTTTTCTTATTAATTTTACTATCATGTCAATATAACTTTATGACAAATAAAATTAATATGCTGGTCTTGCTCTGGTCATACAAATAATAGCAGTGACTCCGATGGGGAGGATACCATTATTTGTATCTTAGTGTATACCATTACTTAATGCTAAGTCCATTACTTTGTAATGAGTTCCTTCAGATGGAGAAGTGAACACATACTAGGTAACTTTCTACAATTATCCCTAAGGAAGTTTGTACTGGTGATCCATAATTATACTCATCCGATATGGAGGAAAGCACTACTGCCAACACGCAAGTATAATTACATCACCTATAAACCAGTAATGGAGACCATAGGATTTATACTAAATAAAAAATCCTCTCCCACTTGGTTATTTAACAATGAGAGTTTTTCTACTTGTTGATATAATTTCCATGTTGTCCATTATTAATGTAGGCTTGGTTTTTCAAAAAAACAACCACACGATAATAAACATGCATAATTAGAAAAAGCAAAATGACAAAAATAAGAAAAAAAATCCAACTATTATGGTCATCTTTGCTGCTCCGTCCTCAACTATCCGAATCCAAAATCTGGCGCTGTACAGATCTATACGGGGTTCGACCTCTGGATTGCTCAAAACCAGCATCTCGTCCGGCGTCAGAAACAGCCACCACCTCCATCACGATTGATCAAAAAATAATTAAAATTACATCAATCCTATGCCTCCCAAAGGAGTTCACACATAATCTAGATTGAAAAATTAAATTAACAAGTACGATCAACCCTCATGATTTTAATTACATCTACAGCAACAACAACATCCACGACATGTCCGTGGTTTAAACAACACAATCAAAAAACATGCATTAGACCATAATAGCTGGATCTAAGATGCCTATAAAATTGAGTTAAAACAAATCTACATCTACCGACTATTACATAGAACAAGTTTTATTGGACAACATGGACGTATCAATCAATACGTAGATCCAAAGTGGCTCTGATACCAATTGATGGAACTGGGGATTTCCAGGACCATTTCTTTGGTGTGCGTATTGATCGATAGAAAGTTAAACAGATCTAATACGTGTTCTAACCCTTCATAGGCGGAAACTAGGGTTCACAAATTATACCTGCGGCGGAAAGGAGACAAGTAATTCCTGGTAATCTCGAGCAGACGACCCCAAGATCTTCTGCACGTATTCCTTCCTCGAGTTGGACGTCGTGTGGGCGACAATCTCCCAACCTTTTCTTCTCCTTGGCAGCACTCTCTTTTCTCTCCTTACGTGAATCACGAACTTAGAGAAAATTTTATATTTTTGATCGGTAATCTAGCGGCCAGAGAATAGAGGATATATATAGGCTACGGCAAGGACCATGAGGAGAAATTAGGGTTAGGCCTCCTAACAGATATGGATATCCCGTGTTCAGCCCGAACACAAAATCCAGGCCCATTAACAATTGCTCGGTCCACTAATGAGCTATTATTGCACTACCTTCCTAATTCTAAATTATGTTTGTGGGCTCCTTTTATTATATGCTCGTTTGGCTCCCCATGTTAAGATATCGTATGTCCGTCGATCAAATTAAGTTACTGACAACTATATTGATTCGACATCTTTTATCCTTAAGTAGTACCGCTCAACTTTATTTGTCATGTCGGATATAATCCACCTGCAGGATTTACATGACAATCCATATGAGCTCCTTAAGAGGACATCATCAACCCGATGTATCGGGACATGGATTCCATTTATAATCAACAGCCCATCATAAATACAATGTTATTACCCAATTCATAGAGGTTGTTGATCCATAATGAATCTCACTCTTTTATGAGTCAAAGTAATGCACATTGCATGTACATGTCCGTTATTATATCCGGATTAAATGTACAAGCATCCATAATAACAGAGGTGTTTGTTCTCTTATGTAGTCAGTACAAAGAGAACAACCTCAAGTGGTCATGTTCAATACACACAAAGTGTACTAGTGTAAACCTATTGTCTAGATAGACTAATACCATATTACACTACAACCTTTCTAATAGATTGTCCAAGTCCATCTAGGTTGTGAACTATTTATATACTCCATAGAAAACTGATAATATGATCTTCTGTGTGACACCATACATCATATTATCTACAATATAGAATATCAGACATTTGCATTAACACTTGCAACAAATACAATATGCAAACATTTGCCCATATGATTCTCATTCAAAATTTAAGGAAATAAGGTTACTACAAAAGTGATGCTTTTAGTATATAATCCTAACAAATACTCCTTACCAGAAGCCCACTTGCTACTATTGTGGGAAGCAGGGTCATATCAGAGATGACTGTCGACTTCGTTTGGGTTTATGTATGAGATGTGGATCAGGACAGCACTTGGCCAGAGATTGTCCTGAGCAGCAGGCTCCAGTTCATGCACATCAGGCCCAGAAGCCCACAGCCCCAGTACCTCGTCCACCATTACCACCACAGACAGCTCAGTACCACAAGGCCAGAGCTCAAGGCCCAGGACAGAACCATGGAATGGCATTCTTTCTAGCTGTTGAGAATGTAGAGACATAGGTAGAGGTCATAGCAGGTATGGTTTTAGTTGCATCTTTTCCTGCTATTACATTATTTGATACTGTAGCCACACATTTATTTATAGCCACTAGGTTTGCCATAAGACAGAGCATTCCCGTCACACCCTTAACTGAGAATGTTAGAATCCTCACTGGAAGAGGAGTTGTACCTGTTAGTGGTATTTGTAGGCTTTGTCTAGTAGTGATAAGTGGTAGGGAGATGATGTCACGACTTCTTGTATTCCCAATGCCGACGTTCGATGTGGTTCTTGGAATGGATTGGTTGAGCCAGCATTTCGTTCTCATAGACTGCCATAGGGGCAGTATGTCATGCCCCAGAACCAGAATACTGGAGAGCGGGGCACACATAGCCGGCTACGTATATGAAATGGGATCCATCTCGCTATACGGTCACGGCTGTCTAGATACATGAGGGTTTATCTACAAGCCAGCAGTCTCTTAAGGTCATGAACAAGCCTATTATCTCAATCACAAGTAAGTAAGTAAATATTACAAGATGTATGATCATTAAATATACAATAATAAGGCGTCCCAAATATTACATATTCAGCTGATCATGAAGCTAGTCGTTACAAAATGTTAGGACTAGCAAGAGTTTAGTCATACATGATCAACTCTAGGATCTGTTAATCATGTTACAGCACATAGACAGATAGTAAATAAAGTATAATCGAGCTAAACAGGTGCTCGTCTGCTAAAGGCCTCAAAAGAATATTTTTACAATAGAGTGGGAGAGCCAAAAATAACCCACTTGTTGCCAGGGTTCCGTCTAGTGGCCACCATCTGGCTGGAAGGTCGGTAGATCCTCTGGAGCTGCTCCGAAATCTGGCCACACAAAACCAGCTGAGTCAGACCCCAGAAAGAGCAAGTGCCACAAAGGAAGCTTCACTTAGGAACTAAAACCAGCAATCAGCACAAGAGTATAAATAAAGTAAGAACTATAAATAAAGAAAATACATCAGGATGATATACGACGAGATAACATGGAAATATTCAGATAACCAGGTTACAACCCGTAAACCAAACAAGGACCGGGGTTGTAACCCTTCATCTGAACAGAACTTAGAATTCTCACCATTTATCGGTAAAATAAATACAAGTATTCTGGTCATGTAGTAATCAGGATCAGGGCAAGACTAGACTGGTTAGACTCCATCCAATTCATTTCACGGCCAAGCAAGAATTACGGCTTGATACTTTAACTAACTAGGGTTGTCACAAGCCTAATTACTAACAAAATACAGCGAGATTATTCCACAGCCACAAGCCCTGCAGACCATCCAGGTTACCCGGGTTGAAAGATTTATGGTTGAATTCAGGTGGGTACATCGTCCAGGAAATGAATGTACCCTTAGGTAGCTTGAAGGGTGCAACACATGACAGTGTGCTGAAAATGTGCCCTACTCGACGGCAGGCTACAGATCCCAAGGCGTGCCCAGGTAACGGGATTGCCTATAGCTGGAAGATCTCTTTATGACTAATGTATTAATCTAGTTATTTAGCCTTAGTCTATTTCAGTAGGTACTCCTGACCGTGGTACTCAGGAGTCCCCTCCTAGACATGATACAAGACAAGACTGGATTATTTGTACAAGCACAATTGCCCACGGTGTCCAGATAATTTATACAGGTCATGTCATGTCATGGAGCCGTCGCAACAGCTTATTAAGATATATTATGTCAGGTGTACTGGTCAGGAGTGCGCCGCGATGGGCCACTATCATGTCATGTTAGGTTAGTCATGTCAGGAGTGCACTACTACGGGTCATTGTTATGTTATGCTCAATTATCATTTCCAAACATATCAAGTAAATTCGTGATTATCAAGAGCCATACGACTAAGGCATATGCGGCCAGGAATGATCTCATGCGGCTGCAAGAGAACAACCCATGTGGCTGAATAGGGTCAGGCGCATACGGCTAAAAAGGAGGGGCTTATGCGGTCAAAGGGGTATCAGTCATATGCGGCTCGGAGATCCAGTCAGTCATGCGGCTGAGAAAGGCAAGACATATATGGTCAGGAGGATAGGGAACTCATGCGGCTGGCGGGGGATGGGTCCATGCGACTGGCTGACCAATCAGGTACATACGGCCGGGGAGGAGCAACCCATACGGATGCGGGGAGCAAAGACTATACGATCAAAGGAAGTAAACCCATACGGCTGGGAGACTGCGGTCTATGTGGCTCACGAGTGTTGAGTTCATACGGCTCTGGGTGGACGGAGTCCCATGCGGCTAAGGAAAAGGCTCAGTCATGCGGTTAAGTAAGAAGGACTTCATGCGGCTAGAAGGAAAACTTGCCGCATGAACTTGTCATGCGGTCAAGTCAAGGCAATAGTGCATACGGTTGGAACTGACTTGCCGCATGAATGTTCATGCGGTCAAGTGCTACCATGCGGCTTGGGACTGTGCTTCTTCTCCAAATTTCCGAGAAGAAGTACACCATAAGCCATTGCTTCCAAGCTGCATAACTCTATCATCCGGAGCCCAAATCCGAACTTCCATAGGTCAAAATAGGGCAGAATGAAATACTCTACAACATGGAACCATCAAAACTCAGAAATAATAAGATTAAATAGATTAAAACTCAAGAATTCCAAAAATAAAATAGACTTAGATCTACAAGAATCTAGCCATGGAAAGTAAAAATGCCGAGTACTAAAGTAAGTTAAAATGCTGTAAGGAAGAGAATGAAGCAATAAAATTTGAGTTCCTCTATGAAGCAAGTTGCACTTGCCTAGACCTCTCTCTCCCTCTCTCTGGTAGGTGAAGAATTAATGGAGGGAAGAAGGAGAGTAATGAAGAGAAAGAATTAAGTGGGGTTAATAAATGGTAGTGGTGGTGGTAGGTAGGGGGTTCACCCTTTGGTTCATAATGAACTAATAGCAATCCCAAACCGAACCAAGCTAACCCGAACCAAGAATAACCAAGCCAAACCAAACCAAGGAGATATACAAATACAAGATAAAATATGTATACGTATTCCAAGTACGTAATACGAACAACAGTTTGAGTTCACCAAAGAAGACGGAGAGAGTTGTGATGCACCCGCATCGGGGACTCATATGATGATGCATGACACCCCTCAGCACCCTATCATCATCGAGTTCGAGGACGTATTCCCCGAGGAATTGCCAGGACTGCCACATGACCGAGATATTGAGTTTTCTATTGAGCTTATTCCTGGAGTCGAGCCTATTTCATCTCGAGTATATCGTTTGGCACCCAAGGAGTTGGTAGAGATGAAGACGCATATTGATGACTTATTGGAGAAGGACTTTATTCGTGCTAGTGCATCACCGTAGGGAGCATCCGTTCTTTTTGTGCTTAAAAAGATGGGACAGTGCACCTATGCATCGACTACAGAGCATTGAATGCAGTGACGGTGAAGAACAAGTATCTCTTGCCGCGTATAGACGATCTATTTGATCAGTTGAGTGGAGCAAAAGTATTCTCCAAGATTGACTTACGATCAGGCTATCACCAATTGTAGGTTCGGAAGGAAGACATTGCAAAGATAGTTTTTCGATCAAGGTATGGACTGTTTGCCATTAATTGTAAAAGTACAGAATAATTATATAGGAGGACTAAACTTAGACTTACAATACAAACTCGCTTGTACAAAGAAAGCCTGGGGACAAAAACCTAGGTACATCAATCTAAGTACAATTATTTATTTTTGATTCTGGGAGGGACGGTACAGGCTCGGAAAAGCGACGACAGCTCTGCCATACTCCTTGGACGATCGGACGTAGCCTTGGCTCTGGTGAAGAAATGCTCTCAGGATGCCCGGAAAGAATCCTCTGTGCGTGCCTTTTTCTCTCTGTGTATCCAGGTAATCCTCTCTCTTCGGTCTTTCCAGTCTGTTTGCAAGGGAATGGCACCTTGCTATTTATAGAGATGGGGAAGTGATCATTAGGGTTTGCAATGTTTCCCTCCTTAAAAAGTCGGCGGCCAATCATCTGGGCCATTAATTTTGATTGCAATGAATCTGGGCAATTAATATGGTTTGCACCAAATCTTATGGGCAATTAATGTTGATTTCCATGAATTTTGATAGGCTCGGATCATCTGCCATGTGTTCGATTTTGTCTGATCTGATTTGATTTGGGGTAATTATGATGATTGTCACAAATCTGAGTTTGTTATGATTTGCTAGCAGCCATAATTCCGAGGAGGATAAGAATGCCACGTGTCTCAGCTGTTGCGAGGACCACCACGTGTCTTAACTGTCGTGAGTGTCATGTACTGATAGAGCCGTATAAGTGTGGTTTCTAAGTAAACCGCATACGGGTGCCCCCTACGATCTTAGCCGCATAAAGGTAGCAGCCGCATGATGGAGACGGTCGCATGACGAGGGCAGTCGTATGAAGGTGGCAGCCGCAGCCACATGAAGGTAGCATCTGCATGAAGGATGCAGCCGCATGAAGAGGACAACAGCATGAAGAGGACAGCCGCATGAAAGATGCAGCCGTATGAAGAGGACAATCGCAAGAAGGATGCAGCCGCATGAAAGATGTAGCCATATGAAGAGGATAGCCGTATGAAGGATGCAGCCGTATAAAGAGGAAAGCCGCATGAAGGATGCAGCCGTATAAAGGATGCAGCCGCATGAAGGATGCAGCCGCATAGGGGTGCTTGGGACTTGTCGGATCCTGTCAGTTATAGAAGATTTTCTTCTTTTCCCAAGGGGCACGCCATCATTATTTCAGCTTTATGGCCGAGCTGTCATTCATTGCATCAGAGCTGTCATTCATTGTGTTAGAGCTGTCATCAGAGCAATTAATTGGGAGACTACTTTATGGCCAGCTTTAGAAGTGGATAGCGTATGGCTACGTGTCTTTGCCTGAGCCGCATGGAGCTTTTGGAGAGTTTCGAGCCGCATAAAGTTCTGAAGGGTTCCTGAGCCGCATAAGGCTCATTCCGTTTGGAGTCGTATGGTCTTCTCTGGTCCATTTCCATGCTTCTACAAGACCCCCTTCAAAGTTTTTAATTTGCAAAATTAAAATACTTCGAATAAAAAGCATGGCTGTGTATAAGCTCTTCTAGCCGCAGAGGATATTCTAACCGTATGGCTTTTCTAGCCGTATGAACATACTAGTCACATGAACTACTCTGGCTGCATGGATCGCTTCTGGCCTGCCACGTTGACGGTATTAATTGTTCTTGATTTATTATGATTTGGAGCCGTCTTTAGGCAGAATCCCAAGAGTTGGTTCATTAAATACTTAGATTTTGTGCTTTGATGAATCTCCTTTATGAGAGAGAACAAAATCCTAGGAGTCAGTTTTCCTGCAGCACGAGACTCGGAGCGTTCATCAATCCACATGTCTCTCCTTCGGCCTCCTATAAATAAGAGTAAGTAGAGAGAAACTCTTTACTCTCCTTTCCAATTTAAGCACTTCTTGTCCTAACTGTCCTCCTCTTCTTCTTCTTTCTTCGATCAACAATGGCCCCCAAGTCTTCTAAGGCTGCCTCTGCTGCGACGAAGGGCAAGAAAGTCGCTTCCTCATCGGCCACAGTGCCTGAAGTGCACTCTGACGTCCACCCCACCATTGCTGGTAAGGATGAACTCAGAACTAGGGCTATGTCGCATATTTATGCACGGGCCTTCTTCATCTTCGCCAACTGTGCTGCGTGTGCCTCCCGAACCGCATGGGGGTATACCCTATGTCTGGGCCGCATGAGGGTTGTATAAGCAATTTATGCACTGAACCGCATAAGGACTTTCTGAATCGAACCGTATGAAGCCTTCTCAAACAAGACCGCATAAGCCCCGTTTTGGTCTGTGCCGTATAAGGCTCTGACCATCTTCTTGCTTTGTTTCTTTTTATCTTTGATTCTTGCAGCAACCCTACCGAAGGTTGAGATCATTGTTAAGAAAGAGCTGCTGCCCCTTTCAAATAAGAGTTATCGCTTGTTAAGGAGGAGGTAATACCAAAAATGGAGGATCAGAAAGGAGAGCTGAAGCCTATTAAAATTGCTGTGAAAGAGGAACCCCAGTCTGACGGGGGTAGTATTAGGAGTTCTGACCCTCCTGCTTCGGACGAGGATTTTGCTCAAGTGGATCCTTCATATAAAAAATGGTTGAGGGATTGGTATATGCGCCCCTGTTTGCCATTGATTGTAAAAGTATAGAACAATTATATAGGAGGACTGGACTTAGACTCACAATACAAACTCGCTTGTACAAAAAAAGCCTAGGGACGAAAACCTAGGTACAACAGTCTAAGTACGATTGTTTATTTTTTATTCTGGAGGTGACGATAGAGGCTCGGGAAAGCGACGGCCACTCTGCCTTACTCCTTGGACGATCAGACGTAGCCTTGGCTCCAATGAAGAACTGCTCTCGAGATGGGAAGACTCTTCTGTGTGCGCCTTTATCTCTCTGTGTGTCCAGCCGGGTGGAGAGGATCTCTTTCGCAAGGGAATGGCACCTTGCTATATTTTTTCTTTCTCTGGATCCAATCCTCTTTGCAAGGGAATGGCACCTTGCTATTTATAGGAGTGGGGTGTGATCATTAGGGTTTGTAATGATTCTCTCATTGAAAAGTTAGTGGCCAATCATCTGGGCCATTAATCTTGATTGTATTACATCTGGGCAATTGATTCTTGATTGTGCCAAATTTGTATGGGCAATTAATGCTTATGGAAAATTAATGCTGATCGCAATGAATCTTCATAATTTGTTATGACAAGCTCGGATCTCCCGCCAGGTGTCCTATTTACTTAATCACAATAAATCTGATTTGATTTGAGTAATAATGGTGGTTACACTAAATCTAGTTTTCAAGATTTACGAGCAACCATAACTCCGAAGGGATAAGACAGCCACGTGTCTCAACTTGTCATGAGGATCGCCACGTGTCTCAACCGTCATGAGCAGGGCATCTGGCAGAGCCGTATGAGTGCGGTCTATGTGAACCGCATACGAGTGACCCCCAAGTCCTAGCAGCTTCGTAAAAGAGGCAGCCGTATGAAGGAGGCAGCCGTATGAAGTAAGCAGCCACAAGAAGTGGGCAGCCGCATAAAGGAAACATCCGAAGGATGCAGTCGTATAAAGTGGGCAACCGCATGAAGGACACATCCGTATGAAGTGGACAGCCGCATGAAGGACGCAGCCGCATGAAGTGGATAGCCACATGAAGTGGGCAGCCGTATGAAGCAGATAACCGCATGAAGCGGGCAGCCGCATGAAGCGGGTAGCCGCATGAAATTTGGCAGCCGCATAGGGATGGCATCCGTATGTAGCGGGCAGCCGCATAGGGGTGCTTGGAACTTGACAGATCCTGCCAGAAAGATTTTCTTCTTTTTCCAAGGAGTACGCCATCATCATTCCAACTTTTATGTCAGAGCTATCATTCATTGTGCCAGATCTGTCATCAGAGCAATTAATTGGGAGGCAACTTTATGGCCGACTGTAGAGGAGGGCAGCGTATGGCCACGTGTCTTCGCCTGAGCCGCATGGAGCTGTTGGAGAATTTTGAGCCGCATAGCGTTCCGAAGGATTCCTGAGCCGCATGGAGCTCCCTCTATTTTGGAGCCGCATGGGATTTTCTGTTAATTTTGGGCCGCATAAGGCCCCCTGCTGCTTTTGGGCCGTATGAAGCTTTCTGAGCCGCATGAAGCATTCTGGATTTTGAGCCGAATAAAATCCTCATGGGCCGCATAGAGCTTTCTGGGTTTTCAGCCGCATGGGACTCCCCTTCTTTTCTTGCGCTTGTGAAGGATCACATCTCGCAAGTCAAGGACATCTCGATCAACCTTTGCACTCGCTTTGTCGACCCGGGTATCCCGAGCACACGAGTGCGTAGGTATCCTGTTTGCTCCCCGATGCGGGACTAGTAGAAGTACTTGCCCTTGATCATTGTTGGGCGACTCTTGAGAACCACCCTGTCTGTTTGCTGCCGGGGGCTGGACACGGGCGGTTCTGTACAACTTTCCATTAGAAGCCCGCTTAGCGGGACACTCTGATGGTCAGAGGTTGGGACAGCTGACTGAGCTCGACGAGCCCACGCTGCCCTGGACTTCATCGACTTAGCACCCGACGGTGCATAGTAGGAAGAGTCTAAGTTGGAAGGAAGGAAAAGAAGTTGGTGCCCTTTTCAAAGGAGGCAAAGGGGCTCTATTTATAGAATGAAGTGAGCCCTTGTTTTTTCTTTTTCTCCTTTCCGATGTGGGACTAAAAGCAATATTTTCCATGCTTCTACAAGTCCCCCTTCAAAGTTTCCAAATTGCAAATTTGGAATACTTTGAATAAGAAGCATGGAAAGTAGACTTGCTTAGGTATGGCAATCCTATCAGAGGTAGCATGGACGTGATAGGTTTGGGTATTTCTGCTGGAAATTTTATGTGGACTTATCATCCTTGTCGTACCTTGGTTTTAGGTACAGATAATAAGTTGAGAGAGGGAACCATCATATTTACTCAGAGGTGGTGAGAACATGGTAAATATGGGGTTGATGGTAATGAGGACATGGTGGGAGTGGACCCAAACGAGGATACATAGAACAACTCAGAGGTAATATGGACGTGGATGTTCTATGTAATGGGTAATGAATGCCACAGGGCAACTGGGCTCCAGAAGCATATGATTGGAGAGAAAACCAATATTGTTTACCATTGATTGTAAAAGTACAGAACAATTATCGGAGGAGTGAACTTAGACTCACAATACAAACTCGCTCGTACAAAGAAAGCCTAGGGACGAAAACCTAGTTACAGCAGTCTAAGTACGATTGTTTATTTTAGATTCTGGGGGGTGACGATAGAGGCACGGGAAAGCGACGGCCGCTCTGCCTTACTCCTTGGACGATCGGTACGCAGCCTTGACTCGGGGAAGATCTGTTTGGTCGTTGACGAAGAAATGCCTTCTTGCTCTCTCTCTGATTGCCCTCCTAGCTTCTCTCTCTCTGTGTATATTCTCTCTCTGACTATGGGGAAAGTCTCTCTGTGTATACGTATTCTTCTCTCGTTTCTTTTTGTATATTTCTCTATCCCTTACAAGGGAATGGCACCTTGCTATTTATAATAGTGGGATCTGATCACTAGGGTTGCCAATGATTAGCTCTTGGAGATGGCGGCGGCCTGGGGATTGATCAATCCAGGCCGTTCGTTTCTGATTGTGACGAATCAGAACCATTAAGGGTTGATTACACCAAATCCCTATTAGCAATTAATGCTGATTGGCATAAATCTTCCTTATAATGATTCTCTTATATCTGCGAATAAATCAAATTTATTCTCCTGCCACGTGCCCCCAGATCATTGGGATTCGACCCGATCTTAGATTGCCATAAATCCGGGAGATTGATCAGCTGAGGACACGTGTCCTGAGAGCCAATGGTGAGATTGGAACCGCATGCAGATTGGGCCGTATGAGATTTGGGCCGTATGAATTTTGGGCCGCATAAGACTTGGGACACGTGTCAGGACTGTCTGGGCAGTGGCCCCCTCCTTCAGACTTCTGAACTATATGATGAGCCGCATGAACCGCATAATGGTGTGTCTGCTTGAGCCGCATGGGCATGATCTTCTTGAGCCGCATAGGGATGATTCCACTCGAGCCGTATGGGATAGCTTCACTCTGAACCGCATGGAAAGTCTTCACTTCGAGCCGCATAAGCACACCCACGTGGCAGGGCCACGTGGCATTTTGTTGTTCTTGGGGGATCATGTCAGAGATTTCTTTCTCTTTCCTAGAGATTTATCATCATGACAGAGTCATAATTACCTGCTTTGGTATCAGGTCTGTCAACTTTTCAGAGGGGTCAGCCGTCAAAGTAATTAATGCAGCTTGGATCGGAGGGGAGCACTGTCACGCCACGTGTCTTCTGAGCCGCATGAGATGCCTCCGGCCACATAGCTCCTTATGCCGCATGACTCCCTGAGCCGCATGCATTTTCTGAGCCGTATGGGTCTATCTTGGCCACATGAGTCAATTTCTTTAGTATTTTCCATGCTTCTACAGGACCCCCTTCAAAGTTTTCAATTTGTAAAATTGAAATACTTTGAATAAGAAGCATGGCTGTATTGGCTGCATATGCAATCCCGACCGCATAAGAGTTTTAGTCGCATGAATATGTTGTTCGCACGACTGTTTCAGCCACAGGGGGTGTGTTAACCGCATAGACGGTCCAGTCCACGTGTGCGGGTCATTATTTATCTCCAAGTTGCTTCAGCGCCGTCTTTGTAGGGGGAATCTCAAGGATCAGTTCATTAAATCTTTTTGGATTTTAATGCCTTGGGTGAATCTTGGAGACGAAACCCAAGGAGTCGGTTTCGCTCTTCAAGAGTCGGTCACTGGCCCACGTGTCCGCCTTCTCCCCTCCTCCTATAAATATGAGGGGTTTGAAGAGAGAGAAGATTTCTTTATTTTCTTTCTTCTCTTATCTCGCTTGCCTTTCTTTTCTTCGATAATTGATGGCTCCCAAGAAGATCATGGCAGTGAAGGGCAAGAAGGCGGCCTCCACTTCCGCCTTGGGTGCGATTGCTGCTCCGCCCGTCGTCGTGCCTGCTGTTCATCCTGACGTCCATCCCCCCATTGCTGGTAAGGACAATGTATGAATTAAGGAACCCCGACCGCCATGGCTACGTCGTATACTTTATGCACGAGCCTTTGTAAATCGTATGTTCGCCCTACGGCTGAGCTGCGAACCGCATCATTGTGTCTGTATGTGTGCCTTATTAATGAAACCGCATAGGTGGCGCATAGACTTTTATTGTGCGGAACCGCATAAGCAGTCTTCTGAACTGGAGCCGCATGGGGCTTTTTGGAGCCGCATAAGACTTCTGAGAACTTCATGGGGGGCATGGATATTTTCTTGAGCCGCATGTGGTTTGAAAATACCTAATCAGCTCTTTTTTTTTATTCTCTGTTTAACTTATTTTTTTCTTTGTCTGTTCTTCAGTGAATTTGCCGGTTAACGCCGCCGGAGAACTCTTGGTGGGTAGCGCTCAAGCTGCTCTCGGCTATAGGTACGACCAAATTGTTCAGCACGTGGCGGATCAGTTTCCAAGCGATGAGCCTATAGCCAGATTGAATGCCATCAAGAATCAGCCCTTCCATTTCCTTAATGCTATGATGAACTCCGGGAAATTCGAAGGAGAGTTTTTGAAGACTGCGTTCTTTTTTGGAGACGCCTTGACCGTAGAGAATGATCATGTTCTGGAGGTGTCGGTGGATTGGAATTTTGTTTCTAACGGGATGGCAATCCGCATCCCTCAGATGGAGCGACACTTTCCATTATCTTGGTTCAATATGCTCCCTTTGGATCGAAAGATGGAGGGGACTCTAACCCCTACCAGGAGTGGGATGTTCGTGGGGAACATCCGTTATAATAACCATCTAAAGTTCGTGGTTGCTGGCAAGGTACATACCAGTTGTTCTGTGACAGGGTTGGTCCCAGGTTCTTTCCTGAATGTGGCAGGTCCTAACTTTACGTTTTCTGTCGCCGATACTTTTATAAATCAACTTGCCCGGAAAGGCTCCTATCCCGTTGGTCGGTTGACATTTCCTGGTTGGATACACCCTATTCCCTCGTGGATCAACTTATCTACCTGGATCCTGCAGAAGTATGAGGCTTTTTGTACGAGATTGGCCTGTACCATGCTATCCGAGGTACCAGTCATAGCTTGTTCATAAACAAGAAGCTATTCATGTCCCTGCTGGAAATGTATAATTGTCGTACAGGGACCTTTTACACACCTGTAGGGGAGATGGGACTTGCGCTCCATGAAATGCATGCGGTTTCCAAGCTTCCTTGGGGGGGACAAAGCGTTTGAAGCGTATACTCCCACTAATGAGGAACTCAAAGATTTGGAACGACGGTATCCTGGCTTTACGGCCCTTTACTAGGAGATATTGTGTCATTATAACACATGCCATCAGATAACCCGCAAGGATAACCTGGAAGGGGATGCTCCCTACACCAAGGATTGGGTACATTATCTCTTCTCAGCAGATGCCTCAGGTCTGGTTACCTCTCGTCGCCCTAGGTCTCGAGAGGCGGTCAAAGAATTAGTGTCATCTACTAGTGGCAGATTCGGAAGCCAAACCGACACTTTCGACTACTTTTACCAGGATACTCAAGAGCTGTCTGAGAAAGCGCTTCTGGCAGCATTTTTAATGATCTGGCTACGAAACTGTGTAGTCTCGGGAGGAACCGGTTCTATTGAGAGAATTAGTTGTAACTTCATTCTTCCAGCTGTGAAATTGGTCTTGCGAATCAGGCTAGCTCTCCTTCCGGCTATGGTGTGTAGCATACACCGTAGCCTTCGTACCTTCACGTCCAAAGTCATTGCCCGCGATGTGACCAAGGATTTTGAACGAACTGAGTTACCTTATCATTATTTGATGGGGTGGCTGCTGATACATTATCCATCTTTGATGAGGTCGGGCTCTGAGAGCGGTGCGACTGATGATGACGCCCTTATCTTCCGTTATCATGATGAGCCTTGGGAATGTGAGGCCATGCGGGTTTGCCGGATGGTCTTGGCAAAGGCAGATAAGTATCATATTTTCGTATCCGTCCCTCGCTTTTCTGCCAGGGATATAGAGACTGTGCATATAGACGGTATTGTGCCTCCTCAACTTCTGGATAGCCAGATGCTCTTATGGTTGCGTAACATCCGTCCCTCATATCTGCTGTACCGCAACCGCAATGCTGTTTTTCTGGAGCCGTATCTGCCTAGCAGGTTTGCCCGGCAGTTCGGGTACAGCCAACTTTGTTTAGACAGCCCCAGCTCTTGTCTGGGTTATGAGGGAAGTCTTCTTGATGGTATCAGAGCTTGGCAATATTATGATTCGTTCCATACTCGCACCATTTTCTCGGTCCCTGCTATTAAGGAGTCGGTGGAGATCTTGCATATGGCGGCTCTGTATCATATCATGGCGAACAAGCCCCCGGTCGGTTTCAACCCAAGTACCAGTTTTATTGCTGGCACTGGTCTGGAGGAAGGCTCTCAAGGGGCCAAAAAAAGGAAGACTAGAGCCGAAGTGCCAGATTTGGATTCCGCTGCTGAAGGTGATGAAGGCAACGAGCATAATGAAGATGACTCTATCCTTCCAGTGGTAGGCGCAGAGGTGGGTCAATTGCATGTTTTGTCAGATGAGATGCTGAGGGATCAGTCCCTTGTTGCGCCTGGTCCTATCCCGAAACGTAGCAGGCAGGTTCCTCCTGTAGGGAGTGTTTCTCGATCCCGAAAGCTAGTTGCGACTAGGCACCGTCCGCCAGCCACGAAAGAGAGTGGAGAAGAAGTCAATCCTGCGTCAGAGGTAACAAAACTGCTCTCGATCCCTTCTTTTTTTTTTCCTTTGAGTTTCAATCCTGATTGTCTTCGTTCCCTCTTTTAGGTGTCGGGGGAAGAAGAAGAGTTTCAGGATGTCGAGACGGTGACCCAGGATGACGGGGCCTCCCATGAGCCTATTCCTATTCAAGAGGACGTAGATCAATCTGTATCCCCCTTCAAGGTGACGGGGTCAGGGGACGTGACTGAGTTTAACTCGGGGATTGCGGGTGGGGGGACCATGCCAGTTGTGGATGAGCCGCGACCTTCATGCCCCTCCCCTGGTAAGATTAGCCGAATCTTAACCCGTGAGGAAGCCTATCTGCTCTATCATTATGTCCTTCGGGTTACGTCGATTGACTGTTATTCTGGACATTCAGGTCCTGCCCCTTCAGTGCCGAGGATGGACGTCGTCGAGACAACCCCAACCGAAGGGGCATCGGTGGAAAGGGGTGCACTTTCTCACTGCCCGACTCGTCTTGATGGGCCTTCTGGGGGCCCGAGTTTATCGGGCCCGTTCTCGGGGCAGTCGGGGCAGGGAACAATAGTCCTTGCATCATCCTCTGCTCCAATGGCTTCGAGAATCGACCTTTCTTCCCTGTCGAGCATCCAAGCTCTTCGGGCGGCGGAAGATGAGTTGGCCGCTGTTCATGTATCTTTCTGCTCGGACTCCGCTCCCTTGGTGGCGAGCTCTAGCGTTACTCCTCCGACATTGCCGCTCCGGCTTCCTCTGACGCCCTCCTCTGCTGAAGTTTTGAACGACGCGTTGCAAGATGTGATTGCCAGTTTCCATCATCATTTGAAGAGGGGAATCGAGGCCGCTGCAGAAAGAGGGACCTCTTTTACCTTGGCCTGAAGATGCGCCCATGGTCAAATAAACATCCTTAGGGATCTTCCTGATGATGCAGGAATGGCTTCGCTTCTGGAGGCAAAATTGCTGGAGGCTGATCAGCTGGTGTCCGAGCTTCGAGTATTGCGGCAGGCTGATCTGCCTGCTGTTATAAACGAGGAGCGGAATTCCCTTATTGCTGTTATAGAGAGGACCAGAGCGGCTCGAGATAAGACCCGACCGGCCGTACTGAAGGATCTCTGCGACTTAGCTGATCGGTATGATCAATTGAGTTATGCGACCGAAAACGTTGTGGCTCGGAAGGAGTCTGTCTCTCGTGAGATTACCGAGACGCGGGAGCAGATCCTCGCGCTTTAGAAGAAGTTGACTTTCCTGGAGTCTGAACTCGAGACTGCCCGCAATGACAGGGGGCTAATTGTTCAGGAAGCTGACAGGGTTACTCAAGCTTCGACTGACTTGGAGGCTGTCTTAAAGAAATTGGAAGATGACTGTCAGGCGCTCCTGGATTTGGACAATGAGGAGCGGTTACTCCAGGAGGCCGAGCCTCGCGCTCGGCAACGGATTGAGCGGGAGACCACCTCAGTGAGAGACCGCCTCCTAGAATTGAGTAACACTGAAATATAGTCGGCCTTTTCTTTTTCCTTCTTTTTCTTTCTCTTCTTCCTCTCTTTTTTTTGAAAGGGACGTGGTCCCGAAGTATGTAGTACTTCTTTTCTTTCTTCAAATAAAGAGTATTTTCCGTTCTACCCTTTATTTGTATTGCCTGTTGTGCCTGTGATATTGTGGTGATGTTCTCCCCCGTATGGGGTATATATTTGTGGACCTGTTACCCATGGCGTACCTTGGTTTTAGGTAGAGATAACATGTTTCGGTCAGGATACCTGAAGCAGCCATAGCAAAGTGGTCATGGGTGCTCTTGGTATTGAGAAAAGAATTGCCGTAGAGCAGCTGGGCTCCTGGGGCATGATGAGGTGATAGGTTTGTGTTAAGAAATTTAGCTGAGGATATTTGTGGGCCTATTACCCTTGGCATACCCTGGTTTAGGATACGGGTTATAGGATGAAAGAGAGCTGACATACTTGCTCAGAGGTAACGAGGACATGGCAAGTAGGAAAGTTTTTTGAACGTAGAGTCTTCCTACTCAGAGGTAATGCGTACATGGCAGGAGCGAACTCGACGGAGGATATTGGTGGTCAACAGAGGACATTTGTGGTCAACAGAGGACATTTGTGGTCAACAGAGGACATTTGTGGTCAATAGAGGACATTTGTGGACCCATTACCCTTGGCGTACTTCGGTTGTGGGTATAGGTAATAGGTCGAAAGGGGATCATCATACTTACTCAGAGGTAATGAGGACATGGCAAGTATGAAGGTTTCTTCGACGGAGCCTTCCCATTCAGAGGTAATGAGGACATGACAGGAGTGGGCTCAATGAAGGGGGTACGTAGAATAACTCAGAGGTAATGAGGACATGGAAATTCTATGTAGGGGTGATTTGTTTTTGGCGGAAATGGGACGACTCAAAGGTGATGAGGACATGGTCATCTTGGAAATTTGTGGATCCGTTACCTTTGTTGTGCACTGGGAGTGCAGGTATTAGATCATGAGGGAGGATCTCTTGTAGGAAAAAAGTTCAGCGGTATGATTATACATAACTTTCTTTCAAAAGAGTGACCGGGATGTAAGTTCAGGGGTACCGATGGGCACATAACTCGACAATCCATGAATGTTGGAATCAAAGTGTAAGTTCAGTGGTACCAGCAGGTACATGACTTAGGAATTTGGAATATGTTTATGGAAGAAGGGCATGAGTTCAGCGGTACACGCGGGTACATGACTCAAAAATCTATGAATGTTGGAATCAAAGTGTAAGTTCAGAGGTACCAGCAGGTACATGACTTAGGAATTTGGGATATGAGTTCAGCGGTACAAAAGGGTACGTGACTCGATAAGTTGGAAAATTAGGGGGTTGAGTTCAGTGGTACCAGCGGGCACATGACTCAAAATTCTGGAAAATGTTGTTTAAATATAGTATTTCTTCAGGAACTTGCCGTTGACGGGCAACATGAGCAAGTCTCCATTCTGCTTGGCGAGGCGGTAAGCACCATGGAGAACACGGCCTCGATGATAAATGGACCTTCCCATTTTGGCTGGAACTTGCCGGTGGTCTTGTGAGTCATGACCATTGGCCTCCTGACTGCCAAAACAAGATCGCCTACTTGGAATGTTATGACTTTGACCTTTTTGTTGAAGGCTCCTGAGATGCGTGCTTGGTACAATTCGATCCTTTGCTGAGCTAGGAGGCATTTTTCATCTAATGCCTCTAACTCTTGTAGTCGACGTCGGTAGTTATCATCTGTTGTCAATTGATAAGTGAGGGCGACTCGGAGTGAGGGAATCTGAGTCTCTAATGGGAGAACTGCCTCACTCCCGTACACCAGAGAAAATGGTGTATTCCCGGTGGCTGTTCGAACCGTGGTACGATAAGCCCATAAGCACTCGCCGAGCTTCTCGTTCCAGTCACGTTTGTTGGAGAAGACAAATTTCTTGAGGAGTTTGATGATTGTTTTGTTGAATGCCTCTGCTAACCCGTTTGCTGCCGGGTTGTATGGTGTCGAAGCGACATTCTGAATGCGGTGTTTATCGCAGAATCGGTAGAATGCGTAGCTTATAAACTGCAGACCATTATCATGGACGATCCTTCGGGGCAGTCCAAAGCGGTAAATGATGTGGTACTTCAGGAAGCTGATTACGTTCGAAGTCTTGACTTCGGCGAGTGGGACAGCTTCTGCCCACTTTGAGAAGTAATCAGTGATCGCCAGTATGAAGCGATGTCCTCGGAAGGAAGGTGGGGTGATTGGACCAATGATATCCATTCCCCATGCTTCGAATGGCCAGGACGCCACTGTCGGATGTAGGAATTCGGATGGTTGGTGAATGAAGTCTGCGTGGACTTGGCAGGCCTTGCATTTTCGGGCATAATCTATTGCATCAGCCACCATCGTGGGCCAGTAGTAGCCCATCCGGCGAAGGCGGTCTTGCAGCTTAGGGCCAGGCTGATGGGCCCCGTAGACACCGTCATGAGACTCTCGCACGGCTTCTTTGGCTTCTGTGTTCGGCAAGCACCGAATTAGTAATCCGTCGTAGGAGCGGCGATACAGCATTTTCGTCTCTGTATCATAGAAGAATCTGAGAGAACGCCGTCTGATAGAAGTAGCCTCCTTCGGGTTCTCAGGCAGGATGTCGTAGACCACGAAGTCTATGAATGGTTGTCTCCAGTCTGGCACTCCGTCGATCATCTGAGCAGAATAACTTGCCATGGCTTGAACGTTGTTCTTGGGGCAGACCAGCTCATGGCCGATTACATCGACCGAATGATGAGAGTGGTTTGGCACTGCTAGGGAAGCAGCCAGGCCTGCTAGGGCATCAGCTTCGATATTTTGGAGTCTGGGGACGTGTTCGATGAACAATCCCTCGAATAATGAGATAATGTTGATCGCTATTTGGTGGTAAGGGATCATGTCTTCATGGCGGACTTCGTACGTCCCCCGGATCTGGTTGACGATTAATTACGAATCGCCGTATGCTTCAAGGTATTCTACCCCCAGTTCTCTTGCGAGTTGGAGGCCAATGACCAAAGCGTTGTACTCGGCCACATTGTTAGAGCAGGGTTCCGTGAGAGAGTAGGCACGATTGATCACTAGCCCGGTAGGAGAGACTAATACTACTCCGACTCCGACGACGATGTTTTCCTTGGGTCCGGTTCTTGAAGCGCCATCGAAGAACATCCGCCATATGTTATCGTGGGTGGTTGTATTTGAATCGGCGACCTCATCCGGGATTTTTTCGTGTATTCTGGATGATTCCGATCCTGGATGGGCTGCCAAAAAGTCTGCTAGGGCTTGAGCTTTGACAGCCTTCTGCGGGATGAAGACCATATGATAGGGGAACAGCAATATCGCCCATATAGCGAGACGGGAGCTGAGTGCCCCTGGTTTGGTCATGAGGACCCTGAGAGGGTTGATTCGTGAGATCACATGTATGGTTTGCCCCGTGACGTAGTGCCGCGTCTTTTGAATGGCGAATACCAGGGCGAGACACTCTTTCTCCACAGCGGTGTATCGGTGTTCGGGCCCGACCATCATTCGGCTGAGATAGTAAATGTCCTGCTCGTGGCCTGCGTTATTGTTTTGTGCCAGCAGGGCACCGAGGGAGTGTTCCATTGCTCGTATATAGAGCAGGAATGGTTTTCCAGGGACCGGGGCTACCAGGACTGGAGGATTTGATAAATATTCTTTGATGTCATCGAAAGCGCGCTGGTACTCCTTGTCCCATACGAATGAGCCTCCCTTCTTCATGAGGTGGGTGAACGGTCGGCATCGCCCGGAGAGGTTGGAAATGAACCTCCTGATATAAGCTAGCCTCCCTTGGAGGCCTCTAAGTTCACGGAGATTTCTCGGGGGACCCATCTCCATGATTGTCCTCGTTTTCTTGGGGTCTACATGGATACCCCGTGCAGTGATGATGAAGCCCAAGAACTTCCCGCTGGATACGCCCAAGAACAATTTTGTAGGGTTTATCTTCAGATTGTGGGCTTGCATTAAGTTGAACACCGTTCTCAGGTCTTGCAGATGATCCTCCTTACGGCGACTCTTGACGGCGATGTCGTCAACATAGCATTCCACCGTTTTGCGCAAATGTTCTCTGAAAATGATACTCATGGCTCGCTGATATGTAGCGCCAGCATTCTTTAGACCGAATGGCATGACTGTGTAGCAGTATGTGCCAATCGGGGTTCGGAATGAAGTGTGCTTTTTGTCGTCGGGAGACATCTTGATTTGATTGTACCTCGAGAATCCATCCATAAATGACATACGTTCAAAGCCGCATGTATTGTCGATCATGATGTCTGTGATAGGAAGGGGAAATTTATCTTTGGGGCATGCCTCGTTCAGGTTGCGGAAGTCGATGCAGATTCGAATCTTCCCATTCTTCTTGAGGACGGGTACTATATTGGCGACCCAATCAGGATGTTGCTCTTCACGAATGAAGCTGCTGGCTATTAACTTGTTGACTTCAGTTTCGATCGCGTCCATGACGCTGGGCGGAAGCGTCGTTGTTGTTGCTTGACTGGCTTTGCATCTGGCCGTATATTGAGTTTGTGGAGAGCGATGTCAGGATTTAACCCCGACATGTCTTCATAGCTCCAGGCAAACACATCAATGTATTCTCTGACAAGTACTAACAGCGATTCTCGTTCTTCGTCAGTCAGGTTTTTACTGATAAAGATCGGTTTTGGAGAAGATTCGCTGCCGAGATCCACTTGTATGACCTCATCTTCGGTAGGAGGTTCTCTCAGTTCGAACCGCTTTTCCCATTGTGCCTCTAATTGCTGGGCCCATGGCTCTAGCTCAAGGATTTCGAGGATATCTTCGTCTTCCTCATAAGCGTCGGTGAATGCCATGTTGACTGACATGACTCGTCTGAACACATCTCCGATGCTGGTATCTGAGTCGGAAGTCGGTAATCCGGTTGAATGTGACTGCCAGTCGCATTCTTCATCTGAGGTTTCAGGGGTCGTAGTAGGCGTTACATACCCTAAACCGTATCGGGTTTTGTTATAGTAGTTCCGAGGTTTGCCCACCGGGGCTGGCGTCTTCAAAGGTAATCATCGTCCAGTGCCGTAGTTCAGTCCTGGCGTTGTCTCTAGATCATATCCCTGTTTCTGCATGAGATATTTGGATTGAGGGCTATAGAGATACAGAGGCAGTCTTCCAGCATCTGACCCGAAGTCGACTTCTTCCATGGCGAGGGGATGTGGGTTATTCGTCCGGCCGAAGATGATTGGGTGGTCCCCTCCCTCGATTATTCGATAAGCGTCTTCTACTGGAGTAAGTTGGATAGCGGTGTACACATTTGTCACCTGTGTATGTAGGTGAGTGCCTATACCGTGTTCCATAGCATACATTGTACATAGCTAATTGAGCTCGGTGTAGTTCAAAGATAACCCTTTATTGATGAAGTAAGGTAACTTTTCTAGAGGGATTACATCGTCTGCGGAGGGAGCGTCAGTGTGGGCAGCCACATACTTGGCTAGCTCTGGTTCTTCTTCGGCTACACCCTGTGTGAATGAAGATTGAGAGGGCGTCCTAGTCAGCTTGATCTTCAGAGGCTCAACTGACGGAGCGGAGCGTTGGGTTGTCGGTAGACTAACAACCCCCATCTGGCACTTGATGTGGAGCGAGGGGTGGCTGGTTCGCTTGAAGTGTCAGACCTCGCATCGGGGTGACGACCTTTTTTAGGCAGGCGTATCGTCAGAGGCCTATCGGAGGGATTGAGCTTCTCTGTTTGGGATTGACCGACTCTCGACAATCTGATGGTAAGCGGCCCTGTCATGGGTCTCGGTACCTGGCCGGACCTTGGCAGCCGGATTCTCAACTGCTCTTCCTGTGCCGAGAGGCTGATCGCGTCCTTACGCAGTGTGGCCGTAAGGGGTACAGAAGTGCCTGGTTTGCGAGCCTGGAGGTGGATTGTCAGAGGTTCTTCTGATCCCGTGGTTGCTTTATCATCAGTTTGTTTATCTCCTCCTTCAAGGTGCCTCTTCGACTTTTCGTATAGGCAGGAGTCCGAGTAATAAGATTCGACCCCTTTGAAGGGATCGATGTCAGCAAATTCTGTCCTCACGAAGCCGTGCTTGTCGATATATTTGAATCATTGGTGTAGCGTAGAAGGCACGATCATGTAATCGTGTATCCAAGGGCGCCCCAAAAGTATGTTGTATGAAGTGTCGGCATCTATGACGTAGCAAGTGGCTTCTGATTGGAGATCGCCAATCTGATATTTCAGACGGATCTTCCCGATTGGGTAGCTACTGCCCGAATTGAACCCGCTGATGGCGGTGTTTGTAGGGGTCAGACGATGCATCGGAATACGAAGATGATGCAGTAGTCCTTTTGGAATGATGCTTATGGAAGACCCAGGGTCAATGTGCATCCTGTCCACCTTTATGTCACCGATGTAGCCTGTGTAGTATAATGTGCGATCGTGTAGATTAGTCTTGATGAGCATGTCTTGTGGAGTGAAGACGATGTTGGGCATTGCTCCCGTACAGGTGCTGTCTTGGAGGTCTGCGGGCCAATTTTCTTCCGTGTGGTTGACCTGAGCCAGGTACGCTTCGGTATTTTGAAGTGCATCGCTCAAAGCTGTGCGGACATCCTTCGAGAGTCTCAGGAGTTCATATAAGGACAATTTGGCCGGTGTATTGGCCAATTACGCCAAGATGTCAAAGTTGTAGGGCCTCTCCAGCCCCTGAGATGTTTCCTTTCGGAGGGATTTGTCGAAGCGAGTCTCCTTCAGCCTAGGCTTGTCGGTCGTCGAAGGCTGAGCCGGTCCCGGAGCATCTGTGGTAATGGGCGGATGATCATCAGTCGAGTTTTCAGCCACAGGTTGAGATTGTGCTCCGGATCGAGTAACAACGGTCGTGACTTCCTCTTCATCTGCTGAGGTGGTACGGCAGGATCTGACTTTTCCACTTTTCTTTTTAGAAGATGGAGTGGACTGAGTTACCTCGTAGACTAGGTCCGGATGGACCCACATGATTTCCCCTCGTGATATGGTGAGGGGTACTAGACCAGCAGCTTGAGCAGGCGGGAGATTAGCAATCTCCATCGTTGCCAGAGGGATGGGTATAACCCCGTCCTGAGTCTCTGTTGGAGGGAAGCTGCCGAATTATACGGACACCATATTGGCTGCCACGGTTACGTCCTCGAAGTCGATGGCCAGAGCGTTCGAATCAATGAGGTTCTGGATATATCGTTTCAGTTGGTAGCAGTCGTGCGTAGCATGGTGGACGTAGCGGTGGTAATGGCAGAACTTAGGGTTCTCCAGATCAGCCGGCCGAGGCTCCCGTCTTGGTGGAGGAAGCTGAATCCTATCTCCTTGTATGAGCATGTCCAAGATAGGCTTAACGTGACCGTCTTTAAAAGAGTAAGTGATTTGAGGCCATTGTTTGTCCGCAGGTTACGACTCAGGCTTCTGGGCTGTATCGGCCACCATAGCCTGCTTGCCTCTGTTGTCCCGGTTGTTGGAGGGGCTACCCCCATTGTCGTTGTGGTGCTGGGACGCTTGCTCTTGTTCTCTCCCTCTGAGATATGTAATCCCAGTTGGCGAGCCTTCTTTAATCGTTCTTCGGCACTCGTAGCACTAATGATAAAAGCCTTCCAGTCCTTGAATTGACTCTCGCCCATCCAGAGACTGATTATTGGGAGTAGTCTCTTTTGGCAAATTTCGATCAAGGAGGAGTCCGGGTTGCCAGATGGTAACTTCATTGCGGTTTGACGGAACCGCTCAATGTAATTCCTCGTCAGCTCTTTTTCTCCTTGAATGACGTCCATGAGTGTAGACATCGTGACGTCCTGCCCTACCTCATAGAACCTCTCCAAGAACAGGCGTTTGAAGCCAGCGAAGGAATGGATGCAATTGTCCGGCAGGTTGCGGTACCAATCGAAGGCAACTCCTTCCAATGCCCCAATGAATAACCGTGTCAGGATAGCGTCATCATGGGGCAGATGGTCGGTAGTGACCTCGAAGTAAGTGATGTACCGACTTGCTGAGGTCTTGCCATCATAGGGGTTGATATTGAATGGCTTATATCTTGGTGGGAATGGAACATCCCTCCATTCAGCAGGATATGGTTGCCGTATTCTGAAGTCTTGAGAGTTTTCTCTGGCGTGGAACATGGCTCGGAGCTCTTGAACTTCTCTCCTTACTTCTCGGGTCTCATCTGTCGCAGTCGGAGCCGTTACTTAGGAAGGATTATTGCCTGGGTTCGGTACCGCCGAATTTGAATCTACGTTGATTGGGGGACCCGTGCTTGTCTGGCCAGGTGTCACCCCCTGCAGATTAGGAAGTGCTGCTTTGATCTCGTCTACAGATTTGACCAAGGCGTGCAATATGGCCTCCAAAGTGTCGATGCGCTGGCGATCACCGGAACTGCCTTGATTGCTGTCTGTCATGAACACCGTCTTCACATGAGGAGTGATGGAAGGAGTGGTGGAGGATGTACCCTCCGAGTCGTACCCGTACACCGAGAAAGCATCAGGATATGTGGGGATGTTCTTTTCAGGTTCAGACTCGGAAGGAACACTACCCCCGGCTTCAGAGCTTGCTTCGTCTAGGATGTCCTTGGGGACGTCGGTATCTGTTGTATCCGTCGGAGGATTTGCTTCCTCCAGTCCATATTCCTGGAATATCGGATTGTCGTGGATGTTTGGAGGAGTGCTACCCCCAGTTCCGACGACCCCCAATGTTGCAGACGACGAACTTCCTACTGCAGCAGTTTTCGTCTTCGAGCGGGTATGTTGAAATACTCCAGTGGAGGATATCCCTTTAGACGGCGGTTTCTTAGCTGTAGTAGTTGACACCTTTGGGCTGGAGATACTCATTTTCTTCCCTCTTCCCTTAGCGAGAACTTTCTGTGCGGATTTGCAGGAGACAACAGGAGGTGTCTCGTCTTCTGAGCTCGGGTGATGTAGTCTTTGGAAGACGGATGGCCGGTCTTCCGTCACTGCCGCGTTGCTGCAGCAGTAGTTGACGATGATCTGGGTGCATTAATGTCCGTGTGAGGGCTCTTTACACCCCGAAGCTTCTTCTCTTTCCTTGTGTTTGTGGAGGATAACCTCACGCAGGTCAGAGGAACCACTTTGTCTGTTTGCCGCCGGGGGCTGGACTTGAGTGGCATTATACAACTTCCCATCAGAGGCCCGCGTGATAATCAGCGGGACGCCCCGATAGTCAGAGGTTGGGGCAGTCGTCTGGACTTGATGAGCTCGCGCTGCCCTAAACTTCCTCCTTTTAGCATTTGTGGGTGTGTAATAGAAGGAGTCTAAGTCAAATACCACAGAGTCTGGATTATCATCCAGATAATATCAGAGTCAGGACCGCAAGAGAGCCGGTCGAAGACTGATCGAGAGAAGCATGGAACGGATGCTATGCGGCTAGCATTGGGTACCGTGCAGGCTGTCTGCATGCGGCTGTCTTTTGTTGTAGGATGAGTCTTTATGCGGTTAGGAGTCACGACCGTGCAGGCTGACCGTATGCGGTTGGCATCTGTGGCCGTATGGGTTTTCTGCAAGCGATTGACTTTAGTAGCCGCATGAGTTTCATCCGTGCGGTTGGCAACTGTAGCTGCATAAGTTATGCGACTGACAGATGTGGCCACATGAGTTTTCTTTATGCGGTCGGCGGTTGTAGCCGCATGGGCTTTTTCCCTGCGGTTAATATTCTTCTGCGGCTCGGAGAGCGTAGAGTTCCTCTTTGCCCCTGCAAGTCCAGCATCATAGTGTTTTCTTCTGCCGGACTTGGGGACAGCAGAGTTGTCTACGGTCTGAAGTGGGGCCGCAGGGGAGTCTTTCTCGCCGTCTTGAGCAATAGAGAGCACCTCATCAAGGGCTTACGGAGGAGCAAATAATTTTGGCCTCCACTCTTTACGAGCCTTTATGGTGCGGGTGCGCTTCTGGATCGGGCCAGTGCTACCTTCAGAGAGCATCTCTTCGAACGCCTGTTGGTCGAAGCGTACGACCATCTTCTGTTGTATAGATCCAAGTTTGGCTGCGTCCGATTGTGTCACCAACTCCTTAGCCGTGGAGAAGTTTGTCCCCAGCAGAGTCGCCATCGTGTTTGCTATTGATTGTAAAAGTACAGAACAATTATCGGAGGACTGAACTTAGACTCACAATACAAACTCGCTCGTACAAAGAAAGCCTAGAGACGAAAACCTAGGTACAGCAGTCTAAGTACGATGGTTTATTTTAGATTCTGGGGGGTGACGATAGAGGCTCGGAAAAGCGACGGCCGCTCTGCCTTACTCCTTGGACGATCGGTACGCAGCCTTGACTCGGGGAAGATCTGCTTGGTCGTTGACGAAGAAATGCCTTCTTGCTCTCTCTCTGATTGCTCTCCTAGCTTCTCTCTCTCTGTGTATATTCTCTCTCTGACTATGGGGGAAGTCTCTCTGTGTATACGTATTCTTCTCTCGTTTCTTTTTGTATATTTCTCTATCCCTTACAAGGGAATGGCACCTTGCTATTTATAATAGTGGGATCTGATCACTAGGGTTGCCAATGATTAGCTCTTGGAGATGGCGGCGGCCTGGGGATTGATCAATCCAGGCCGTTCGTTTCTGATTGTGACGAATCAGAACCATTAAGGGTAGATTACACCAAATCCCTATTAGCAATTAATGCTGATTGGCATAAATCTTCCTTATAATGATTCTCTCATATCTGCGAATAAATCAAATTTATTCTCCTGCCACGTGCCCCCAGATCATTGGGATTCGACCCGATCTTAGATTGCCATAAATCCGGGAGATTGATCAGCTGAGGACACGTGTCCTGAGAGCCAATGGTGAGACTGGAACCGCATACAGATTGGGCCGCATGAGATTTGGGCCGTATGAATTTTGGGCCGCGTAAGACTTGGGACACGTGTCAGGACTGTCTGGGCAGTGGCCCCCTCCTTCAGACTTCTGAACTATATGATGAGACGCATGAACCGCATAATGGTGTGTCTGCTTGAGCCGCATGGACATGATCTTCTTGAGCCGCATAGGGATGATTCCACTCGAGCCGCATGGGATAGCTTCACTCTGAACCACATGGGAAGTCTTCACTTCGAGCCGCATAAGCACACCCACGTGGCAGGGCCACGTGGAATTTTGTTATTCTCGGGGGATCATGTCAGAGATTTTTTTCTCTTCCGTAGAGATTCATCATCATGACAGAGCCATAATTACCTGCTTTGGTGTCAGGTCTGTCAACTTTTCAGAGGGGTCAGCCGTCAAAGCAATTAATGCAGCATGGATTGGAGGGGAGCACTGTCATACCACGTGTCTTCTGAGCCGCATGAGATGCCTCCGGCCGCATAGCTCCTTATGCCCCATGACTCCCTGAGCCGCATGCGTTTTCTGAGCCGCATGGGTCTATCTTGGCCGCATGAGTCAATTTCTTTAGTATTTTCCATGCTTCTACAAACATATTTTCTCAGAGGTAATGAGGGCGTGATAAATATGGGTCTATAGTGGAGCCTTCCTACTCAGAGATAACGAGGACGTGGTAGGAGTGGGCCTAATGAGGATACACAGAACAACTCATAGGTGCTATCAACGTAGAAGTTCTATGTATTGGGTGAAAGAATGGTATGGAACAGCCGGGCTCCAAAACTATGTGATGATGAGGAAAGATGTGGATATACTAGGAAACTTAGTACAATATTTGTGGTCCACGGAGGACATTTGTGGTCAATAGAGGACATTTGTGGGCCTATTATCCTCAGCGTACCCTGGGGGTTTTTTTTTGGTACGGATAATAAGTCGAAAGAAAAACCAACATACTTAGTCAGAGGTAATGAGGATGTGGTAAATATGAGGGTTTCTTCGATGGAGCCTTCCTACTCAGAGGTAATAAGGACATGGCAGGAGTGGGCTCCATGAAGGGGTACGTAGAACAACTCAGAGGTAATGAGGACGTGGAAGTTCTACTTGAGGGGCGGTTTGTTTTTGATGGAAGGGAAACAACTCATAGCATCGACGTGGTTGTTTCAGGAAATTTGTTGATCTATTACCCTGTTTATGTACTGAAAGTGCGGGTATTGGATCATGAGAAGGGAGCTCTTTTAGGAGGAAAGTTCATAGGTATGATCATACATGACTTACTACCTAAAAGATGCGATATAGATTCATCTGTAGTGACTAGAGTATGCGTTCAGCAGTACTTGCGGGTACATAACTCAACAATCTGGGAGATCTGGAGTCAGAATGTAAGTTCAGCGGTACCAGAGGGTACATAACTCAACAGGCTGGGAAATTTAGAGTCTGAATGTGAGTTCAGCGGTACCATGGGGTACATGACTCAACACTCTAGAAAATTTGGTGTCAGAGTATGAGTTCAGCGGTACCAAGGGGCACATAACTCAACAATCTGAGAGATTTGAAGTCGAAGTGTAAGTTCAGCGATACCTGCGGGTATATGACTCACAATCCGAGAGATAGTTGGAAGGTGTCATTTAGACATAGTACTTCTTGAGGAACTTGTCGTTGTTGTTTGTTGGTATTAGGGCGTTTGCCCTTATCCTCTCCTTCCGAGATATGCAGTCCAAGTTGGCGAGCTTCTTCAACTTGTCTTCTGCGCTAGTGGCACTAATGATGAACGTCTTCCAATCTTTCAATTGACTTTTGCCCATCCAGAGGCTGATTGTGGGAAGCAATCCCTTTTGGCAAATTTTAATCAAGGAGGAATCAGGGTTGCCAGAAGGAAGCTTCATCACGGTTTGGCGAAACCGTTCGATATAATTTCTTGTTAGCTCTTTTTCTTCCTGAACAACATCCATGAGAGTGGACATTGTCACGTCTTGTCCTACTTCATAGAACCTCTCTAGGAACATACGCTTGAAGCCGGTGAAGGAGTGGATGCAATTGTCCGATAAGTTACAGTACCAGTCGAAGACGACCCCTTCCAAGGCTCCGATGAACAACCGCGTAAGGATGGCGTTATCATGAGGCAGATGGTCGGTTGTGACTTCGAAGTAGGTGATGTACCTTCTTGCAGATGTCTTGCCATCATATGGATTAATATGGAACGGTTTATATTTTGGTGGGAAGGGAACATCTCTCTATGCAAGCGGGATACGGTTGTCGTATCCTGAGGTCTTGGCAGTTTTCTCGGGCATGGAATATGGCACGGAGCTCCTGGACCTCTCTTCTTGCCTCCTTGGCCTCGTCTGCAGCGGTAGAAGCCGATATTTCAGGAGGACTATCGCCCAAGTTTGGTGCAGCTGAGTTCGAGTCTGCATTGACCACGGGACCCAAGCTTGTTTGGCCAGGTGTTCTTCCTTGCAGAGTTAGAAGGGCAGCTTTGATCTCGTCCATAGACTTGACCAAAGCATGTAGTATGGCCTCCAGGGTGTCGATGCGTTGGCGATCACTGGAACCTTCTTAGTTGGTGTCTGTCATGAACACCGTCCTCACATGAGGAGAGATGGAAGGAACGGTTGAGGACGTGCCCTCTGAGTCATACCCTTGTATAGAGAAGTCGTTAGGATATGTGGGAATGTTTTCCTCTGGTTTGGACTCAGAAGAAGTGGTACCCCCATCTTTAGGGTTTGCCTCGTCTTGGGAATTGTGGACGTCCTCGGGGATGTCGGGATCTGCTGCATTTGTTGGGTGAACCATTCCCCCCGGACTATCTTCTTGGAACACCAGGTTATCATGGATATTTGGAGGAATGCTACCCCCGGCTCCCATGTCTCCCATAGATGTGGACGAATCTCCCAGTACGGCAGATTTCATCTTTGAGCGGGTACCTTGGTAAACTACTCCTGCAACGACTGTAGACAGCCGTTTAGAAGAAATTTTCTTGGTTACGCCGGTTAAAATTTTAGGGCTAAAGACATTTGTTTTCTTCGCTCTTCCACTGCTAGGAATCTTCAGAGCAGAATTGCAAGAGGCAACGAGAAGCGCCTCATCTTCTGGGTTTGGGTGTTGCAGCCTTTGGAAGACGGACCGTCGGTCTTTCTGTGCTGCTGCCTTGTTGCAGCAGCAGTTGACTATGACTTGGGTACATTGATGTCCTTGACAGGACTCTTCATACGTCAAATTACGTTGCGCTAGTCACCTGCTTTGTGGACTGATGAGTGTATTGGCCTCCTGTCTGCTCCCTGATGTGCGGGTGGCGTGAGTACTTGCCCCTGATCCTTGTTAGGAGATTCTTGATAACTATCTCGTTCGTTGGCCACCGGGGGCTGGACACGGGTAGTTCTGTACAACTTTCCATCAGGGGCCCGAGTAATAGTCATCGGGATGCCCTGGTAGTCAGAAGTTGGGACAGCCGACTGAGCTCGTCGAGCCCGCGCTGCCCGAGACTTCTTCCTTCTAGCACCTAAGAGTGCATAGTAGGAAGAGTCCAAGATGGTCACAACAGAGTCTGGCATATGCTCAAGAGAGCCTTCGTGGTCAGGACCATATAAGAGACGGTCGAAGACTAACCGTGAGCCGTATGGAGTAGATAGTATGAGGCTGGGATCGGTGGCTGTGCAGACTGCCTGCATGCGGCTGGTATGCATGGCCGTGCAGGCTATCTGCATGCGGCTATCCTTTGTGGCCGTATGAGCTTTCTGAATGCGGCTAGAAGTCGTGGCCGTGTAGGATGTCTGCATGCGGCTGACTCTTGTGGCCGCATGAGTTTTCTCCATGCGGTTGACAGTTGTGGCCGTATTAGCTTTTTCAATACGGTTGGTGCCCTTATGCAGCTTGGATTGCACAGAGTTTCTCTTTGTCCCTGCAAGTCCAGCATCATAGTATTTTCTTCAGCTGGACTTGGGGACAGCAGAGTCCTTTGTGGTCTGGAGTGGGGCCGCAAGCGAGACTTCTCCGCTGTCTCGGGCAACAAAGAGTACTTCTTTGAGAGCTTGGGGAGGAGCAAAATTTTTTGGGTCTCCACTCCCGCGGGCCTTCTTTGTGCGAGCTCGCCGCTGGACCGGGCCAGCGCTTCCATCGGAGAGCATTTCTTCAAATTGTCTGTTGGTCGAACGGGGTGACCAGTCTTTGTTGAGTGGAGCCAAGTTTGGCTGCATCTGATTGCGTCACCAACTCCTCAGCCCTGGAGAAGTTAGTCCCCAACAGAGTCGCCATCGTGTTTGCCATTGATTGTAAAAGTACAGAACAATTATATAGGAGTACTGGACTTAGACTCATAATACAAACTCGTTCGTACAAAGAAAGCCTAGGGACGAAAACCTAGGTGCAGTAGTCAAAGTATGATTGTTTATTTTTTATTTTGGGGGTGACGATAGAGGCTCGAAAAAGCGACGGTCGCTCTGCCTTACTCCTTAGACGATCAGCGTAGCCTTGGCTCCGGTGAAGAACTGCTCTCGAGATGGGAAGACTCTTCTGTGCGCGTCTTTATCTCTCTGTGTGTGCAGCCGGGTGGAGAGGATCTATTTTCCAAGGGAATGATAGCTTGCTATATTTTTTTCTTTCTCTGGATCTGATCCTCTTTGCAAGGGAATGGCACCTTGCTATTTATAGGAGTGGGTGTGATCATTAGGGTTTGTAAT
This sequence comes from Iris pallida, assembly GCA_029216955.1. Lineage (NCBI taxonomy): Eukaryota > Viridiplantae > Streptophyta > Magnoliopsida > Asparagales > Iridaceae > Iris > Iris pallida. The sequence continues at coordinate 24,106,430 of JANAVB010010198.1, forward strand.
GATTCCCTCCTTAAAAAGTTGGCAGCCAATCATCTGGGCCATTAATCTTGATTGCATTACATCTGGGCAATTGATTCTTGATTGTGCCAAATCTGTATGGGCACTTAATGCTGATTGCAATGAATCTTCATAATTTGTTATGACAAGCTCGGATCTTCCGCCACGTGTCCCATTTACTTAATCACAAGAAATCTGATTTGATTTGATTAATAATGGTGATTATACTAAATCTGGTTGTCAGGATTTGCGAGCAGCCATAACTCCAAGGGGATAAGACAGCCACGTGTCTCAACTTGTCATGAGGATCGCCACGTGTCTCAACCGTTATAAGCGAGGCGTCTGGCAGAGCCGCATTAGTGCGGTCTAAGTGAACCGCATACGGGTGACCCCCAAGTCCTAGCAGCTTCGTGAAGGAGGCGGCCGTAGGAAAGAGGCAGCCGCATGAAGGAAGCAGCCGCATGAAGAAAATAGCCGCATGAAGGACACAACCGCGTAAAGTAGGCAACCGCATGAAGGACGCAGCCGCATGAAGTGGGCAGCTGCATGAAGGATACAGCCGCATGAAGTGGGTAGCCGTTTGAAGCGGGCAGCCGCATGAAGCGGACAACCGCATGAAGGGGACAGCCGCATGAAGCGGGTAGCCGCATGAAATTTGGCAGCCGCATAGGGATGGCAGCCACATAGGGGTGCTTGGGACTTGACAGATCCTGCTAGAAAGATTTTTTTCTTTTTCCAAGGAGCACGCCAACATTATTCCAGCTTTTATGTCAGAGCTGTCATTCATTGTGCCAGAGCTGTCGTCAGAGCAATTAATTGGGAAGCGGCTTTACGGCCGGCTGTAGAGGAGGGCAGCGTATGGCCACATGTCTTCGCCTGAGCCGCGTGGAGTTGTTGGGGAGTTTTGTGCCGCATAGCGTTCTGAAGGATTCCTGAGCCGCATGGAGCTCCCTTTGTTTTGGAGCTGCATGGGGTTTTTTGTTGATTTTGGGCCGCATAAGGCCCCCTGCTGCTTTTGGGCCGCATGAAGCTTTCTGTGCTGCATGAAGCATTCTGGATTTTGAGCCGTATAAAATCCTCATGGGCCATATGGAGCTTTCTGGGTTTTCAGCCACATGAGACTCCCCTTCTTTTTTTGCGCTTGTAAAGGATCACATCTCGCAAGTCAAGGACATCTCGATCAACCTTTGCACTCGCTTTGTGGACCCGGGTGTCCCGAGCATACGAGTGCGTATGTATCCTGTTTGCTCCCCGATGCGGGACTAGTAAAAGTACTTGCCCCTTGATTATTATTAGGAGACTATTGAGAACCACCCTGTCCATTTGCTGCCGGGGGCTGGACACGGGCGGTTCTGTCCAACTTTCCATTAGAGGCTCGCTTAGCAGGACACACTGATAGTCAGAGGTTGGGACAGCTGACTGAGCATGACGAGCCCATGCTGCCCTAAACTTCTTCGACTTAGCACCCGTAGGTGCATATAGGAAGAGTCCAAGTTGGAAGGAAGGAAGAGAAGTTGGTGCCCTTTTCAAAGTAGGCAAGGGGGCTCTATTTATAGAATAAAGTGAGCCATTTCTTTTTCTTCTTTCCGATGTGGGACTAAAAGTAATATTTTCCATGCTTCTACAGCTCCCGCAACTAGGATTTGTAGGCCCTCATAAATGTCTGTCTTGCTTTTTCTGTCTGTCTTTGCTGTAGCTTGTGTTTCGCTTCTTTTTTGGACATCAATGTAATCTTTTTCCTTTCTTGTCTAAATGAAACAACGGAGAACTTTTCTGGGTTGCTCATGAGATGTAGTCACATAACTGATTTTGAATGAACAGAACACACTCGCTCTATTCTTTGCTTGTAGTGATTGTCCCAATAAGAGACTTTTTGTGGACCTATTATCCTTGGCGTACCCTGGTTCTGGATATGGATAATAAGTTGAGAGGGAACCAACATACTTACTCAGAGGTAAGGAGGACATGGCAAATATGAGGGTTTCTTCAATAGAGCCTTCCCACTCAAAGGTAGTGAGGACATTGCAGGAGTGGGCTCCATGAAGGGGTACATAGAACAACTCAAAGGTAGCATCGACATGGAAGTTCTATGTGAGGGGGCAGTTTGTTTTTGATGGAAGTGAAACAACTCAGACGTAGCATCGATATGGTTGTCTTAGAAATTTGTGGATCTGTTACCCTTTTTGTGCACTGGAAGTGCGAGTAGAGGATCTTTAGGAAGGAGCTCCTTTTAGGAAGAAAGTTCAGAGGTATGATCATACGTGACTTACTACCCAAAAGATGCGATATAGATTCACCAGGATGGGAGTTCAGCGGTACCTGTGGGCACGTAACTCGGCAATCTGGAAGATTTGGCGGCAGAATGTGAGTTCAGTGGTACCAAAGGGTACATAACTCTATAATCTTGGATATTTTTAGGATGTATGTAGGTGAGCTCAGTGGTACCAAGGGGTATATGACCCGATAATCTTTGGTGTTTGGAGGTCGAGTGTGAGTTCAGCGGTACCGGAGGGTACATAACTCAACAATCTAAGATATTTTGGAGGCAGATTGTGGGTTCAACGGTACCCGAGGGTACATAACTCAACAATCTGAGATATTTTGGAGGCAGACTGTGGGTTCAGTGGTACCGGAGGGTACATAACTCAACAGTCTGAGATATTTTGGAGGTAGACTGTAGGTTCAGTGGTACCGGAGGGTACATAAATCAACAATCTAAGATATTTTAGAGGCAGACTGTGGGTTCAACGGTACCGGAGGGTACATAACTCAACAATCTGAGATAATTTGGAGGCAGACTGTGGGTTCAGTGGTACTGGAGGGTACATAACTCAACGGTCTGAGATATTTTGGATGTAGACTGTAGGTTCAGTGGTACCGGAGGGTACATAACTCAACAGTCTGAGATATTTTGGTATGTCGTTTCAGAAATAATACTTCTTTAGGAACTTGCCGTTGATAGGCAACATGAGCAAGTCTCCGTTTTGTTTTGCGAGACGGTAAGCACCATTGGAGAATACAGCCTCGACGATGAATGGGCCTTCCCACATTGGCTTGAATTTGCCGACGGTTTTGTGAGTTATAACCATCGGCCTCCGAATTGCCAAAACAAGATCGCCTACTTGAAATGTTCTGATTTTGACCTTCTTGTTGAAAGCTCCGGAGATTCCGGCTTGATACAGCTTAATTTGTTGTTGAGCTAACAGGCGCATCTCGTCTAGGGCCTCCAACTCATGCAGTCGTCGATGGTGATTATCATCTGCTGTCAACCGGTAGGTGAGGGCGACACGGAGTGAGGGGATTTGGGTCTCCAAGGGGAGAACTGCCTCACTCCCGTATACTAAGAAGAATGGTATGTTTCCGGTGGCCGTTCGTACTATAGTACGATATGCTAATAAGTATTCGTCGAGCTTCTCATTCCAATTGCACTTGTTGGAAGATACGAACTTCTTGAGTAGCTTGATGATTATTTTGTTGAATGCTTCAGCCAGACCATTAGCTGCTGGGTTATATGGTGTTGAAGCAATGTTCTGGATTTGGTATTTGTTGCAGAACCGATAAAAGGCGTGGCTAGCGAACTGCGGACCATTATCATGGATGATCCTTCGGGGCAGTCCAAAGAGATAAATTATGTGATGCTTGAGGAAGCTGATCACATTCGAAGTCTTGACTTCTGCTCGCAAAATAGCCTCCGCCCACTTGGAGAAGTAATCTGTGATTGCGAGTATGAAGCGGTGTCCCCTAGACGAAGGTGGAGTGATCGGGCCAATGATGTTCATTCCCCATGCTTCGAATGGCCAGGATGCCAAAGTTGTAAGGCCTCTCCAGCCCTTGAGGTACCTCTTTTCGGAGGGGCTTGTCAAAGCGAGTCTCCTTCGGCCTAGGCTTGTCGGTCATCGAAGGCTGAGAAGGCCCTAGGGCATCAGCAGCTGTCGGCTGATGATCTTCAGCCAAGTTACCCGATGGAGGTTGGGTTTGTGTGCCGGATCGGGTAACAACAGTAGTAGCTTCTTCGACCTCTATCGAGATTGTGTGACATGATTTGACTTTCTACTCTTTTTCTTGTTGGAAGTGGGTGGTACGGACTGAGTTACTTCCGGTACCAGGTTAGGGTGGACCCATATGACCTCCCCTCGTGATGTGGTAAGGGGCACTAGACCAGCAGCCTGGTCTCGGGGAGGTAGCAGGTTTGCGACTTCCATTCTTCCCTTGGGGATGGGTACTACTCCATCTTACATCTTTGTTGGAGGAAAGTTGCCAAATTGTACTGACACCATGTTGGCTGCTACAGTTACCTCTTCGAAATCAATGGCCAAGGCCTTAGAATCGATGAGATGTTGGATGTATCGCTTCAGTTGGTAGCAGTCATGTGTAGCATGATAGACATAGCGATGGTAGTAGCAGTACTTGGGGCCTTCCATCATGGTAGGATGAGGTTCACGTCTTGAAGGAGGAAGCTGGATTCGACCTCCTTGTATGAGCATGTCCAAGATGGGTTTAATATGACTGTCTTCAAAGGAATAAGTCATCTGAGGCCACTGCTTCTCTGCCGGCTTCGGTTCAGGATTCGGAGCCGTGTCGGCCACCATAGTCTGTTTTCCCTTGTTGTCTCGATTCGGTTACCCCCATTGTTGCTGCTGGTGTTAGGGCGTTTGCCCTTATCTTCTCCTTCCGAGACGTACAATCCCAGTTGGCGAGCTTTCTTTAATTTGTCTTTTGCGCTAGTGGCGCTGATAAAGAAAGTCTTCTAATCCTTAAACTAACTTTCGCCCATCCAGAGGCTGATTGTGGAAAGCAGTCTCTTTTGGCAAATTTCAATCAAGGAGGAATCGGGGTTACCGGAAGGCAACTTCATCACGGTTTAAGGAAACCGTTCGATATAGTTCCTTGTCAACTCCTTTTCTTCCTGGACAACGTCCATGAGGGTGGACATCGTCACGTCCTATCCTACTTCGCAGAACCTCTCTTGGAACATACGCTTGAAGCCGGCGAAGGAATGGATACAGTTGTCCGGCAAGTTGCGGTACCAGTCAAAAGTGACCCCTTCCAATGCTCCAATGAATAGCCGTGTGAGAATGGCATCGTCATAAGGCAGATGGTCGGTTGTGACTTCAAAGTAGGTGATGTACCTGCTTGCAGATGTCTTCCCATCATATGGATTGATGTTGAATAGTTTATATCTTGGTGGGAAGGGCATATCTCTCCATGTAATAGGATATGGTTGTCTTATCCTGAGGTCGTGGCAGTTTTCTCGGGCGTGGAACATGGCCCGAAGCTCCTGGACCTCTCTTCTCGCCTCCCTGGCCTCGTCTGCAGCGGTGGGAGCCGATATTTCAGAAGGATTGTCACCTAGGTTTGGTGCCGCTGAGTTCGAGTTCGTATTAATTGCGAGACCCAAGCTTGCTTGGCCAGGCATCCTTCCTTGCAGAGCTGGAAGCGCCGCTTTGATTTCGGCCACGGATTTGACTATGGTATGCAGTATAGCCGCCAGAGTGTCGATGCGTTCACGATCACTGGGATCGTCTTGATCGTCGTTTGTCATGAATGCCGTCCTCACACGAGCCGAAGTAGAAGGCACGGTAGACGACGTGCCCTCTGAATCATACCCCTGGACAGAGAAGTCGTCGGGGTATATGGGAATGTTTTTCTCTGGTTCAAAATCAGAAGGAATAGTACCCCCAGCTTCAGAGCTTGCCTCGTCTTGAGAGTCGCGAACATCCTCGGGGACATCGGCACCTGTTGTATCTGTTGGGAGAGTCGTTTCCCCGGGCTCATCTCCTTGGAATACCGGATTGTCATGGATGTTCGGAGGAATGCTACCCCTGGTTCCAGCGACCCCCAGTGATGTCGATGATGAATCTTCCAATGTAGTAGATTTTTCTTCGAATGGGTGCCTTGGAAAACTCCGGTGGCAAGCAACCACTTAGATGATAGTTTCTTAGTCACAGTGGTTGAAATCTTCAGGCTGGAGATATTTGTTTTCTTTCCTCTCCTACTACCATGGATCCTCTGAGTAGAATTGCAAGAGGCGATGAGAGGTGCCTCGTCTCCTAAGCCTGGGTGTTGCAGTAGTTGGAGGACGGATCGCCGCTTTTCTTGTGTGGTTGCCTTGCTACAGCAGAAGTTGACAATAACTTGAGTGCAGTGGTATCCAGGGAAGGACTTTCTGCACACTGAGGCTTCTTTTTTTTCTTTGCGCTTGTGACAGATCACGTCACGCAAGTCAGGTGCATCTTGAGCAACCTGTGAAACCCGAGCATTCGAGTGTATTGGTACCATGTTTTCTTCCTTATTCTTGAGAGGCTTTTGGGAACCACTCCGTCCGTTTGCCGTCGGGGGCTGGACTCGAGTGGTTCGGTACAACTTTCCATCGGAGGCCCGTATAACAGTAAGCGGAGCGCTCGGATGGTCAGAGGTTGGGACAGCTGACTGAGCTCGCCGAGCCCGCACTGTCCTAGACTTCTTTACTCTAGCACCAGAGGGTGCATAGTAGGAAGAGTCCAAATGGTGCCGCAGAGAGTCTGGCACATGTTCTTGGGCACACCTGGAGTCCTGACCACATGAGAGGCGATCAAAGACTGACCGTAAGCCACATAGGACAAACGGTATACGGCTGGGATTAGTGGCCGTGCAGGCTGTCTGCATGCGGCTATCCTTTGTGGCCGTATGAGCTTTCTGTATGCGGCTAGAAGTGGCGGCCACATGAACCTCCGGGATGCGGCTGGAAGTCATGGCTGTGCAGGCTGCCTGCATGCGGCTGGTAGTTCTGGCTGCATGGGCTTTCTGCATGCGGCAGACTTTCGTGGCCGTATGAGTTTTCTCCATGCGGTTGGCAGTTCCGGCCGCATGCGGCCGCATGAGCCTTCTTTATGCGGCTGGCGCCTTTATGCGTTTCAGACCGTATGGAGTTCTACTTTGCCCCTCCAAGTCCTGCATCATAGTGCTTTCTTCTGCCGGACTTGGGGACAGCAGAGTCCTCTATGGTCTGAAGTGGAGCCGCAAGAGGGTCTTTTTTGCCGTCTTGTGCAACAGAGAGTACTCCCTCGAGAGCTTGGGATGGAGCGAATGATTTGGGCCTCCACTCCCTGCGGGCCTTCTTCGTGCGGGTTCGCCGCTGGACCGGGCCAGCGCTTCCGTCGGAGAGTATTTCTTCAAACGCCTGCTGATCGAACCGGGTGACCAGTATTTGTTGAGTGGAGCAAAGTTTGGCTGCGTCCGATTGCGTCACCAACTCCTCAGCCGTGGTGAAGTTTGTCCCCAGCAGAGTCGTCATCGTGTTTGTCATTGATTATAAAAGTACAGAATAATTATATAGGAGGACTGAACTTAGACTCACAATATAAACTCGTTTGTAGAAAGAAAGCCTAGGGACGAAAACCTAGTTACAACAATCTAAGTACAATTGTTTATTTTTGATTCTGGGGGGTGACGGTAGAGGCTCGGGAAAGCGACTGTAGCTCTGCCTTACTCCTTGGACGATCGGACGTAGCTTTGGCTCTGGTAAAAAATGTTCTCAGGATGCCGGGAAAGAATCCTCTGTGCGTGCCTTTTTCTCTCTGTGTATCCAGCTAATCCTCTCTCTGGTCTCTTTAGTCTTTTTGTAAGGGAATGGCACCTTGCTATTTATAGAGGTGGGGGTGTGATCATTAGGGTTTGCAGTGATTCCCTCCTTAAAAAGTCGACGGCCAATCATCTGGGCCATTAATTTTGATTGCAATGAATCTGGCAATTAATGTGGATTGCACCAAATCTTATGTGTAATTAATGTTAATTGCCATGAATTTTGACAGGCTCGGATCTCCTGCCATGTGTTCGATTTTGTCTGATCTAATTTGATTTGGATAATTATGATGATTGTAATAAATCTGAGTTTGTTATGATTTGCTAGCAGCCATAATTCTGAGGAGGATAAGAACGCCACGTGTCTCAGCTGTTGCGAGGACCGCCACGTATCTCAACTGTCGTGAGTGGGATGTATTGACAAAGCTGCATGAGTGCGGTTTCTAAGTGAACCGCATACAGGTGCCCCATACGATCCTAGCCGCATAAAGGTAGCAGCCACATAAAGGAGATGGACGTATGACGAGGGCAGCCGCATGAAGGTGGCATCCGCATGAACGATACAGCCGCATGAAGAGGACAACCGCAAGAAAAGGACAGCCGCATGTAGGATACAACCGTATGAAGAGGACAGCCGCATGAAGGATGCAGCCACATGAAGAGGACAGCCGTATGAAGGATGCAGTCGTATGAAGAGGACAGCCGCATGAAGGATGCAGCCGCATGAAGGATGCAGCCATATGTAGGATACAGTCTCATGAAGAGGACAGCCGTATGAAGAAGACAGCCGCATGAAGGATGCAGCCGTATAAAGAGGATAGCCGCATGAAGGATGCAGCTGCATGAAGGATGTAGCCGCATGAAGAGGACAGCAGTATGAAGGATACAGCCGCATGAAGAGGACAGTCGCATGAAGGATGCAGTCGAATAGGGGTGCTTGGGACTTGACGGATCATGTCAGTTATAGAAGATTTTTTTTCTTTTCCAAGGGGCACGCCATCATTATTTCAGCTTTATGGCAGAGCTGTCATTCATTGCGTCAGAGCTGTTATTCATTGTGTCAGAGCTGTCATCAGAGCAATTAATTGGAAGACTGCTTTATGGCCAGCTGTAGAAGCGGACAGCTTATGGCGACGTGTCTTTGCCTGAGCCGCATGGAGCTGTTAGGGAGTTTCGAGCCGCATAAAGTTCTGAAGGCTTCCTGAGCCGCATAAGGCTCCTCTGTTTGGAGCCGCATGGGCTTCTCTTGTCCCTTTCCATGCTTCTACATGGACACTATGAGTTCTTGGTCATGACTTTCGGTTTGACCAATGCACCCGCAGTTTTCATGAATTAAATGAACAAGATCTTTTACCAGTACTTGGACAAATTTGTAGTAGTCTTTATAGACGATATCTTGATTTACACCAAGAGTCAAGAGGAGCATGAGTATCACCTACGGATAGTTTTGGGAATATTGATGAATGAGACTCTTTGTGAAGCTTATCAAGTGTGATTTCTTTCTCAAGGAGGTATCATTTCTTGGTCATATTTTTACGGGCGATGGTATATCAGTAGACCCAGAGAAAATCACAGCATTCAAATTATGGCCCGCTCCAACCTCAGCTTCAAAGGTGAGAAGTTTCCTTGGACTTACGGGTTACTGCCGACGGTTCATAGAAGATTTCTCTCGAATAGCAGGGCCTATGACTCGATTAACTTGTAAGGATCAGGAGTTTGTATGGACAGACGAGTGTCAAGCCGCTTTTGACGAGTTGAAGTAGCGATTGGCCACAACACCGATCTTGATACTACCATCGGGCTCGGGAGGATATGTGATCTACAGCGACGGATCTGGGAATGGATTAGGTTGCGTATTGATGCAGCACGGTCGGGTAGTAGCATATGAATCGTGACAGTTGAGAGTACACGAGAAGAATTATCCGACCCACGATCTAGAGCTTGCAGCAGTTTTCTTTGCTTTGAAGCTATGGAGACACTACTTGTACAGCAAGAAAGTTGATATCTACACTTATCATTAGAGCCTCAAGTACCCAGAAAGAGTTGAATATGCGACAGCGACGTTGGTTGGAGTTGATGAAAGATTATGAGATCGAGCTTCATTATCATCCAGGCAAGGCTAATATCGTGGAAGACACATTAAGCTGTAAGCCCATGGCACACTTTTTGACCACACAGAAGGAGTTGATTAGATATTTGGAGCAGCTTGGCATTGAGGTAGTATTGCCTGGAGCAGACGACGTGTTAGTCAACCTCTAAGTGCAATCATCATTGGTAGAGTGCATCAAGGCAGAATTGCCCAGTGATGCTAGATTTAGACGGCTCAGAGAGAGGACTGAAGCAGAAGAGCAGACGGGATTGAGGATCCATCCCGATGGGACATTGCGATGTGGTGATCACATTTATGTTCCCAATGGGGAGCTACGGCAGGAGCTGATGGCAGAGGCTCACAGTTCGACTTATTATATTCATCCCAGAGTAACCAAGATGTATCGCGACTTACGAAAGTATTATTGGTGGCACGGAATAAAGAAAGAGATAGCTCATTTCATTGCCAAGTGCTTGTTATGTCAGCAAGTGAAGGCGGAGCACCAGAGGACGGTCGGATTATTGCAGCCGCTACCATTCCCGAGTGGAAGTGGGAGCATATCACTATAGATTTCGTCACGGGTTTTCCTCGGAGTCCTAGGGGACGTGACGCAGTATGGGTGATTGTGGTTAGACTCACCAAGTCAGCCAATTTCTTACCTTTTAGAGTGGGCCAGTCGACAGAGGTATTGGTAGGGATGTATATGGAGCAGATTGCGTGGTGTGCCTGTTAGTATTGTGTCGGACCGCGACTCGAGATTTACCTCACATTTTTGGAGGAGTATGCAAGAGCGTTTGGGCACCCGATTGAAGTTTAGCACGGTATACCATCCTTAGACGGACGGCCAGTCAGAGCGCACTATTCAAACGTTAGAGGATATGTTGAGAGCGTGCATGCTTGATTTTGGCGGCTCATGGGAGGACCATCTTCATCTGGTGGAGTTTTCCTACAACAATAGCTATCAAGCGAGAATTCAGATGGCTCCGTTTGAGGCGTTGTATGGTAGGAAGTGCCAGTCTCCTATTTGTTGGAGCGACATAGGAGAGCGACAGCTATTGGGTCCCGAGTTGGTCTTGAGCACAGTGGAGACAGTAAAGAAAATTCAGGGCCACCTGTGAGCAGCGCAGGATCGTCATAAGCAGTGGGCAGATAATCGTCGTCGACCCTTGGAGTTCAAAGAGGGTGACCATGTGTTCTTGAAGATATCCCCCACTAGAGGCACAATTCGATTCAGAGGACGTGACAAGTTGAGCCCAAGGTACATCGGGCCGTTTATTGTCTTGGAACGTGTTGGAGAGGTTGCCTATAGATTGGCTTTGCCACCGTCGTTGGAGGGAGTGCATGACATATTCCATGTATCTCAATTGAGGAGGTACGTGGCGGACAACAATCATGTGTTTGATCACTCCGAGATCACGGTTGGACCGAGTTTGTCGTACGAAGAGCAACCAATAGGCATTCTTGATCGTCGAGTGAAGGTGTTGCGGAATCAATCTATTCCATTGGTTCGCGTGGCATGGAAGCATCACTCGCCAGGGGAGTCTACTTAGGAGCGCGAGGACGACATCCGAAATCGCTACCCGCAGTTATTCAAAGACGAAGGTATGTCTTGCATTTAAGCTTTTAAATTACTATCAATTTTCTTGCATTGCATTCGAACCCCCATCCTTAATTTAATTTGGAGGACGAAATTTTCTTTAAGTTGGGTCGGATGTAACCCCCAAAATTTTCTAATTATTTTTTTAGTGATTTAAAAATTATTTTTAATATATTATTTAGCATTAAAGAGTTAGTTGGTATATATGGGTGTATTTATGGATATATATATATATATATATATATATATATATATATATATATATATATATATATATATATTATGTGTGTGATTGTGTGCTTGATATTTTAAGTGCTACTAAATATAGTATATGATTATTATAAAGATTTTTATTACTTAATTACAATTTATTGGAATTTTATTGGATTATATGCATTATATATATATATATATATATATATATAAAATATATATATATATATATATATATATATATAGAGAGAGAGAGAGAGAGAAAGAGAAAGAGAGAGGGTAAAAAAAAGGGATGCTGTGGTGGTCGGCCCATGTGGGGACCGACCACAGTGCAAAGAAAACGAAAGGAAAAGGAAAAAGGAAAGGAAAAAGAAAAAGAAAAGGAAAAGGAAAAATAAAATATTAATAGCCACCCACCCACTTAAGTGGGCGGGCCCCCCATCTCATCCTTGCTGCTGAAGCAGCAAGCTAACGTTGCAAGTAGCAACCCGTGGGCAAAGCCCAATTGGGTTATTAGTAATAGTGTTTGTATTTGGTTTTTCAACCAACTTGCTATATATATAACTTTTTCCACAAGCCTCAAAACCCTAATCTTCTAAAACGAAAGTTGAGGCTGATCATACCCTCTTCGCCTATGAATTTGTTTCACCAACGACGGAGCTTTGTGCGCGACGAACGGAGCATCGAAAGTCAGTCCCGCGTCACCTACGGAGCAGTTTTCCTACTCAAGGTATCCTACTTCCCTATGACGTAACATTTTACTCGTAGAACCGATTTTCGATCCGCAAGATTTTCTAGAAAGTAGACTTGACCCTCTTCGAGATCCTTTAGGTGAATTTCGAAAACAAGCCATCGACTTGCTCGAAACATAGAGACGAAGTTGAACAAAAATCTCTTTTCTGTAATACTAAAAACGGTTTTAAAACGACAACTTGTCGGCCAATTTTCTTGCTGTGAAGTAAAGTACTGTAGGAACTACTTGAAAAAAGTAAAAGACAATATAACTGAGATCATAACGCATCTTTTGGTTTGTAATTTCGATTAGCGTGTAAAAAGTAGATGGATGTTGAAGTTGGGAAAAAACCTGTGTTTAATTATATTAATTTTCTGAATTTTGTCCGATATGGCGTGCGCCCCGACAAATCGGGCGACGTGGTCATGCGCTATACGCATAGAAAGGCGCATATGGACGTTGTCAACGTGTAGGAACTGACGGAACTCAGTTTCGTCGTGTGTGCGCGACGAAATCAGTCCGTATCCGTCGAGATACTTCCGTACAAATTTTGTCCTAACTTCGTGTACAGTCGTCAATACGAGACAAAACTTGTGCCAACAGGTTCGGATCAAAATTCTTGTCTTGTGTGCCAAGTTTGGTTCGATTCTGAGAATGTCGAATTGGAATCCCTTTTTGGCGGGCCTGTGACCCACTCAAACGGACGATTTTGTACACGGCTCATAGGAATCCAAAACTCGATATACCATTGAGTTCCTATCCCCAAACTAAATCTGTAGACGTGGTTTGACAACTTTAGAGACCATAGACTTCGACACGTATTTCGGTGCAAAACGGGTCCAACGGCGGACATCGTTTTGACCCGAAATTACGATTTTGCCCCTATTCCAGAATTAGACTTTTGGACAGGCGTTTCCTAGGTATATCTTTTACATCGAGTGCATTTTTTATGTTTGTTTCAGCGTCTGGAGTTGTTTGGAGATTATGACGTTTCTTAGCTGACATTGTGATTACCTAGACTTGTCACTTTGTACCATCAGGCAAGATAACTTGCCACCTTACTCTGTGATTATTATATTTGTTATTTTCAGTTGTTATTTCAGCATTTCTTATTTCTCGATATTTAAACTGTGCGTCCATGTCACACTTCGGTGCAAGTGACTCTATCGGTCGTTTTTTTCGCTTTGTTTATGTCTCTTGCATTGACTTAGTCTAGTGACCACCCATTGATGTTGAGGTATTGGTATATCTTATACGACCTTGACACTTGTTGTGTCACATGATATTAGTCACATGTAGGACACATTTCTGCGTGGTCGGCTGGCCACCGATACGTTTGGAGCGTACGACGGATAGGGATAACTGCTAATAGAATTGCATGCTATAAGACTTGGTCATTACTATAGGTACATGTCTGTCATGGAGATAATGATATTATACATTGGGTGGGGAGAATAACACCTGACGTATGAGCTTCGATTGTACTTCCCTTGTAACCCGGAAGCTCCGCTGGAGATTCGGGTATGTTTAGCCTCTCAGGTTTGCCACTGTCGTTCTTGGAACATCATGTGCTTGGTTACTGGTGCCCAATAGAGGACTATGCCGGATCTATATTCAGTCAGGGCTCATGCGTTGAAGGATTGTATCTCAACTGCATATTCACAGTGGAATGGTCAGGAACCTGATTGCATGCATATATTTTTCTCTTATTATATTATCACAGTTTATATGGCATGGTGTTTCTTGTATCTTGCTATGTCCTCTGAGGACCTGGTTATCTCTCAAGGGTTAGACGATTTTCCACAGGAGTACGGAGCGGCGTTGGAGCTATCTTAAATCGATGACGAGGCAGTTCCTTTTGATTTTTAGACTATTTCTTATCTGAGACAGTTGTAGACATTATTTTTACATCTCTTTTTCTTTCTTTTTGCGGAGGTTGGACTCGGATCTTATGAGACTATTTTCATAGCTGTTTGGAGCGAGCATGTTCGCCCGGCTATCTTTTGATACTCTTATTTATTTATTTAGATTCTATTATCTTCTATGTTGAGATGTGATGAGATTAGATTATGTATTTCTGGCCTGTGATTATTTTATTTTATAGCTTATGTGCATACATGAGAATTCCATATTGTAATGCCTGTGGTCCGTATTACGTATTTTGGAATACGTGTACGTATTTATTCTTATATTGCATCATTTTTTTGCTTAGTTTCTTTCCTGGCTTGGTTTATTCTTGTTCGGGTTGGTTTGGTTCGGTTTAGGATTGCTATTGGTTCATCATGAAACAAGGGTGAACCCCTACCTACCACCACCACAACCATTTATTAACCCATTCTTCCTTCTCTCTCTTCATTACTCTCTTCTTCCATTTACTTCTTCACCAACCAGAGAGAGGGAGAGAGGTCTAGGCAAGTGCAACTTGCTTCATGGAGGAACTCCAACTTTATTGCTTCATCCTCTTCCTTATAGCATTTTAACTTACTTTAATACTTGGCATTTCCACTTTCCATAGCTAGATTCTTGTAGATCTAAGTTTACCTTATTTTTAGAATTCTTGAGTTTTGATCTACTTAATCTTGTTATTTTTGAGTTTTGATGGTTCTATGTTGTAGAGCATTTCATTTTGACCCGTTTTGACCTATGGAAGTTCAGATTTGGGCTCCGGATGATGGAGTTATGGTGCTTGAGAACTTGGATCTCATGGTGTTCTTCTTCTCGGAACCTTGGAGAAGATGAACTGTGCTTGACTTGACCGTATGAATAATTCATGCGGCAAGTATTCTCTTCAGCTGCATGGCTGGCAGTACTTGAGCCGCATGAGGGCCAAACTCATCTAGCCTCATAACTCGTTCAATCCCCAGCCGCATATACCCTGCACTTCTTGAGCCGCATGAGACGTTACCTGTTTAGCCGCATGCACCTTCCCAGGCCGCATGAGGACCCGGCTTCTTCCAGCCGCATGAATGCTCTGACTTATTCTCATGCGCCCTCTCTTCCCGCTGGCCGCATGGGACTTTACTTGACCCAGCCGCATAAGAACTTCTTCCCGAGCCGCATGAACCTGCTTTCCGCTTGCCGCATGGGGCTCAACTTTTGGAGCCGCATGCAAGCCACTTGCTCTCAGCTGCAGGAACCTCCCCCCTGCAGCCGCATAATACCCCACTCTTCCCTCTAGCCGCATGTGCCTCCTTCACCTCAGCCGCATGAGCTGCTGCCGCATGGATTCTCTCATTGGCCGTATGCGCCTGACCCTATTGAGCCGCATGGGCTGTTCTCTTTCCAGCAGCATGTGCCTGAGCCGCATGGCTCCCTATAGCCCTGTGTTTTATTATTTGCCCATTCTTGTAACCCCTTTATTGTATATTTTTATCTCCACTTTATATCCTTACGCCTTTTGTCCGGAACTTGATAAATCACGATTTGATTGACATGATTGAAATAACAATTGTACACGACATGGTGTGACAAGGAACTAGCACGACCTGATAGTGGCCTGTCGTGGCGCATACTTGACCAGTGAACTTGACATGATAACCTGACATGATATATCTTGATAAGCTATTACGACGGCTACCTAACATGACATGACCTGTATAATTAACCCAGACACCGTGGGCGATTATGCTTGTACAAATAATTCAGTCCTGTCTTGCATCATGTCTAGGAGGGGACTCCTGAGTACCACGGTCAGGAGTACCTACTGAAATGGACTAAGGCTAAATAACTAGATTAATACATTAGTCATAAAGAGATCTCACAGCTACAGGCAATCCGTTACCTGGGCGCACCTTGGGATCTGTAGCCTGTCGTCGAGTAGGCATATTTCCAGCACACTGTCATGTGTTGCACCCTCCAAGCTACCTAAGGATACATGCGTTTCCTGGACGATGTACCCACCTGAATTCAACCCTAATCTTTCAACCCGGGTAACCTGGATGGTCCGCAGGGCTTGTGGCTGTGGAATAATCTTACTGCATCTTGCTAATAACTAGGCCTGTGATAACCCTAGTTAGTTAAAGTATCAAGTCGTAATTCTTGCTTGGCCGTGAAATGATTGGATGGAGTCTAACCGGTCTAGTCTTGTCCTGATTCTGTTCCAGATTACTGCATGACCTGAATGCCTGTATTTATTTTACCGATAAATTGTGAGAATACCAAGTTCGGTTCAGACAAAGGGTTATAACCCCGATCCTTGTTTGGTTTACGGGTTGTAACCTGGCTATCTGAATAGTTCCATGGTTATCTCATCGTATATCACCCTGTGATGCTTTTCTTAACCCTGTCTTATTTACTACTTTATTACTATTGTGCTAATTGCTGGTTTTAGTCCCTAAGTGAAGTTTCTTTTGTGGCACTTGTTCTTTCTGTGATCTGACCCAGCTTGTTTTGTATGGCCAAATTTTGGAGCAGCTCCAGAGGATCTACCGACTTTCCAGCCCAATGCTGGCTACTAGACATAACCAGGGCAACGATTGGGTTTATTTTTGATCTTCCACTTTATTGTAAAAATATTCTTTTGAGGCATTTAGCCGACGAGCACATGTTTTGGTCGATTGCACTTACTGTCTACCTACGGGCTGTAACATGATTGACAGATCCTAGGGTTGATCATGTATGACTAAAACTGTTGCTAGTCCTAACATTTTGTAACGACTAGCTTCATGATCAATTGAATATATAATGTTTGGGATGCCTTACTATTGTATATTCGGTGATCTTACATCTTGTAACATTTACATACTTGCTTGTGATTGAGACACTAGGCTTGTTCATGACCTTAAGAGACTGTTGGCTTGTAGCTAAACCCTCATGTATCTAGACAGCCGTGACCGTATAGCGAGATGGAATCCATTTCATATACGTAGCTGGCTATGTCTGTCCCGCTCTCCAGTATTTTGGTTCTGGGGCGTGACATGGTTTAAGTGGTGGCCCATGTTTTCTATAAATAAATTCTATTTATTTATTGTGTTTCTAAGAAAATTACAACTGTAGGAATCTGATCTAGAAGACGATCACTTTATCCCTTGGACGATGCGATGAAAAAGGCTCGGATCTCGAAGAACTTGGACAGCAACTGGGCAATCTCTCTGTTCTCTCTGAATTGAATGTGGTGTCTGTTGAAGGTGGAGAAACTCTCTTTTATAGAGTTCTGGATAACTGCTTTGGGCATACGCTCAATCAGTTACTTGACGTGTGTATAACTGCAGGGACGCGTGGCGAATTTTGGTCAAGACACGTTGGAGTGCGGTTGAGAGTAGTGGAGTATATCCAGGAGAGATTGATGGTATGAATGCCATGTTGCATAACTTTTGAATGAGTGGGTAACCGAATATAGGACACATGAGAACGTGTGTTGACTGTACATTTGAAGTCATTCTGAATGCATTTGCTTTGATACACTGTCTTTTGGAGAAGTATGACTAGCATACGCTGTCTTGTTTGAAGAGGAGTCGTATGGAGTACATACGCTGTCTTTTGGATACGTATGTCTTGCATACGCTGACTTGGATAGCAAGGAGTCATATGGAGTCTATACGCTCACTTGGGTGACAAGAAGTCGTATGGAGTACATACGCTCACTTGATGAGGAGTCGTATGGAGTACATACGCTACCTTAATGAGGAGTCGTATGAAGTACATACGCTGTCTTGATGAGGAGTCGTATAACTGGAGAAGTAGACACGTGGCTGTCCTCAATCTTCTCGAATACGCCATATCTCCCAATAACTGACAAATATCTCTCAAGCGACGTGTTGCGGATATGACGGCTGATAGACTGTCAGAAAAGACAGTTGCCTTGATGAGTAGTCGTATGAAGTACATACGCTGTCTTGATGAGGAGTCATATAACTGGAGAAGTAGACACGTGGTTGTCCTCAATCTTCTCGAATACGCCATATCTCCCAATAACTTACAAATATCTCTCGAGCGTCGTGTTGCGGATATGACGGCTGATAGACTGTCAGAAATGACAGTAATGATGGCTGTGCATTCATGATGGCTAATGAGCTGTCCTCGTAAAAGACAAAATCAACTCTCGAAAATCCATACGACGGTTAATTCTCCTAAGACAGTTGTTTTTTTGCACGAAAGACGAAGTGTCAGATTCATCCCCCAATGAGCGTATGCTGTGCTGTCAGTCGAGAAATAATAAAATATTCACTGAGCGTATTACTTTTGTACTGAGCATGTGGCCTTTGGCTGAGCGTATGGCCTTTGGCTGACTTGGTCTTATGTCATCGTGTCAGAATTTTTCACACCCTACAAGACCCCCTTCAAAGTTTTCGAACATTATGATTTTCGAAAGTTCGAAATTACTTTGAACTCAAAGTGGGAATAATTTTTGACACGCTGGCACGAGTTTGTTATTTCCTCGATATCAGTGCATATCTCTAGGGTTTTTGCATTTGAAAACGGCTACCGTTTGGGCTTCTCTTTCTTCTAAAAATAGGTCTTTAAGAACTTAATTCCTCTCTTTACTTTTGCCTTCGTCTTCGAGAGAGAATCCAGAGCTCAAGCCTTCTTCTTGTGTATGATGTTTTTGTAGAAAATATGTTCAGAGGTAAATAATACATGACATATTTCAATAGAATAAAATATACAAATAAATTTTGTAATTTTATCAGATGATATTAAACAAAAAAATTTAGTTTAATACTGATTAGAGAAAACAGAATTCAGATATAAAGATATCTTTGAACTCAATTTTCCATGATCTTTGGACTCGGAAATCAAAAGACTAGATATCATTTTCATAGAATAGAAAATATGATACTGAGATAGAAAATTCAGAGGTAATATGGCCGTGATTTTCTATATGAGATCTTTATTAAATCTACTGGGGATCTAATAAGACAGAATATCAAATTCTCTGGGAAGATGATATGTGGTAGAATATCAATTTTCGCTGGGGATAACGATATTGAGACGACTTTTTTGGGGAAGAATAAACTCTAATTTTATATTTGCTGGAGAATAATCGCAGCAGATGAAAATATCATATATTAACGAGATTTATACATAATATTTCTTTAAGAATTTGACGTTGATAGGCATCATCGTGACTTTACCATCCATAGAGGTAAGCTGATATGCTCCGTTTGAGAAGACTTTGTTTACGACGAATGGGCCTTCCCATTTCGCGTCGAACTTGCCTTTGCTCATATGTGTCATAGTCATCGGACGTTTGACGGTAAGAACAAGTTCTCCTTTCCGATATGTTCTGACTTTCACCTTCTGGTTAAAAGCTTTTAAAATTTGGGACTGATACAGCTCCATATTTTGTTGAGCGTACAATCGCTTTTCGTCTAGAGCTTCTAGCTCTTGAAGTCGAAGAGGATCATTGTTCTCCGTTGTAAGTTTATTGGAGATTGCGATTCTCAGAAAAGGAATCTGGATCTCGAGAGGAAGGACAGCTTCATACCCGTATACCAAAGAGAAAGGCGTACACCCGGTCGCATTGCGAACTGTGGTGCGGTAGGCCCATAAACATTCACCAAGCTTCTCGCTCCAGTTGCGTTTGTTAGAAAAAACAAACTTTTTCTGGAGTTTGATGATGGTTTTATTGAAAGCTTCCGCCAATCCATTAGCTGCTGGATTATATGCTATAGAAGCTAGGTTATTGATTCGATGGTCGTCGCAGAATCGAGTAAATTTCTGACTGACGAACTGTGGTCCATTATCTTATATAATACACCGAGGAACACCAAATCCGTAGATGACATGATGCTTGACAAAGTTGATGACGTTGGAAGTTTTGACTTCGGATAGCGGGATTGCTTCAGCCAATTTAGAAAAGTAGTTGGTTATTGCTAGAATAAACCGGTGTCCTTTTGATGACGGTGGGTTGATGGGATCAATGATGTCCATGCCCCAGGCCTCGAAGGGCCATGATGCCACTGTCGGGTGTAAGAACTCTGACGGTTGATGGATGAAGTCTGCATGGCTTCGACAGGCTTTACATTTTCGGGCATATTGAATGGCATCAGCCACCATCGTGGGCCAATAATAACCCATACGTCGGATGCGATCTTGAAGTTTAGGACCTGGTTGATGGGCTCCGCAGACACCATCATGTGCTTCACGGATAATCCGTTGTGCTTCCTCACCAGCGATGCATCGGAGGAGAAGACCGTCATAGGCCCGACGATATAGTGTCTTTATCGTATGATTATAATAGAATCTGAGAGATCGACGCCGGATAGACGCTGCTTCGCTCGGATTATCGGAAAGTATGTTATACAATATAAAGTCTAGAAATGGACGTCTCCAGTCTTCGGTGATGGCTTCTATTTTGTTGGAAAAGACGTATTCCATAGTAGAATCGGAAGAAGACGAGGTTGCTCTGTCAAACCCTAATCCAGTGTTAAGGTTGGAGGAATTAAATTCATCAGGGTTGATAGAATTTTCGTCTGGGTCATGGGGAAAACCCAAAGCCAAATTATTCTCGACGTAGAATAACTCCCGATTATAAACCACTATCAATTGTTGACGTCTGACCGGTATGGCTAGCACAGCGGCAAGATTTGCCAAAGCATCGGCTTCTGTATTACAGGCTCGCCGAACGTGTTCAATAAAGAAACCTTCAAAGGAAGAGGCCATAGAGAGTGCTGCTCGGTGATAAGGTATCAAATCCTGATGACGGACTTCGTATGTACCTCTGATTTGATTTACGATAAGTTTGGAGTCTCCATAAACTTCTAAATACTGAATATCCAGATGTTTAGAAAGTTGAAGACCGATGAGTAGCGCATTGTATTCGGCTACATTGTTTGAACACGATTGATCCAGAGAATAAGCCCTCTTAATAGTCAGCCCTTCCGGGGATACAAGAATAATCCCGACTCCGGCGAAAATATTGCCATTGGGACCCATTCTAGACGCTCCATCAAAGAATAGATGCCAGGTAGGAGTTTCTTCAGAAACCTGATTTGAATCCATAACTTTATCTGGAATCTCATCGTATATAGAATCCTCTGGAACTGCATGAGCTGCAAGAAAATCAGCAAGAGCCTGTCCTTTAACTGACTTTTGAGGAATATAATGCATGTCATATTGAGCTAACAAGATTCTCCAATTAGCCAGTCTGGAGTTGAGAATACCGAGTTTCTTCATCATAATCCTGATGGGATTCACTCTGGAAATGACATGAATCATTTGACCGATGATGTAATATCGCGTCTTCTGAACGGTAAACATTAATGCTAGGCATTCTTTCTCAATTGGAGAATAACACGGTTCAGCACCTGTCATTGTGCGACTGAGATAATAAATAGCCTATTCATGGCCATCTTTGTTTTTCAGGGCGAGCAATGCACCGAAAGAATGATCCATGGCTCGAACATATAGAAGGAATGGTATTCCCGAGACGGGAGGTACCAAAACCGGAGGGTTTATGAGGTACAATTTGATGTCGTCAAATGCTTTTTGACATTCTTCGTTCCAGACGAAGGACACACCTTTCTTCAGAAGTTTGTTGATCGGTCTGCAGCGTCCTGATAAGTTAGAGACGAATCTCCTGATATAAGCAATTCTTTCTTTAAATCCTCGTAGCTCTTTTAAGGTGCGTAGAGGATGCATCTCTTGGATGGCTTTGATCTTCTCGGGATCCACGTGTATACCATTAGCGGTAATGACGAAGTCGAGAAATTTACCACTAGAGACGCCCAGGAAGGACTTAGTAGGGTTCATCTTAAGTTGATGTTGACGCAATAGATCAAAGATAGTCTTCAAATATTGGATATGATCCTCCTTTTGTCGACTCATGACTGCAATATCATCAACATAGCATTCAACTATTTTCTGGAGATGTTCGCGGAATATAGTGCTCATTGCTCGCTGATACGTTGCTCCTGCATTTTTGAGACCAAACGGCATCACTGTGTAACAGTATGTACCGATCGGCGTTCTGAAGGAAGTATGTCTCTCGTCGTCTGGAAACATTTTGATTTGGTTGTACACCGAATACCCATCCATAAATGACATTCGTTCGAAACCACACGTGTTATCGATCATGACGTCGGTGATTGGAAGAGGGAACTCGTCCTTAGGACAAGCCGCATTGAGATCGCAAAAGTCTATACAGAATCGGATCTTGATCTTGCCAGTCTTTTAGAGAACAGGAACAATGTTAGCCACCCACTCAGGATGTTGTTCCTCTCGGATAAATCCGGAAGCCATAAGCTTGTTGACTTCAGCTTCAATTGCATCCATAATGTCTGGACGAAATCATCACTGTTGTTGTTTGACCGATTTAGCATTCGGCATGATATTAAGTTTGTGTGTTACGATCTTCGGATCTAGCCCTGACATATCCTCATAGCTCCAGGCAAAGACATCGATGTAATCATGAATAAGCTTGATCAAGTCTTGCTTATCTATTTCTGAAAGACTTTCGCTAATGAATATTGGCTTGGGGGATCCCTCCTCACCAAAATCAATTTGGATCAATTTATCATCAGTAGGAGGTTCTCTTTGCTCGAACCTGAATTCCCATTGGTTGTCTAATCTTTGAGCCCATTGTTCCGATTCGGGTGATATTTCAAAATCATCTTCAACTTCATCATTTTCTTGCGGACCGTTGGCGGAGACCATATTGGCGGATAGAGTAGAACGATGAAAATCGCCAATACTTGTGTCGGAATCCCAAGAAAAGGAATCGGAAGAATCAAATCATTCGTCTCCGTCGGATTCTGGATCCTCATGGATTGTGTTGATGAAGGGGGTAGGAGTAATGTAACCCAATCCACTTTTTGTCCTTCTGTATTTTAAGGAAGGAATTCGAACAGGCATTCTTCTTCCTTTTCCACTACTGAGGCCGGTTCTGAAGTCATAGCACATGTTCTTGATGATGTTTTTGGACTGCTGACTGTAGTGACGTAGTTGTAACCTTCTGGTATCATCGTTTTTTTTCGTCGTCTTCCAGATTAGGATGATTCTGGGGCCCCTTGCAGAAGAATATTGGAGCTTCTCCTGACTTTCTAATAGGAACAAGGAAGTATGAATTTTGTACAGACTCTAATGATACTTCTGTATGAAGAGTTTGAACAACTCCTATAGTTAGTGGCTCTAGCAAATGTAAATAACTTTGTACATGATTACAAACATCAATATACTGTAAAGGAGATGCTTTATTAATATCAGATGTTGTTTTTACAGAAGAAGGCTGAGCCTTAGTAGATTTAGTCAAATTAATGACTAAAGGGGGAGAAGAAAGGCGAACAGAAGTTTTGTTTCGATTAAGGTCGATAACAAAAGGCTCAGAAAAGGTGAGCTCCCTTGAAGAGGATCGTGGATAAGTAGTGCGTCCACTGACTGGAATGACTAGAGTATCTGGTCTAGCCTGAGAAGATGGTGAGAGAGTGGTGCATCTACTGACAGGGATTATCAGCGAACTTTGTGGAGCTTGGGAAGGCAATGAAGTGGTACATCCACTGACAGGAATTATCAGTGGGCTTTCTTCAGATGATTTAGTAGACCGCGGATGAGTGATACGCCCTTTTACAGGAATAACAAAGGTGTCAACTTTCGATGTCTCATCATCATTCATAGCTTGTAAGACTTTTTAATACTCATCTTTGTACATGTGAGAGTCACTGTAGTAAGCTTCGACTCCTCTGAAAGGATTAATGTCCGCGACTTCCTTTTTAACTTCTCCATTTTCATCAATGTATTTGAAGCACTGGTGAAGAGTGAAGGGGACGATATTATGTTCATGGAGAAAAGGTCTTCCCAAGAGCAAGTTGTAAGATCCAACTATCTCAATCACGTAGAATGTGACACTCGCCCGGAAAATGCCTATTTGTATTTTTAGGCAAATTTTCCCCAGAGGTTCGCTCTTGCCTTGATTGAACCCTAAAATGGTAGTGACTGTCTTGACTAGATGATGAACTGGAATCCGTAAGGCATCCAAGAGACTCTTAGGTGTAATACTTAGAGCTGATCCTGGATCAATTAGAATACGGTCGACCTTCATCGTGTCAATGTACCCAGTGAAGTAGAGAGGCCGATCATGACGATTGTCCCCTAGAAGCATATCGTCTTGGGTAAAAGTGATGTTCGGAATTATTTCCAAGACACTGTTGCAATGTAGGCAAGTCACCGGCTCTGCTTCCGGCTTCTTCAGATGAGTCAGGCAAGAGTCTGCTTGCAGTAGAGGTTCACTTAACGTTTCCCGAGTTTTCTTGGATAAACGTAAAAGTTCGAAGATGGACAACCTGGCTGGAGTGTTAGCAAGTTGAGTCAGAATGTCAAAATTATATGGCTTCTGCAATCCGGGAGAAAGAGACTTCTTGATTGGTTTGTCGAAGCGGGCAGGTTGCTTTCCTTTGTCGGCTGTTGTTGGTTTAGAGGGAATCATCTCAGCAGGAGCATTTGAAGGTCCTTCATTAGAAATGGGTGATGGAGCTGCAACCGGAGGGACATCAGGAGTTTCCTCAGGAGCTTCAGCGTAATCTTTCAGATATGTTTTTCCTGACCGGGTTCCGGCGAGAGCTTCGACTTCAGGCTCAGGTTCAGAGTCTACCGAAACCATATTGCAATCCTTCATCTTGTTCTTGGTTTTTCGGTGCTTGATGAGAGCTTCAGTCCAGAAACCGAGGCCAACATGGGATTGATTATGTCTCAAAGTGAGGGCTAGAGGTGCTCGGAGTCCTTTGCCGGAGCTTAAACCAGGAGCAGTGGCTAGATCATAACCCATCTTCGCCATTAATTCACGAGATTGTGAACTATATAGATGAAACACAGGTTTGTATCTGTCTTCGGATCGAGGTACAGTTTTTACCTCTGTAGGGGGTGACTTTTCTGCTAGGATGAAAGTAGAGGTTAGAGAAAGATTGGTGTGATGCTAGAAGTCATCTGGCATGACTTAGTCTTCCCAGGTTTCTTTTTAGACAGAGGGGCCTTCCGAGGAGAAGAGGAAGACGTCTTGAACTCTGTCACTAAATTGGGGTGGGTCCACATAATCCCTCCCTTTTTAGTGGTGACGGGAACAAGTCCTTCATTCTGGGCTGGTAGAATATTCACAACTTCAAGGGTTGCTTTGGGGATAGGGACAATCCCATTTTCTACCAATAAATGAGGGAAGTCACCGAACTGCATCGAAATCACATTTGCTGTGATTGTCTTATCTTTAGTTGTTAGTATCACAGCTCCTGATTTGATCATTTCTTGGATCTTTCCTTTTAATAGGAAGCAAGACCGGATTGTATGACCCAGCATTCTGTGATATAGACAGTATTTTGGATAATCCGTCTTGTTGGCTTCATCAGGCTTTTTGATATCTGACAATTGTATCTTGTTACCTTTAAGTAAACATTCGAAGATGCCTTGAACATCGTCGTCGTCGAAAGAGTATTCTTCCTTCGGCCGAGGAGGTCTCTGCTGTTGATTTGTTGGAGCTGGGGTAGCTTGGGTAGACATTACCTCTTGATTGTTGCTTTGGAGATTGACTTCGAGAGTCTCTTTTCCTTTGCGATTGTTGGGTCGCGCACTATTGCTAGTACTTTGACTTGATTCTTTGGGAGTCATGTGTACCCCCAGACCTTTGAAAGTCTCAGCACTGACTTCAGCAGCTTTGGCACTGACGATGAAGGAAGGCCAATCTTGGAACTGAGTGGATCCTGTCCACATGCTGATGATTTGTAAGAGGTTCGACTTGCAAGTGTCGATAGTGACGGCATCGGAAGTTCCAAGAGGCATTTTTAGAGCTTCTCTTCTGAATCTTTCAATGAATCTCTTAGTGCTTTCATTATTTTTCTTTTTGATTCGTATAAGGGCTGACATGGTCATGTCGTTAATGCCTTCATAGAATCGTTCTAGAAACATCTGTTTGAACCCGGCAAACGAAGTAATGCACCCATCAGGGAGACTTCGATACCATTCATAAGCGGTTCCTTTAAGACAACCAACAAATACCCGAGTGAGGAGGGCATCGCTCGGTTGCAGCTGATCAGTCATTACCTTAAAGTGATTGATGAACTGACTTGGCGAGGTGGTCCTATCAAAGAAAGAGATGGTCGGAGGCTTGTATTTTGGGGGGTACGATACATCCTTCCATTGTATGAGGTAAGGCTGCTTGATACCTAATCTTTGTAAGCTGTCCTTTTGCTTGAACGCTTCGAATTGAGACCGAAGATTCTTCAACTCTTCAGTAACCGCTCCGGAAGATTGCGGTGTCATTGCTTGTTGGGCATAATTGGGTGGAGGGACTGCAGTATATGTACCACCCTAGCTCCGGACTGACTTGGAGTGGGCTGTACATGAACATTAGACTGTACCCCCAAAATAGTAGAAGGTTCCAAGTTTGGGGCAACAGGAGTATTTAATACCACTGGTGGTACTGTTTGTTGAACTTGCTGAGTTTGTTGCTGAGCTTGTATAAGAGTATGCATAGCAGTCAATATATCCGCCATGGCTCGTAACTGTTGTTCCAAGGATGAAATCCTTTGTTCATGAGCCTCAGTACTAGTTGAAGGTTCGTGATTGCCATCTACCATATAAGTAGTAATCATTCGAGGTATCGACGATGAAATAGTCTATTCCGAATCGTCGCTATGAGAGTCAGCATCTTTTCCGGGACTATTCACGGGAGTTAATACTGGGAAGTTGGACTCTCCTAGGAAGTCCTCCGTGGTCTCGGGATTATCACCTGGATGAGAAGAAGAAGAGACCCTGGTCGAAGCTCTGGTTCTGGATCTGGTGCCGAGGTAAACACCGTCTTCAGAATCTAACATAGAATCAGATCGTATTCTACCCCCAATATTTCTGGAGGTCATGTTGACGGAAGCATAAAGAGGTTCGTCTTCGTCTGGTATTGGTTCATATTGAATCCGTTCGAAGAGATCGTCTTTTTGGTGAACAACAACACTGGATCACGACCCGAGGTTGGAAATTACAACAATGCTCTTCATGACGAATATGAGCAATGTCAGAGACAGATAGAGTGTTGATTCTCCGCTTGTTTTGCAGATGTTGCCGGAGATCTGCGGAAACAGACTGGGAAGTGTTTGAAGATAATCTCTGTGTAGAAACTTATCTTTTATTCTTCTGTCTTTTTGGTTCTTGAATGTATAAAGACCGATTGATCTGAGCGATATAGTTCTTAGCATATTGTGCATCAGGGTCCATTATACTTGTCCCAGTTTGATAAGGCTTCTTTATATCGGAAGTAGAACCGAGACGATTCCAGTTAAGCTTGTTACGAAGGTCCATAGGAGGTACAACTTTGGTATCAGTCATGGATACTTGCAATTTGCCTTTCTCGAATCGGGAAATTTTGAGAGAAGGAAGATGATCATTATTCTGACTGGGAGTCGGTAATAATCCATCTTTAGAGGAAGTAGCCAAAAGGCGTTTTCCTTTGTTTGATCTAGTAAGAGTACTAGTCAAATTAACCCCAGAGGTAAAAACCTTAGGAGCAGAGGAGTTGACTAAAGAGTCGTTCTCCTTGGTTGGCACAAGATGTGCAAGTTGTGGGGGAATCTTCAGAGAATTCTTGTCATACGCTGCATTTTGACTAGCGTATGGTTGGTCAATGATTGCCATACGCACAGAGTCACTAATGGCTAAAGAGCCGACTGCTGTCGTAGGAGTAGAAGAAGAAGAGACTTTGACATGTCCAGAGATGGGTTTCCTTGGACACGCTGACTTGGCTAAAGAACCCATTTTGTCAGCGTGACTAGGAGAAGCCACTGTTGCTGTATTTAGAGAAGCCGAGGCATGCTTCGCTGAGGTTGGAGACGTGCTCTTGTCAGCGTGGGAAGTGACAGAAGCATCTCGGGCTGCCGGAGAAGACTTAGGGACATAGACAGAACGTCCCTTCTTCTTGGCAGAAAGAAAAGCGGAGGAAGCCGTTCGGCCCTCATTCGTCTTGAGCATTTCTTCGTAAGCAGATAAGTCGAATTGTACGACCATCATCTTCTTCGTCGAACCGATCGACGAAGTTTCGCATTGAGTTGTTGCTGTCTCGTTATAGGAGACAGCTTTCCCCAGCAGAGTCGCCAATTTGTTTTCCATAAATAAATTTTATTTATTTATTGTGTTTCTAAGAAAATTACAACTGTAGAAATCTGATCTAGAAGACGATCACTTTATCCCTTGGACGATGCGATGAAGAAGGCTCGGACCTCGAAGAACTTGGACAGGCAATCTCTCTGTTCTCTCTGAATTGAATGTGGTGTCTGTTGAAGGTGGAGAAACTCTCTTTTATAGAGCTTTGGATAACTGCTCTGGGTATACGCTCAGTCAGTTACTTGACGTGTGTATAACTGCAGGAACGTGTGACAAATTTTGGTGGAGACACGTTGGAGTGCGGTTGAGAGTAGTGGAGTATATCCAGGAGAGATTGATGGTATGAATGCCATGTTGCATAACTTCTGAATGAGTGGGTAATCGAATACAGGACACATGAGAACATGTGTTGATGGTACATTTGAAGTCATTCTGAATGCATTTGCTTTGATACGCTGTCTTTTGGAGAAGTATGACTAGCATACGCTGTCTTGTTTGAAGAGGAGTCGTATGGAGTCCATACGCTGTCTTTTGGATACGTATGTCTTGCATATGCTGACTTGGATAGCAAGGAGTCATATGGAGTCTATACGCTCACTTGGGTGACAAGAAGTCGTATGGAGTATATACGCTCACTTGATGAGGAGTCGTATGGAGTACATACGCTGCCTTGATGAGGAGTCGTATGAAGTACATACGCTGTCTTGATGAGGAGTCGTATAACTGGAGAAGTAGACACGTGGCTGTCCTCAATCTTCTCGAATACGCCATATCTCCCAATAACTGACAAATATCTCTCAAGCGTCGTGTTGCGGATATGACGGCTGATAGACTGTCAGAAATGACAGTAATGATGGCTGTGCATTCATGATGGCTAATGAGCTGTCCTCGTAAAAGACAAAATCAACTCTCGAAAATCCATACGACGGTTAATTCTCCTAAGACAGCTATTTTTTTGCACGAAAGACGAAGTGTCAGATTCATCCCCCACTTAGCGTATGCTGTGCTGTCAGTCGAGAAATAATAAAATATTCACTGAGCGTATGACTTTTGCACTGAGCATATGGCCTTTGGCTGAGCGTATGGCCTTTGGCTGACTTGGTCTTATGTCAGCGTGTCAGAATTTTTCACACCATACAGCCCATACAGGTCTTGTAAATCAAAATATGTGAGGGTTTATCGAATAGATGTCTCAATAAGAATTCGCCCTTGATCTCTGCTCTTATCTTCTGAATACCTGGATTCTTGTCCTGATTATATGCTTGTATCGTTGATCTGTCCTGGTCCTTCCTTATTGTTCCCCATGTCGTCTTCTTCAGCAGCATTGTTCCTGGACCTGCCAGTCAGCAAGGCGGAGCACTTCCCACGGATTAGCAGCTACCCGGAGATCATGCCCAATATTCGGAAGTAGCCTCCAGAGTCGTGCCTTCTGACGGGGAGCTACCAGTCCAGCCAGTTCAGCCTGTCGAGCCTGATGATGGCACCTTGGTAGGTCTCGTCAGGACCTTGATAGCTTCTCAAGATCGCCGAGGAGACGCCTTGCACCAGGCAGTGACGGATGCTTTGACCAGGGGCGGTCATCAGGGTAATAGCGCGGCCAACAGCTTCAAGCGCTTGAACCCTCCTTTCTTCGACGGTAGTGAAGATACTATCACTGCAGATGCTTGGCTTCAGGACACAGAGGTGATTCTAGAAGCCGCCAGGACCCCAGAGAACGAGAAGGTAGCCGTGGTACGCCTGCAGTTATTAGATCTTGTCCGCAGCTGGTGGGCGGCTCAGGCTGTTGGGTTAGCAGCACCCATTGCTTGGGCGGTGTTCAGAGATAGATTCCAGACCAAGTATTTTGATGCTGTATCTCGGTACGATCTACAGACGAGATTCACCAATTTGAAGCAGATGGACAGAACGATCGATGGATATACGGCCGAGTTTTTGAGACTCAGTCGGTTTGCTCCCACCATGGTGGCAACCGAGTATGATAGAGCCCAGCGATTTCAGCGGGGGCTTCACCTAGAGATTCTATTGGCGGTTGAGCAGTTTGAGTATCAGACTTTTGATGCAGTCTTGAGAGCAGCTAGAAGGCATGAGTATACCTCCCAGAGGATTATGGATAGGGCCGGAGGTCGGAAGAGATCCCACGGCCAGATGAATCAATCTTCAGCCCCAGCTCCTGCAGCCAGGGCTTTGACTATTGGAGCTCCGAGGCAGGCGGCCTCAGTGACGTCGGTTCAGCATTCAGCCCCGACGCACCCTCAGCAGCAGAAGCAGAAGCAGTCTTCCGCAGAAGGATGTTCTCATTATGGGAAGCCAGGCCATGTAGTGGCAGAGTGTCGCAGGGCACAGGGATTGTGTCTGGCTTGTGGAGCAGCAGACCATAGGGTTGGATCCTGCCCGAATAGGGGTGGTTCATCATCGTCCAACCTTTCTAGCTCTTTGGTGAGGGGACCAGCTCCGGTTCAGCAGCAACAGTATCCATTGTCGAGGCCCTTGCCGCCTCAGTCCTAGATGTTCCAACAGCAGAACCCCCAGCAGCATACTCAGGCCCAAGTCTAGAGTCAGAATAGGCAGCGAGGATTTCAGCAGAGGGGACCAGCACCCTGAGGGCATAGTCAGGCTATGGTGATGACCGCGGAGGAAGGATTGGCACCAGGAGAGGTAGTGGCAGGTACTATTATCGTCAACTCCTTTCAAGCTTCAGGTTTATTTGATTCTGGTGCATCGCATTCTTTTATGTCTGCACGATTCGCGACACGGATAGGATTGGAGCCCGAGTCATTATCAGTAAGACTCAATATACTTACTGGTAACTGACTTGTGGGTGTCGATAGAGTGTTTTTCTCGTGTCGGATCGTAGTTAGCGGGAAGAAATTTCCTACTAGATTGATAGAATTTCTGATGGCCGATTATGATGTGGTCTTAGGGATGGATTGGTTGAGGAACCAGTATGCTAGAATAGACTGCCATATTGTTAGGGTTGTTTTTAACATTCCAGGCGAGCTGGAGTTTTTCTTTTCCCGAGGCGCAGTTGAGCCTTCTCCTCCAGTGTTACGGATGGCGGTAGCAGTAGTACAGTTGCCCAGGATAGTCGAAGAGTTTCCAGATGTTTTCCCAGAGGAGCTTCCAGTTATGCCGCCAGAGCGGGAGATCGAGTTCACTATCGACTTGATTCCTGGGACAGCCCCAGTGTCAGAGAGAGTCTACAGGATGGCGCCGTCAGAGTTGGAGATATTGTACAAGATGATTGATGAACTTAGAACCAAGGGATTCATTCGTGCTAGTGGATCGCCTTGGGGAGCCCCGATGCTTCTTGTGAAAATAAAGGATGGTACGTCTAGGTTATGTGTTGATTATCGTACCTTGAACTCAGTGACAATCAAGAACAAATACCCTCTCCCGAGGATAGATGACTTGTTTGATCAGCTCAAAGGGGCAGCAATATTCTCGAAGATTGACTTGCGCTCAGGATATCATCAGATCAGAGTCAGAGAGCAGGACATCCCGAAGACAACTTTCAGATCGAGGTATGGGTATTGGGAGTTCCTTGTTATGTCCTTTGGAGCGACCAATGCGCCGACTGTATTCATGGATCTCATGAATCGTATTTTCATGCCCTATTTGGATCAGTTTGTGATTATGTTCTTGGATGACATCCTGGTCTATAGCAGGAGCGAGGCGGAGCATGAGCAGCATCTCCGTGTGGTTCTTCAGATTATCAGGGAGCACCAGTTGTATGCCAACTTCAGTAAATGCTAGTTCTGGCTCGATCACATTTCGTACTTGGGTTATATCATCACCAGAGGAGGAGTAGAAGTGGATCCCCAGAAGATTGTAGTTATTGAGACATGGCCAGTGCCCAGCACAGTCGCAGAAGTTTGCAGTTTCCTTGGATTGGTCGGATACTACCGGCAGTTTGTTTCAGATTTTGCTTGGATTTCAGCGTCATTGACCCAATTGACCCACAAGGATGCGCAGTTTGCTTGGACAGCAGAGTGGCAGGATTCTTTTGAGAAGTTGAAGCGAGGCTTGATGATGGCTCCCATTCTCGCACTTCCAGATGGAACCGAAGGATTCTCCATGTATTGTGATGCTTTGGGCAGAGGTTTAGGATGTGTTCTGATGCAGCATGGGAAGATATAGCTTATGCGTTACGATAACTTCATGATCATGAGAGGAATTACCCAACCCATGACTTGGAGCTGGCAGCAGTAGTGTTTGCACTTAAGTTGTAGAGGCACTACTTGTACGGAGATAGGGTGGAGATTTTCACCGACCATAAGAGCCTGAAGTATGTTTTCACCCAGAAGGATCTTAACATGCGTCAGAGGAGGTGGCTGGAGCTTCTTGTGGATTATGATGTCAACTTATAGTATCATCCTGGGAAAGCCAACATTATTGCAGATGCATTAAGTAGGAGAGCCGAAGTTTATTTCCTAACAGCGCAACCAGAGCTGTTAGCAGATCTTCAGAAGATGGGTATTGAAGTTGTTCTCCCTTCCAGTATGGCATTGATGGCCAGCATGCAAGTTCAGTCCACTATAGTCGAGAGGATCCGGATGGCGCAGTCGGCAGATTCCAAGCTTCAGCGACTCAAAACAGAGTGTGAGGCAGGATGAAGATCAGAGTTATGCATTCATGAAGACGGTACACTTAGGCATAGTAAGCGTCTTTGTGTACCCAGTGGAGATATCAGACAAGAGATCATGGCAGAGGCCCACAGTTCTCAATATTCCATTCATCTGGGCGGTACGAAGATGTACCATGATATCCGTCAGCACTTTTGGTGGAATGGCATGAAGCGAGAGATAGCCCAGTTTGTCTCTCGGTGTTTTGTTTGTCAACAAGTTAAAGATGAACATCAGAGGCCAGCTGGACTTCTTCAGCCCTTGTCGATCCCAGAATGGAAATGGGAACATGTGACCATGGATTTTGTGACAGGATTACCTAGATCCCCAGCTGGTAGAGATGCTATCTGGGTTATAGTTGATCGGCTCACGAAGCTAGCTCACTTTCTTCCGTTCAGAGTTGGTCAGTCGACAGCTCAGTTAGCAGAGATGTACCTCAGGCAGATTGTCAGTTTGCACGGAGTGCCAGTCAGTATCACCTCGGACCGAGATTCACGTCGCACTTTTGGCGTAGCCTGCAAGAGAGTTTGGGAACTCGTCTCTAGTTCAGTTCATCATATCATCCGCAGACAAATGGTCAGTCGGAACGCACGATCCAGACTCTTGAAGACATATTGCGGTCTTGTACACTTGACTTCGGTGGTTCATCGAAAGATCACCTGTACCTGGTGGAGTTCCCATACAACAACAGTTTTTAGGCCAGTATCCAGATGGCACCGTTCGAGGCACTGTATGGTAGGAAGTGCAGATCCCTGCTAACATGGGACGATATCGGAGAGAGATAGATGCTCGGCCCAAAAATGATTGCTCAGATAGTCAAAGTGGTCAGGAGAGTCCGGGTTCATCTTCGAGTTGCCCAAGATCGCCAGCACCATTGGGCCGATTCTCATCGGCGCCCTCTCGAGTTTTCTGTCGGTGACCATGTATTTCTGTGGATTTCGCCTAACCGTGGCGTCATTCATTTCGGCGCATGAGGAAAGCATAGTCCTAGGTATGTAGGGCCATTTGACATTCTGGAGCGAGTAGGAGATGTGTCCTATTGTCGCGCTCTTCCGCCGTCGCTAAGTGAGGTGCATGACGTGTTCTATGTATCCCAAT
Source organism: Iris pallida (assembly GCA_029216955.1). Lineage (NCBI taxonomy): Eukaryota > Viridiplantae > Streptophyta > Magnoliopsida > Asparagales > Iridaceae > Iris > Iris pallida. The sequence continues at coordinate 24,140,350 of JANAVB010010198.1, forward strand.
TACGACGGTATATTCCGGACCCGAGCCACATCCTGGATCATTCGGAATTGGTTGTTGGTACCAACCTTTCGTATGAGGAGAGGCCCGTGTCTATATTGGACCGAAGAGAGAAGACACTCAAGAACAAGACTATCAAATTAGTCCGAGTCGCTTGGGGTCATCACTCTTTGTGGGAGTCAACGTGGGAGCGTGAGGATGATATCCGATCGTGGTATCCCGACTTGTTTGACTCATGAGGTATAATGTTTTCCTTATGCCTCATGCCTTCGATTCCTTGCTTGAATGAGTGATTGCCTGCCTAGTTATAGCTTGCTTGAGATTATTATAGCTTGTCCTCGTCTCTCTAGCCTCTTAATTAAATTTCGAGGACAGAATTCTTTTAAGGTGGGTAGAGTTGTAATGCCTGTGGTCCGTATTACGTATTATAGAATACGTGTACATATTTATTCTTGTGTTGCATAATTTCCTTGCTTAGTTTCCTTCCTGGATTGGTTTATTCTTGGTTCGGGTTGGCTTGGTTCGGTTTAGGATTGCTATTGGTTCATCATGAACCAAGGGTGAACCCCTACCTACCACCACCACTACCATTTATTAACCCATTCTTCCTTCTCTCTTTTCATTACTCTCTTCTTCCATTTACTTCTTCACCTACCAGAGAGAGGGAGAGAGGTCTAGGCAAGTGCAACTTTCTTCATGGAGGAACTCCAACTTTATTGCTTCATCCTCTTCCATATAACATTTAAACTTAATTTTACTTGGCATTTCCACTTTCCATGGCTAGATTCTTGTAGATCTAACTTTACCTTATTTTCAGAATTCTTGAGTTTTGATCGACTTAATCTTGTTATTTCTGAGTTTTTATGGTTCTATGTTGTAGAGCATTTCATTCTGACCAGTTTTGACCTATGGAAGTTCGGATTTGGGCTCCGGATGATGGAGTTATGGTGCTTGAGAACTTGGCTCTCATGGTGTTCTTCTTCTCGGAACCTTGGAGAAGATGAACTGTGCTTTACTTGACCGCATGAATGATTCATACGACAAGTGTTCTCTTCAGCCGCATGGCTGGAAGTACTTGAGCCGCATGAGGGCCGAACTCATCTAGCCGCATAACTCGTTCAATCCACAGCCGTATATACCCTGTACTTCTTGAGCCGCATGAGACGTTACCTATTTAGCCGCATGCGCCCTCCCTGGCCGCATGAGGACCCCGCTTCTTCCAGCTGCATGAATGCTCTAAGTTAGTCTCAAGCGCCCTCTCTTTCCGCTGGCCGTATGGGACTTTACTTGACCCAGCCGCATGAGAACTTCTTCCCGAGCCGCATGAACCTGGTTCTCGCTTGCCGTATGGGGCTCAGCTTCCGGAGCCGCATGCAAGCCACTTGCTCTCAGCCGTAGGAACCTTCCCCCTGTAGCCGCATAATACCCCACTCTTCCCGCTAGCCGCATGTGCCTCCTTCTTCTCAGCCGCATGAGCTTTGGACCCTCAGTCGCATGAACTGCTGCCGCATGGATTCTCTCATTGGCCGCATGCGCTTGACCCTATTGAGCCGCATGGGCTGTTCTCTTTCCAGCCGCATGAGATCATTCCTGGCCGCATGTGCCTGAGCCGCATGGCTCCCTATAGCCCTGTGTTTTATTATTTGCCCATGTCTTGTAACCCCTTTATTGACATGAACTTGATAAATCACGATTTGAATGACATGATTGAAATGACAATTATACACGATATGGTGTGACAAGGAACTAGCACGACCTGATAGTAGCCTGTCGTGGCGCACTCTTGACCAGTGAACTTGACATGATAACCTGACATGATATATCTTAATAAGCTGTTGCGACGGCTACCTGACATGACATGACCTATATAATTAACCCAGACACTGTGGGCGATTGTGCTTGTACAAATAATCCAGTCCTGTCTTGCATCATGTCTAGGAGGGGACTCCTGAGTACCACGGTCAGGAGTACCTACTGAAATGGACTAAGGCAAAATAACTAGATTAATACATTAGTCAAAAAAAAGAGATCCAACAGCTACAGGCAATCCCGTTACTTGGGTGCGCCTTGGGATCTGTAGCCTGCCGTCGAGTAGGGCACATTTCCAGCACACTGTCATGTATTGCACCCTCCAAGCTACCTAAGGGTACATGCATTTCCTGGACGATGTACCAAACTGAATTCAACCCTAATCTTTCAACCCAGGTAACTGGATAGTCTGCAGGGCTTGTGGTTGTGGAATAATCTCACTGCATCTTGCTAGTAACTAGGCCTGTGATAACCCTAGTTAGTTAAAGTATCAAACCGTAATTCTTGCTTGGCCGTGAAATGATTGGATGGAGTCTAACCAGTCTAGTCTTGTCCTAATTCTGTTCCAGATTACTGCATGACCTGAATGCCTGTATTTATTTTACCGATAAATGGTGAGAATACCAAGTTCGGTTCAGACAAAGGGTTACAACCCCGGTCCTTGTTTGGTTTACGGGTTGTAACCTGGCTATCTGAATAGTTGCATGGTTATCTCATCGTTTATCACCCTGTGATGCTTTTCTTAACCCTGTCTTATTTACTACTTTATTACTATTGTGCTAATTGCTGGTTTTAGTCCCTAAGTGAAGCTTTCTTTGTGGCACTTACTCTTTCTGGAATCTGACCCAGCTGGTTTTGTATGGCCAGATTTCGGAGCAGCTCCAGAGGATCTACCGACTTTCCAGCCCAATGGTGGCGACTAGATGTAACCAGGACAATGAATGGGTTTATTTTTGATCTCCCACTTTATTGTAAAAATATTCTTTTGAGGCGTTTAGCCAACGAGCACCTGTTTAGCTCGATTGTACTTACTTACTGTCTGCCTACGGGCTGTAACATGATTTACAGATCCTAGGGTTGATCATGTATGACTAAAACTCTTGCTAGTACTAACATTTTGTAACGACTAGCTTCATGATCAACTGAATATATAATGTTTGGGACGCCTTACTATTGTATATTCGGTGATCTTACATCTTGTAACATTTACTTACTTGCTTGTGATTGAGACACTAGGCTTGTTCATGACCTTAAGAGACTATTGGCTTGTAGTTAAACACTCATATATCTAAACAGCCGTGACCGTATAGCGAGATGGAATCCATTTCATATACGTAGCTGGCTATGTCTGCCCCCGCTCTCCAGTATTCTGGTTCTGGCGTGTGAAACATATATTGGAGTATTCTTCGTATACGTGCAGCTGGCATGTTTACGTACTTGGTCCTACGTATTTTAGGACTGGGGCATTACATATAAAGTGCAATCGAGATAACACGTGCTCGCCGGCTAAACGCCTCAAAAGAATGCTTTTACAATAGAGTGGGAGAGCCAAAAATATAACCCACTTGTTGCCAGGGTTACGCCTGGTGATCACCATCTGGCTGGAAGGTAAGAAGATCCTCTAGAGATGCTCCGGTATCTGGCTATGCATAACCAGCTGGGTCGGATCCCAGAAAGAGCAAGTGCCACAAAGGAGGCTTCACTTAAAAACTAAAACTAGCAATTAGCACGAGAACATAATTATATAAAAAAGACTAGAAATATAGAAAATCATGATGATATACGATAAGATAACCATGGGGATGTTCAGATAACCAGGTTACAACCCGTAAACCAAACAAGGACCGTGGTTGTAACCCTTCATCTGAACGAAACTTGGTTTTCTACCATTTATCGATAAGGTAAACACAAGCAATCAGGTCATGTAACAATCTTGTACAAGATCAGGACAAGACTAGACTGTTATACTCCATCCAACATTCACTGCCAAGATATAAATACGGCTTGATACTTTAACTAACTAGGGTTATCACAGGCCTAGTTACTAACAAGATGTAATGAGATTGTTCCAACAGCCATAAGCCCTGCATACCATCCAGGTTATTCGGACGCAATTAGGGGTTAAGTTTATGTGGTACATCGTCCAGAAAACGCATGTACCCTTAAGTAGCTTGAAGGGTACAACACATGATAGTGTGCTGGAAATGTGCCCTACTCGACGGCAGGCTACAGATCCCATGATGGGGTGCCCAGATAACGGGATTGGCTGTAGCTGGGAAATCTCTTTATGACTACTGGATTATTCTAGTTATTAGCCTTAGTCAGTTTAAGTAGGAACCCCTGACCGTGGTACTCAGGGATCCTTGCCCTACACATGATGTAAGACAATACTGGTTCATTTGGACAAACACAATTGTCCACGGTGTCCGGCTCATTCATTCTTGTCATGTCATGCTAGCCATCGCAACAGCATTCAATAGTTTCCATCATGCCTACTAGTCATGTCTTGTTATGTCATTTCAGGTTACTTGTCGTACCATATCATACAAAATTATCAGTCCAGTCATATCAATCAATTCAAGGTTATCAAGTCCATGACAAAAGGTACAAGAACAATAAAGTAAACGGGTGCGCATAGGGGCTCAAAGCCTCTACACGAACGAGACTATGCTAGGCTAAGGGGCCCCGAGCGTAAAACGGCTTTAAGGGAGCAAGACCAAGGAAGGACCCCTCCACGAGAGCAAGCGCTCTATGCGAGCAGGCACTATACGCGAGCATGTACTCTACGTAAGCAGGCACTCTGTGCGAGCAGGCAATCTACGCGTACGAGTACTCGAGCGAGACTCTACGCACGCGAGCGCCCGAGCGAGACTCTACGCACGCGAGAGTAGCTCATGCGTAGAGCTCGAATGAACTCGGCGTAGAAGAGACTACGCTGGCACGCAAATGTGTGGGCGTAAAAAGGAGAACTCTACGCAGGCACGTGAAAACTTGTGCATAAAGGAGGAAAATGCTACGTTGGCATGTAAAAACGTATGCGTAAAAGGCTCGTCTCCTCTCCAAGGCCGAGACATACAGCCATGAGGACTCAATGACTCAAGAAACCCCATCCCGGCCAAGACTTGATGAGTCTAGCCATACAAAAGCCAAACTTGCGTAAAATCAAAATTCCTACTACATGGAACTCTCAATCTCCGGAAACAACCAAGTTTAGTAGATCAAAACCATGAAGATCAAAATGCTAAAAATCTAGATCTACGAAAATCTATGCATCAAAATAAAAATCTTCAAGTTCTAAAGTGGTTTATAATCATGCTAAAAAGCCATTGGAACCATCAAAATGGGTTCTCAAGTGAAAGCAAGATGCACTTGCCTACTGGGGTGTTCGGTGGGGAAATGAAGAAGAAGAAGAGTAGTAATGAGAAATGAATGAGGAGAGAGAAGGGTGGTTGGGTTAATAAATGGTGGATGGTGGTAGGTAGGGGTTTGTATGCTAACCCAAACCGAACCCAACCAAACTCGATGCATGTCGAGGCCAAGATAAACCACACCAACCAGAAAATGCTAACTCATCCATGCCAAATGCAAAACCCTAGGCTAGCCAGCCAGGACAAGCCGAAATACGGGTCCAAAGATACGCACATGTATACCAAATTACGTATAACAAAATCCGAAGGTGACAACTCTGCCCAACTTAAAAAAAATTTGTCCTCGAAATTTAATCAAGAGGCTAGAGATGTCGGACAAGCTATACTAATCACAAGCAAGATATAACTAGGCAATCAATCAAGCAATCATTCATGCAAGAAAAGAATTAAGGCATAAGGTATAAGAAAGACATTATACCTTATGAGTCAAACAGGTCGGGATATCGTGATCAGATATCATCCTCACGCTTCCATATTGACTCACCCAAGGAGTGATGACCCCAAGCAACACAGACTAACTTGATAGTCTTGTTCTTGAGTATCTTCTCTCTTCGGTCCAATATGGATACGAGTCTCTCCTCATACAAAAGGTTGGTACCAACAACCAATTCCGAATAATCAAGAACATGACTCGGATCCGGGATATACCGTCGCAATTGCGATATATGGAAGACATCATGCACCTCACGTAACAACGACGGAAGAGCGAGATGATAGGACACATCACCTACTCGCTCTAGAATGTCGAAGGGTCCTATATACCTAGGACTAAGCTTTCTCCGTACGCTAAAATGAATGACGCTATGGGTAGGCGAGATCCTAAGGAATACATGGTCGCCGACAGAAAATTCAAGGGGACGTCGATGAGAATCGGCCCAATGACGCTAGCGATCTTGCACAACTCGAAGATGATCTCTGACTTGCCGAACTACCTCAATAGTCCGTGTCACCATCTATAGACCAAGCATTTGCCTCTCGCCTATATCATCCCATGCTAACGGAGATCTGCACTTTCTGCCGTACATGGCCTCAAAGTGTGCCATCTGGATACTGGCCTGGAAACTGTTGTTAAAGGAGAACTCCACGAGATACAGGTGATCTTCCCACGAACCAACGAAGTCGAGTGTACATGATCACGATATATCTTCAAGAGTCTGGATCGTGCATTCTGATTGACCATCTGTCTGTGGATGATAAGCTGAACTGAACTTGAGACGAGTCCCCAAACTTTTCTGAAGACTCTGCCAAAAGTGCGATGTGAATCTCAAATCTCTGTCGGACACAATAATGACTGGTACTCCATGTAACCTGACTATCTGCCTCAGGTATATCTCTGCAAGCTGATCCGTCGACTGACCGATTCTGAAAGGGATAAAATGAGCTACCTTGGTGAGTCTGTCAACTATAACCCAAATAGTATCTCTCCCAGCTGAGGATCTAGTTAATCCGGTTACAAAATCCATGGTAATGTGCTCCTATTTCCATTCTGGGATCGGTAAAGGTTGAAGAAGTCCAGCCGGTCTCTGATGTTCAGCTTTAACTTGTTGGCAAACTAAACATCGAGAGAAAAACCGAGCTATCTGCCTCTTAATGCCAGTCCACCAAAAATGCTGTCGAATATCACGATACATCTTCGTACCGCTCGGATAAATTGAATACTGCGCACTGTGAGCTTTTGCCATGATCTCCTGTCTGATATCACCACTAGGTACACAAATACGTCTCCTATGCCGAAGTGTACCGTCCTCATGGACACATAACTCTAGTCTTCGTCCTGCTACCCATTCCACCCTAAGCCGCTGAAGCTTAGAATCTGATGACTGAGCTAACTTGATCCTCTCAACTATATTGGACTAAACCTGCATACTGGCCATCAATACCATACTGGTAGGAAGGACAACTTCTATACCCATCTTCTAAAGATCTGCTTACAACTCTGGTTGTGTTATTAGAAAATAAACTCCGGCCCTCCTGCTCAATGCATCTGCAACGACGTTGGCCTTCCCAGGATGATACTGCAGGTTGATGTCATAATCCACAAGTAGCTCTAGCCATATCCTCTAATGCATGTTAAGATCCTTCTGGGTAAACACATACTTCAGGCTCTTGTGGTCGGTGAAAATCTCCACCCTATCTCCATACAAATAATGCCTCCAAAGCTTAAGTGTAAACACTACTGCTGCCAGTTCCAAGTCGTGGGTCGGGTAATTTCTCTCATGATCATGAAGTTGACATGACGCATAAGCTATTACGTTCCCATGCTGCATTAAAACACATCCTAAACCTCTGCCTGAAGCATCATAATATACTGAGAATCCTCCAGTCCCATCTGGAAGCGTAAGAATGGGTGTCGTCATCAAGCCTCGCTTCAACTTCTCAAAAGAATCCTGACATTCTACTGTCCAAGAAAACAGCTCATCCTTGCAGGTCCACACGGTCATTCTAAAATCCGTGCAAAGTCCGAAATAAATTGCTGGTAGTAGCCGGCCATGCCAAGAAAACTACAAACTTCTGCAACTGTGTTGGGTACCGGCCACGTCTCAATGGCCACGATCTTCTAGGGATCCACTTCTATACGAAGATGCTGCTCATGCTCCACTTCACTCTTACTGTAGACCAGGATGTCGTCTATGAACACAATCCTGAACTAATCCAAATAAGGCATGAAAATACTATTCATGAGGTCTATGAATACAGCCAGCGCATTGGTTGCTCCAAAGGGCATAACAAGGAACTCCCAATATCCATACCTGGATCTAGATACCGTCTTCGGGATGTCCTGCTCTCTGACTCTGATCTGGTGGTATCCTGACCGCAAGTCAATCTTCCAAAATATGGACGCCCCTTTGAGTTGATCAAACAAGTCATCTATTCTTGATTGTCATAAAGAGTTTAAGGTATGATACCTGAATCTAAATACAGTCGGGAGAGGATATCTGTTCTTTATTGTCACTGAGTTCAAGGTACGATAGTCAACACATAATTTGGACGTACCATCCTTCTTTTTCACAAGAAGCATCGGGGCTCCCCAAGGCGATCCACTAGCATGGATGAATCCCTTGGTCCTGAGTTCTTCAATCATCTTATACAAAATCTCCAATTCCGACGGTGCCATCCGGTAGACCCTCTTTGACACTGGTGCTAATCCAGGGATCAAGCCTATGGTGAACTCGATCTTTTTCTCTGGGGGCATACCTAGAAGCTCTTCGGGGAAAACATCGAGAAACTCTTCTACAACTCTGGGAAATTGAACTGCTACTGCAACTGCCCTCCGAAATACTGGAGGAGAAGGTTCTATACCACCTTGGAAGAATAAAAACTCTGGCTCACCAGGAATGCTAAAAATAATCTTGCCGATATGGCAATCTATTCTAGCATACTGGTCCCTCAACCAATCCATCCCTAAGACCATATCATAATCGGCCATCGGGAATTCTATCAACCTAGCGGAAAACTCTCTACTGCTAACTACGATCTAACACAAGAAAAACACTCTATCTACTCCCAGAAGTCTGTTACCAGTAACTATATTAAGCCTTACTGATAATGACTCGGGCTCCAGTCCTATTCGTGTTGCAAATCCTGCAGACATAAATGAATACGAGGCACCAGAATCAAATAACGGTGATGCTGTAAAGGAGTTGACGAAAATATTACCTGCCACTACCTCACCTGATGCTAACTCTTCCTCCACGGTCAAAGCCATCACTTGACCTTGCCCTCTAGGTGTTGGTCGCCTCTGCTGGAAACCTCTATGGCGGTTCTGGATCTAAGATTGGACTTGTGCATGCTGCTGGGGGTTCTGCTACTGAAAGGCTTGGGCCTGAGGCGGCAAGGGCCTCGGGAACGGGTGCTGTTGCTGCTGCTGAACAGGTACTGGGGCTGGCCCCCTAACCGAGGGACTAGAAAAGGTCGAAGAAGATGAACTCCCCCTATTCGGGTAGTTTCCAACCCTGTGGTCCGGTGCCCCACAAGCCATGCACAAACTCTGTGCTATGCGACATTCGGATACCACATGCCCTGGCTTTCCACAATGAGAGCAACTCATTGCGGAAGACAGCTTCTGCTGCTGCTGCTGGGGTATGCCAGGGTCGAATGCTGAGTCGACATAATAGAAGTCGTCCGCCTCTGAGCTCCAATAGTCAAAGCCCTAGCTACCGGGGCTAGGGTTGAAGACTAGTTCATCTGGCCGTGAGATCGCTTCCGACTTCCGGTCTGGTCCACAATCCTCTATGAGGTATACTCATGCCTCCTAGCTGCTCTCAATACTACATCAAAAGTGCGATGCTCAAACTGTTCTACCGCCAGTAAAATCCCCAGGTGTCGTCCCTACTGGAACCGCTGAGCCCTGTCAAACTCGGTCGCCCTCAAGGTGGAAGGAAACAGACTAAGCTTGGAAAACTCGATCGCATATCCATCGACCGTCCTGCCCATCTGCTTTAAATTAGTGAACCTCGTCTGTAGATCATACCGAGCTACAATATCAAAGTACTTGGTCCGAAATCTCTCTCGAAATACTGCCCAGGCAATAGGTGTCACTAATCCAACGGCCTGTGCCGTCCACCAGCTGCGGGCTAGATCTAATAACTGCAGGCGCCCCACGACTACTGGGGTCCTGGCTGCTTCTAGAATAACCTCAGTATCCTGCAGCCAAGCATCTGCGGCAATAGCATCTTTGCTACCATCAAAGAAGGAAGGGTTCAAGCGCTTGAAGCTATTGGCCGCACTATTACCTTGATGACCACCTTTGTTCAAAACATCTTGTATAATCTGGTGCAATGCATCACCTCGACGATCCTGTGATACAAGCAACTCTCTGATGAGTCCAACCAAGACTCCATCATCCTGCCTCGTAGGCTAGGCTGGCTGTATTCAATGTTTTGGATCTCCGGGAAGCTGCTCCTGAGTGCTGAGCTTGATCCTCTTGTTGCGGGAGTACTCGTTGTGCTTCTTCCGGCTGATTGGCAGGACCAGGAATAATGCCGCTGAAGAAGACAACATAGAGAACAATAAGGAAGGACCAGGACAGATCAAAGATACAAGCATGTGATGAGGTCAAGATTTCAAGAATTTAGAGGATACGAGCAGAGATCGATGGCGAGTGCTGATTGAGACATCTATTCAGTAAACCCTCACATATCTTGATTCATAAGACCTGCATTGGCCACCACTTAAACCGTGTCATGCCCCAAAACCAGAATACTATAGAGCGGGGACGGACACAGCCAGCTACGTATATTGAAGTGCAACCCACCTTGCTATATGGTCACGGTTGTCTAGATACATGAGGGTTTAACTACAAGCTATTAGTCTCTTATGGTCATGAACAAGCCTATTGTCTGAATCTCAAGCAAATAATAGCAGTTACAAGATGTCAGAGCACCAAATATACAATAGTAAGGCGTCCCATACATTACAAATTTGGATGATCATGAAGCTAGTCCTACAAAATGTGAAGACTAGCAAGAGTTTCAGTCATACATGATCAACCCTAGGATTTGTTAATCATGCTACAGCCCGTAGGCAGACAGTAAGTAAAGTGCAATCGAGCTAACACGTTCTCGCCGGCTAAACGCCTCAAAAGAATACTTTTACATTATAGTGGAAGAGCCAAAAATATAACCCACTCGTTGCCAGGGTTACGCCAGGTAGTCACCATCTTGCTGGAAGGTAGGAAGTTCCTCTGGAGATGCTTCGGTATCTGGTCACGCATAACCAGCTGGGTCAGATCCCAGAAAGAGCAAGTGCCACAAATGAGGCTTCACTTAAGAACTAAAACCAGCAATTAGCACGAGAACATAATTATATAATAAAAGACTAGAAATATGGAAAATTATGATGATATACGATAAGAAAACCATGTGACTGTTCAGATAACCAAGTTACAACACGTAAACCAAACAAGGATGGGGGTTGTAACCCTTCATCTGAATGGAACATGGTTTCCCACCATTTATCGATAAGGTAAACACAAGCAATCAGGTCATGTAACAATCTTGTACAGGATCAGGACAAGAGTAGACTGGTTAGACTCCATCCAACATTCATGGCCAAGCAATAAGTACGGCTTGATACTTTAACTAACTAGTGTTATCACAGGCTAGTTACTAACAAGATGCAAAAAGATTATTCCAACAGCCACAAGCCCTACGTACCATCCAGGTTATCCGGATGCAATTAGGGGTTGAGTTTATGTGGGCACAGCGTCCAGGAAACACATGTACCCTTAAGTAGCTTGAAGGGTGCAACACGTGACCTTGTGCTGGAAATGTGCCCTTATCGACGGTAGGCTACAGATCCCATGTTGGGGCGCCCAGATAACGGGATTGCGTGTAGCTGGGAAATCTCTTTATGGCTACTGGATTATTCTAGTCATTAGCCTTAGTCAGTTTAAGTAGGAACCCTGACAATGGTACTCAGGGATCCTTGCCCTAGACATGATGCAAGGCAATACTGGTTCATTTGCACAAACACAATCGTCCACGGTGTCCGGGTCATTCATTCTTGTTATTGTAGCTTTCCTTCCCGGAGAATTTTTTTAAATTATTTTTTTATTTATTTATTAATTTAAATAGTGATTTTAGAATTTTATAAATGCTTATTTAGTTAATTATTACGGTAGGCAATTTTAGCCATGGTTGAGTTTTGAAGTACCAGATAACTAGGAATCATGGCACGGATAGTGCAGTGGCGTACTTTGACTAGTGTTTAGCCATGATAGGGGAGTGGCAGGCCATCGGTGTGTCCTAACTAGAAAAAGCAGGCCAAGTTGCGACTTAACCCGTACCGAAGTTTTTATTTATTATTTAATTATATTATTGAGTTTTCGGGAACCCGATTGTACCGAACCTGTCCAGATTGTACGCAACTCAAATCCAAGCCCATGTAGTCATGTAGTGGGACCAAATACGGCCTTGTAGACATGTTTGGTAAATGCAAATATTTTGTATATATTTTAGGAATTGGCAATTATTTTCTAAATATTTATTATATGTAAATTATAGGTATTATTAATATTAAATAGTGTTTTAGAATATTTATACGATTTTCTGGGGCCTAGTAATGGGAGTATATGATATGCCCATTCAGGAGCTACTATCGAATTATTTTACTCATTAGTGGAATTATTATTATTAATATTATTATTATTAATATTATTATTGTGATTATTAAGAATAAACTATTTATTATTATTAGTTATTATTAATTTATTCTTTATCAAAAGAATAAATATATTTGTGTATGTGTATTTATACAAAATAGAAATATGTATATGGGTGTAGGTGTATTTATATATAAATACATAAATGTATTTGTGTGTGTGTATAAGATATATATATATATATATATATATATATATATATATATATATATATATATATATATATATATATATATATATATATATATATATATATATATATATATATATATATATATGCGTGTATATATAAATAAATATAGTAATATATATATACGTATATGTATATATATATATATATATATAGTAATATATATATATAGTAATCTGATGATTCATCATATCCGCGATGAAAATGGACATCTGCTGGACGATCAGGAGAACATTCGGATGGCTGCCACGAACTATTTCTCCAACATATTTACTAAAGAGGACGTGGTCAAAGATGACGGTTTCCTGGCCGAGATCCCCTCCCTGATTTGCGACAGTGACAATGTTTGCCTCCACGCTTCCCCCTCTGTCGACGAGATTAAGACTGCGGTGTGGGCCATTAATGCTAACAGTGCTCCGGGTCCGGATGGATTCAAGGGGGTGTTCTTCCGCACTTGCTGGGACATCATTAAGTTCGACCTTGGGGATGCCACTTCCGCATTTTTCCAAGGAGCCACTTATCCGAAATCTATATCCTCCGCTCACATTATCCTCATTCCCAAGAAAGACAACCCGGACACCTTCAAAGATTTCAGACCGATCAGCCTCTGCACCTTCACCAACAAAATTATCTCTAAAATCATCGCTTCCAGAATGTCGGACATCCTCCCCAGAATGATATCCGAAGAACAAAGCGGCTTCGTCAAAGGTCGCAACATCACCGATAATATCCTTCTGGCACAGGAGATGATCACTTGTATGAAATTTCCGTCCAGAGGGGAATGTTGCCATCAAGCTGGACATGGAAAAAGCTTACGATCGCCTTGACTGGCAGTTCATGATATGGGTGTTCAGAGCCTTTGGTTTTTCGGAACCAGTTATCGACATCATCTTTAGATCCATCAACAACTCCTGGTTCTCCACCGTCATCAACGGTCAACCGCAGGGTTTCTTCAGAGCTACTCGCGGGGTCAGACAGGGAGACCCTCTCTCCGCCACCATTTTCATCATCACGGCGGAAGCTCTGAGCAGAAATCTCAAAATTATGTCGCGATCTCCTGGCTTCCAGCACTTTCACACAACGACCGGGTGTCCTCTCATTACTCATCTCGCGTACGCGGACGACATCCTCATTTTCTCCGCCGGCGCTATTAGGACCATTGAGGTGGTGATTAGAACTCTTGCCAATTATACTCGTTGCTCCGGTCAAAAAATCAACAACAACAAGAGCGTGATCTACACTCATCACAAAGCCGATAGAACTCACTCGGCTGTGCTGTCCCCTATGACTTCCTTCTCCATAGCTTATCCCCCTTTCCTCTACTTAGGCTGCCCGTTGGTGTACGGCAGAGCCAACTCTAGGATTTACGATCGCATGGTGGGCAAAATTCGCCAGAAAATTGTGGGCTGGCACAACGCCACCCTTTCTCCCGGGGGAAAGCTTACGCTCATTAAGCACGTCCTTTCCTCCATCCCCATATACACCCTTGCGGTGTGCTCCCCCCCATCAAAGTTCTCCATTCTATCGAATCCATCCTTGCTAAATTCTTTTGGGGACATCTGGAGGGGAAGAACAAGTATCACTGGGCCAGTTTGGCCACAATAGCTAAACCTACCATAGAGGGAGGTCTAGGTTTCTGCAGGCTGGCCCATATGGTCGACGCCCAATCGGTTAAGTTGTGGTGGAAAATTCGCTCTGATAACTCGATCTGGACCAGGTTCAAGCGAGCTAGATACTCCAGATTTAGTCACCTAATTGAGGCGTCTGCCAACAACAGATCCTCCGCGTCATGGCGGCGCATCATTCGGGGTCGAAACCCTGTGGAACCTCACTTTCGTTTGACCCTGGGCAATGGGCGTTCGCAGGCTTACCATGAACGCTGGTTGGGAGACGATATCATCAGGCCCAACACTCTTACTCCACCGCAGTACGAGATCAGAGACTTATGGGATGATAACGCGTCAGGGTGGGATTGGAACAAGGTTCATGATTGGCTTGGCCCGACGACTTTGGCGCGCCTGGCTGCCTCACATTTGTCGATCAAGGACGCGGAGGATGTGCTCAGTTGGTCACCCAATCCAGGTGGCGTCTTCACCCTTGCTTCTGCCAGAGCCATCATCAGAGGCATCGAAGTTACGACCTCCCCTTCTGCCAAGTTTTGGCACACGTGCATTCCAGTTAAATGGTCCATTCTCATCTGGCGTGCCGTGCGTCGTAAACTCTCCACGGATGATGCCGTCAAATCTTTCGGCTACTGTCTGGCGTCTAAATGCCACTGCTGTGTTGATCCCCATTAGAAATCCATCGATCATGTCCTCCTCTGTGGGGATTCTGCCTCTTGTATTTGGACACAGCTTAAACACAGGTACAAAATGGCCCCAATGAATGGGGGCATCAACGATCTGCTGGCCAGCTGGAACACTTCTCCGGGCATCAGATCGTCGCTGCCGTCGCTTTTTGGGTCTTATGGAAGAACAGAAATAAATTCAGATATGAAGGGTGCCAATTCCCACTACAGCAATTGTACCGGGAGGTGGTTCGGCAAATATTCAAGAGAAGGAGGTGTTGCACCCACACCTCGAACCAGTTTTGGGACGTCCTGGAGTTCTAACAGGGGCCAGGGCGCGGGTCCTTCTGGACCTTGCTTTGCCCGCCTTACTTTCTGATGCTCAGTACCCGTACCGTTTTGTGGGAACCCCTTTTCTTTCACCCTTTGTTTTTGTGGGTTTTCGCGCCTGGCGCGCTTTCTTGTATAGGCTAAGGCATTTTGCGCCTATCTTTCAATAAAGGTTTTCTTTCCCAAAAAAAATAAAAAAAAATAAAAAAAAAATAAAAAAAAAATATATATATATATATATATATATATATAAATGGATATATATTAGACTAATCAATGGAAAAGAAAAGAAATAAAAAGGAAAAACAAACAAAGAAAAAAACAAAACCCACCGCTCGGCCAAACAAGAATAGGGCCGACCCCAACTGTTTGAACAAGTCGAACGAACAACCATATATATAGGAGGATCGAAGGAGGAAGAGAGAAGTCGAAACCCTAAAACACAACAGGACCACCCCCGCCTCGACCTCCAGGCGGCGCGCGCCACCGCCAAGGCGGCGACCGGTCCGCCACCAGCGGCTGACAGTGTGCGAACAGGGCAAGACAGCAACAGCCGCACCCAGGCCGAATGCCACTTTTCGAGGTTAAATTTCTCTTCTATTTCTCGATTGTTTTTTGTTCTATCGAATCCTATTGACAGCCTACATGACCCCCTCGAAAACATGGTAAATAGGTTGGATTGTATCGGACCTATCTTTCTGATAAATCGACACGAAGTCGTCATAAAACCCCGGTCACGTTGACAGAATTGGGATTTCAGACACTCCTGTTTGAAGGCGATTCCTGATCGACCTGTCAAGAATTTTAGAAATATGTTTAAAGATACTTTTAGAGAACCTATACCAGATTAGAACACCTTTTGTAGAACTATTTTATGCTTACTATACAGGGAGATATTTGATTCTAAAAATCAACAAAAATAGGAAAAAACTATTTTTGAAAACTAGAAATTTTGCCCGATACGACGTGCGTCCCGCCAATCCGGACGACGTGGTCGCGCACCGTAAGCATTGAAAGGCGCGTACGAATATTGCGGACGAGTGGGCTTTGACGGAATTCAAATTGGTCGCGTGTGCGTAGCAAATTTGATGCGTATCCGTCAAAAACCCCCGTATCGGCCTTTTCAAAATTTCCCAATTACTTTGTACACGTTCGTTAGATCGAGACAAAACTTACGCCAACAGGACCGTATTGTTTTTTTGGTTCTGTATGCCAAGTTTGGTCCGATTCTGAGACAGTTGATAAAATCGTCGTTTTGCGGACCCCACGGTCCGACTCATCGGGTAATTTTGTGTACGGTCCGCCGGAATCCAACTTTGGCTATACGGTTGGGTTCGTATCGGAAAACCGAATCCGTAGACATGTAGTTTGACAACTTTAGAGATCATTGACTCAAGCACGCTTTTCGGTGCAAAGCGGGTCCAACGGCAGACATCGTTTTTGTCCGAAATTACCATTTTGCCCCTGTGTCCATAATTGGACTTAAGGACAAGCAATCCTAGCTAATTTGACTATTCTGAGAATATTGGCAATGTTTGTTTCAGCTTTCGGAGACAGTTGTGATGACTTTGACTTTATGGCGTACTAGTTGATGGTATCTTATTGGTTCTTCGTTCTACCACCAGGCAAGTATACCTTGCCTCCCTCTACAGTTTATTTACAGGCATATTTCTATTATTATATAGTTTTACTAGTTGGTTATTACTTGTTATTTGTATATCGTACATGCTAGGGTTGTCCTTTGCACCTACGAGTCCACCTACGAGTCCTCTACAGTTTAGCCTTGTTAGTTCATATTGGATTGGTTCTCTCGTGTATCGTGATTGGGTCGTGTCCTGTCTTCACCTGTATCTTGACTGAGTCGTATCTGCAAGTATGTATGAGTGAACTGCTATTCCTTTGTCTTTTCCACAACCTGCGAGTCCACACACGGGGCAAGGGTTGTCCTTTGCACCTACGAGTCCACATACGAGGCGAGGGTGATTTGTCTTGAAACTGACCTGCGAGTCCACATTCGGGGCGAGGGTTGGTATCCATTGATCTACCAGCAGTTCATTTATGCATACTTGATCCCGTATTTGTGTTCATAGTTACCTGTCAGTAGCCACATGTCAGTTTCCTGTCTAGTTCCTGTTTATACCCTGTATATATTATTGCACGATTAAGCTGTTAGATAGACATGTTTTATGTATCTTGCTAGTCCTCTGAGGACCTGATGATCTCTTCAGGTTTAGCGACTGCATGGAGTTAGTTAGCAGAGCAGGATAGTAGAGGATTGCGATGCATGATACAGGTATTTGCTTGTGATACTTCTTTATTATCTTCTCGTGCTTTATATTCAATACCATGATATTCTCTGCTTATTTATAGACTCATATCATTCTTAGAGTCTAATCGGACAATATGCTAATATGCTGCAGACCATGACCCATAATTGTTGATTCTTGTTTTATTTGATTTTTTTGGATTAAGATATAGTTTAGATTAGACATGATACCCACGACCTTGACAGCTCATACGTATTCGAGTCGGGAGCTACTATCAATTTATTTTAATCATTAGTGGAATTATTATTATTAATAATAATATTATTGTGATTATAAGAATAAACTATTTATTATTATTAGTTTTTATTAATTTATCCTTTACCAAAAGAATAAATATATTTGTGTATGTGTAATATAAAATAGATATATGTATATGGGTGTAGGTGTCTTTATATATAAATACATAAATGTATTTGTGTGTGTGTATAAGATATATATAAGTTGTGAATATATATATGTATTTGTGTGTGTGTATAAGATATATATATATATATTTTTATATATATATATATGTATATATATATATATATATATATATATATATATATTTATTTTTATTTTTATTTTTTTTTTATATATATATATGCGTGTATATATAAATAAATATAGTAATATATAGGAGGATCGAGGGAGGAAAAGAGAAGTGGAAACCCTAAAACACAATAGGGCCACACCCGCCTCGACCTCCAGACGGCGCGCGCCACCGCCGGGGCGGCGACCGGTCAGTCACCGGCGGCTGACAGTGTGCGAACAGGGCAAGACAGCAACAGCCGCACCCAGGCTGAATGCCACTTTTCGAGGTTAAGTTTCTCTTCTATTTCTCGATTGTTTTTCGTTCTATTGAATCCTATCGACAGCCTACATGACCCCCTCAAAAACCTGGTAAATATGTTGGATTGTATCGGACCTATAATTCCGATAAATCGACACGAAGTCGACATAAAAGCCCAGTCGCGTTGACAGAATTGGGATTTCAGACACTCATGTTTGAAGGCGATTCCTGATCGACCTGTCAAGAATTTTAGAAATTTGTTTAAACATACTTTTAGACAACCTATACGAGATTAGAACACCTTTTGTAGAACTATTTTACGCTTACTATATAGGGAGATATTTGATTCTAAATATCAACAAAAATAAGAAAAAACTGTTTTTGAAAACTAGAAACTTTTCCCGATACGACGTGCGTCCCGCCAATCCGGACGACGTGGTCGCGACCGTAAGCATCGAAAGGCGCGTACGGATATTACGGACGTGTGGGCTTTGACGGAATTCAAATTGGTCGCGTGTGCGCGACGAATTTGATGCGTATCCGTAGAAAACTCCCGTATCGGCCTTTTCGAAATTTCCTAATTACTTTGTACGCATGTGCGCGACGAATTCTGGTTCTGTATGCCAAATTTGGTCCAATTCTGAGACAGTTGATAAAATTGTCGTTTTGTGGGCCCCACGATCCGACTCAACGGGTGATTTTGTGCACGGCCTGCCAAAATCCAACTTTGGACATACGATTACGTTTGTATCAGAAAACCGAATCCGTAGACATATAGTTTGACGACTTTAGAGACCACTAACTCTGGCACGCTTTTCGGTACAAAGCGGGTCCAACGGCGGACACCGTTTTTGCCCAAAATTATAGTTTTGCCCCTGTGTCCAGAATTGGACTAAAGGACAAGCAATCCCAGCTAATTTGACTATTCTGCGAATGTTGGCAATGTTTGTTTCTACTTTCGGAGACAGTTGTGATGACTTTGACTTTATGGCGTACCAGTTGACGGTATCTAATTGGTTCTTCGTGCTACCACCAGGCAAGTATAACTTGCCTCCATCTACAGTTTATTTACATGCATATTTTTATTATTATATAGTTTTACTAGTTTGTTATTACTTGTGACTTGTATATCGTATATGCTAGTATAGCTATAGTCCTTGTACATGGTTAGCCTTGTTAGTTCATATTGGATTGGTTCTCTCGTGTATCGTGATTGGGTCGTGTCGTGTCTTCACCTGTATCTTGACTGAGTCGTGTCTACGAATATGTGTGAGTGAACTGCTATTCCTTTGTCTTTCCCATAACCTGCGAGTCCACACACGGGGCGAGGGTTGTCCGTTGCACCTGCGAGTCCACATACGGGGCGAGGGTGATTTGTCTTCAAACTAACCTGCAAGTCCACATTCGGGGCGAGGGTTGGTATCCATTGATCTACCAGCAGTTTATTTATGCATACTTGATCCCGTATTCGTGTTCATAGTTACCTGTCAGTAGCCACATGTCAGTTTCCTGTCTAGTTCCTGTTTATACCCTGTATATATTATTGCATAATTAAACTGTTAGATAGGCATATTTTATGTATCTTGCTAGTCCTCTGAGGACCTGATGATCTCTTCAGGTTTAGCGACTGCATGGAGTTAGTTAGCAGAGCAGGATGGTAGAGGATTGCGATGTATGATACAGGTATTTGCTTGTGATACTTCTTTATTATCTTCTCGTGCTTTATATTCCATACCATGATATTCTCTGCTTATTTATAGACTCATATTATTCTTAGAGTCTAATCGAACAATATGCTAATGGGCTGCAGACCATGACCCATAATTGTTGATTCTTGTTTTATTTGATTCTTGTGGATTAAGATATAGTTTAGATTAGACATGATACCCATGACCTTGACAGCTCATACGTATTCGAGTCGGGCCGGAGTCCGCTCGATACGTAGCTGGCTTGCTCACGAGCTCGCATCCGAAAATTGGGTGCGGGTCGAGATAAGTTTTTGTGGTGGCCCATGCAGGTCAGAGCATATCGTACAGGTTACGTAACTGTACTGGTACGAGCCTGCACATTAGACTAAACCTTAGAAATCTCAATCCACTCTGCTTTGAAAATTCTCTTAGAAATTCTCTACGTCCTTGAAAACTCCATATTTACTCTCGATTATACTTTCTTGCTTTCCGTACAATTATTCTCGTCCCCTCCTATTCCGGGGTGACGAATGATCGTGTTGTCTAGGATTCATCAGAAATTCTTAAATTATAGTAAATATTGCTTGACTATAAAATTTTTGTTGTTTGATAGATATGGAAGAATTATAGATTCCATATGCCTATATATCTGTCGGTAGAATTGTTAGAACTAGTTAGAAGACCATAAGACTTTAGTGACCGTGTTTTGGGGAGTAGTGTGACCAAAGGTGGGTAGAAGTCCTCGAGATTTCGAAAATACCAAATGACTAGAGAAGGCCATAAAATATTTTTTAAATTTGAGGAGATTAAAGTGATAGTAGACTTTGATTTTTTTTGAAATAGTTATGAATTAGAATTTCGAGGACGAAATTATTTTTTAAGGTGGGTAGATTTGTTGCTTCCCTTCCCGGAGAATTTTTTTAATTTTATTTATTTATTTATTGATTTAAATAGTGATTTTAGAATTTTATAAATGTTTATTTAGTTAGTTATTACGGTAGGCGATTTTAGCCATGGTTGAGTTTTGAAGTACCAGACGACTAGGAATCATGGCACGGATAGTGTAGTGGCGTACTTTGACTAGTGTTTAGCCATGATAGGCGAGTGCCAAGCCATCGGTGTGTCATAACTAGAAGTGTCCTAACTAGAAAAACCAGGCCAAGTTGCGACTTAACCCGTACCGAAGTTTTTATTTATTATTTAATTATATTATTGAGTTTTCGGGAACATGGTTGTACCGAACCTGTCCAGATTGGACCTAACTCAAATCCAAGCCCATGTAGTCATGTATTGGGACCAAATATGACCTTGTAGACATGTTTGTAAATGCAAATATTTTGTATATATTTTAGGAATTGGCAATTATTTTCTAAATATTTATTATATGTAAATTATAGGTATTATTAATATTAAATAGCGTTTTAGAATATTTATACGATTTTCTGGGGCCCAGTAATGGGAGTATATGATATGCCCATCCAGGAGCTACTATCAATTTATTTTAATCATTAGTGGAATTATTATTATTAATATTATTATTATTAATAATATTATTATTGTGATTATTAAGAATAAACTATTTATTATTATTAGTTTTTATTAATTTATTCTTTATCAAAAGAATAAATATATTTGTGTATGTGTATTTATATAAAATAGATATATGTATATGGGTGTAGGTGTCTTTATATATAAATACATAAATGTATTTGTGTGTGTGTATAAGATATATATAAGTTGTGAATATATATATGTATTTGTGTGTGTGTATAAGATATATATATATATATATATATATATATATATATATATATATATATATATATATATATATATATATATATATATATATATATATATTAGACTAATCAATGAAAAAGAAAAGAAATAAAAAGGAAAAACAAACAAAGAAAAAAACAAAACCCATCGCTCGGCCAAACAAGAATAGGCCCGACCCCAACTGTTTGAACAAGCCGAATGAACAACCATATATATAGGAGGATCGAGGGAGGAAGAGAGAAGTGGAAACCTATCACGCCCCAGAACCAGAATACTGGAGAGCGGGGACAGACATAGCCAGCTACGTATATGAAATGGATTCCATCTCGCTATACGGTCACGGTTGTCTAGATACATGAGGGTTTATCTACAAGCCAACAGTCTCTTAAGGTCATGAACAAGCCTAGTGTCTCAATCACAAGCAAGTAAGTAAAAGGTTACAAGAAGTATGATCATTAAATATACAATAGTAAGGCGTCCCAAACATTACATATTCAGCTGATCATGAAGCTAGTCGTTACAAAATGTCAGGACTAGCAAGAGTTTAGTCATACATGATCAACCATAGGATCTGTCAATCATGTTACAGCCCGTAGGCAGACAGTAAGTAAAGTACAATAGAGCTAAATAGGTGCTTGTCGGCTAAACGCCTCAAAAGAATATTTTTACAATAAAGTGGAAGATCAAAAATAAACCTACTCGTTGCCAGGGTTCCGTCTAGTGGCCACCATCTGGCTAAAAGGTCGATAGATCCTCTGGAGCTGCTCCGAAATCTGGCCACACAAAACCAGCTGGGTCAGACCCCAGAAAGAGCAAGTGCCACAAAGGAAGCTTCACTTAGGAACTAAAACCAGCAATCAACACAAGATATAAATAAAAGTAAGAGCTGGAAATAAAGAAAATACACCAGGATGATATACGACGAGATAACCATGGAACTATTCAGATAACCAGGTTACAACCCGTAAACCAAAAAAGGACCGGGGTTGTAACCCTTCGTCTGAACAGAACTTGGAATTCTCACCATTTATCGGTAAAATAAATACAAGCATTCTGGTCATTCAATAATCTGGAACAGGATCAGGGCAAGACTTGACTAGTTAGACTCCATCCAATCATTTCACGGCCAAGCAAGAATTACGGCTTGATACTTTAACTAACTAGGGTTGTCATAAGCCTAATTACTAACAAGATGCAGTGAGATTATTCCACAGCCACAAGCCCTGCAGACCATCCAGGTTACCCGGGTTGAAGGATTTAGAGTTGAATTCAGGTGGGTACATTGTCCAGGAAACGAATGTACCCTTAGGTAGCTTGAAGGGTGCAACACATGACAGTGTGCTGGAAATGTGCCCTACTCGACGGCAGGCTACAGATCCCAAGGCGTGCCCAGGTAACGGGATTGCCTGTAGCTGGGAAATCTCTTCATGACTACTGTGTAATTCTAGTTATTAACCTAGTCCAATTTATTAGGTACTCCTGACCGTGGTACTCAGGAGTCCCTGTCCTAGACATGATACAAGACAGGACTGGTTTATTTGTACAAGCACAACCGTCTACGGTGTCCAGGTAATTTATACAGGTCATGTCACGTCAGGTAGAGCTTATCAAGATATATCATGTCAGGTTTACTTGTCAGGAGTGCGCCACGACGGGCCGCTATCATGTCATGTTATGTTACTATCGTGCCTTGCTATGTCAATTCTTGCCACACCACGTCAAGTACAATAGTCGTTTCCATCATGTCAATCAAATCGTGATTTATCAAGTTTAGGAACCCAAGTTTACATGTAAAATATCTAAAAAGGAATAAATAGTACGCTATAGGAACCCAAGTTTACGCGTGTACTACTACGCTAGGCCAATTAAACCCGAGCGTAAACAGCACTATGCAGACAAGAGCAAGGTTAGATAGCTTTACGCTAGCAAGGTGCATGCGGAAGGGGTTTTTACGCTAGTCGGATTGTACGTGCGTAAAACTCTCTGCAATTGAGATTTCATACGAGGAACACTTGAGCATAACTTTTACGCTAGCAAAGGTTGGCTCGGGTCAAGGGTTTACGCTGGCAAGGCTTCACGCTAGCAAGATTTTACGCTGGCGGAAGGGTCCCGAGCGTAAAATCAGCCAGCGTAAGCAGAGCTCGATTTTACGCTAGCTCGATTTTACGCTTGCGGGTAAGCCCCGGGCATAAAATTCAAGCAGCATAAAACGAGGTACGCTGTCACGCGATGCATGTGCGTAAAAGGGAACTACGCTAACACGTTAAGACGTGGGCGTAAAAGCTGAGGAATACGCTGGCACGTAATGCGTGGGCGTAAAACTCCATCTTCTCCACACGGTCAATGCAACCATGCATAAAAGCTGATAAACTCCATCTCGGCCAGGACTTGGTGAAATCTGGCCATTCTAAGACCCAAACTTATGTAAAATCATGAGGCCTACTCCATGGAATTCTTAGTTTTCGAAAACAAGCCATTATAGTAGATCAAACTAAGAAATCCGAAAATGAAATAAACATAGATCTGCATGAAGTGAGCCATGGAAGTTGAAAACACTAAGTACTAAAGGGACTTAGAATCGTATGGAGAAGAAAATGAAACAATAAAATGTGAGTTCCTCCATGAAGCAAGTTGCACTTGCCGGTGGGGTTAAGTAGAGCTCTACGCTGTGTGGAGGAAGAAGAAGAAGAATAAATGCTGAGTTATGAGGAGAGAGAACGGTGGTTGGGATATAAATAGGGGTAAGTGGTGGTAGGTAGGGGATTTTTCTTTGGGTCATGATGAACCAAGAGCAATCCCAAACCGAACCAAGCCAACCCAAACCAAGAACAAACCAAGCCTAGGGAGGAAATTAAGCAAGAAAATCATACAATACAAGAATAAATACGTACACGTATTCCAGAAATACATAATACGAACCAAAGGCATTACAACTCTACCCACCTTAAAAGAATTCCATCCTCGTTTTGCGGTTCTGTATGCCAAGTTTGGTCCAATTCTGAGACAGTTGATAAAATTGCCGTTTTACGGGCCCCACAATCCGACTCAACGGTTGATTTTGTGCACGGCCTGCCAAAATCCAACTTTGGACATACGGTTAGGTTTGTATCGAAAAACCGAATCCGTAGACATGTAGTTTGACGACTTTAGAGACCATTGACTCTGGCACATTTTTCGGTACAAAGCGGGTCCAACGGCGGACACCGTTTTTGCCCAAAATTATCGTTTTGCCCCTGTGTCCAGAATTGGACTTAAGGACAAGCAATCCTAGCTAATTTGACTATTCTGTGAATGTTGGCAATGTTTGTTTCTACTTTCGGAGACAGTTGTGATGACTTTGACTTTATGGCGTACCAGTTGACAGTATCTTATTGGTTCTTCGTGCTACCACCAGGCAAGTATACCTTGCCTCCATCTACAGTTTATTTACATGCAAATTTCTATTATTATATAGTTTTACTAGTTTGTTATTATTTGTGACTTGTATATCGTACATGCTAGTATAGCTATAGTCCTTATACATGGTTAGCCTTGTTAGTTCATATTGGATTGGTTCTCTCGTGTATCGTGATTGGGTCGTGTCGTGTCTTCATATGTATCTTGACTGAGTCATGTCTGCAAGTATGTGTGAGTGAACTGCTATTCCTTTGTCTTTCCCACAACCTGCGAGTCCACACACGGGGCGAGGGTTGTCCGTTGCACCTGCGAGTCCACATACGGGGCGAGGGTGATTTGTCTTCAAACTGACCTGCGAGTCTACATTCGGGGCGAGGGTTGGTATCCATTGATCTACCAAAAGTTTATTTATGCATACTTGATCCCGTATCCGTGTTCATAGTTACCTGTAAGTAGCCATATGTCAGTTTCCTATCTAGTTCCTGTTTATACCTTGTATATATATTATTATATGATTAAACTGTTAGATAGGCATGTTTTATGTATCTTGCTAGTCCTCTGAGGACCTGATGATCTCTTCAGGTTTAGCGACTGCATGAAGTTAGTTAACAGATCAGGATGGTAGAGGATTGCGATGTATGATACTGGTATTTGCTTGTGATACTTCTTTATTATCTTCTCGTGCTTTATATTCCATACCATGATATTCTCTGCTTATTTATAGACTCATATCATTCTTAGAGTCTAATCGGACAATATGCTAATGGGCTACAGACCATGACCTATAATTGTTTATTCTTGTTTTATTTGATTCTTGTGGATTGAGATATAGTTTAGATTAGACATGATACCTATGACCTTGACAGCTCATACGCACTCGAGTCGGGATGGAGTCCGCTCGATACGTAGCTGGCTTGCTCATGAGCTCGCATCCGAAAATCAGGTACGGGTCGTGACAGTTATGTCATGCTAGCCGTCGCAACAGCATTCAATAGTTCCCATCATGCCAACTAGTCATGTCTTGTCATGTCATGTCAGGTTACTTGTCGTACCATGCCATGCACAATTATCAGTCCAGTCATATCAATCAATTCAAGGTTATCAAGAACTCTACGCGAGCAGGCACTCTACGTGAACGAGACTACACTAGGCTAAGTGGCCCCGAATGAAAATGGCTTTACGCGAGCAAGACCAAGGAAGGACCCCGCCACGTGAGCAAGCACTCTACGCGAGCAGGCACTCTACGCGAATAGGACTCTATGCGAGCAGGACCTCTACATACACTAGTACTCGAGCGAGACTCTATACACGCGAGCGCCCGAGTGAGACTCTACGCACGTGAGAGTAGCCTCTGCGTAGAGGTCGAATGAACTCGGCGTAGAAGTGACTACGCTGGCACACAAATGCGTGGGCGTAAAAAAGGGAACACTACGTAGGCATGTGAAAACGTGTGCGTAAAGGAGGAAAATGCTACGCTGGTACATAAAAACGTGTGTATAAAAGGCTCGTCTCCTCTCCAAGGCTGAGACATGCAGCCATGGGGACTCAAGAACTCAAGAAACCCTATCCTGACCAAGACTTGATGAAGTCCAACCATTCAAAAGCCAAACTTACGTAAAATCAAAATTCCTACTACATGGAACTCTCAATCTCTGGAAACAACCAGTTTAGTAGATGAAAACCATGAAGATCAAAATGTAAAAATCTAGATCTACGAAAATTCATGTACCAAAATGAAAATCTTCAAGTTCAAAAGTGGTTTAGAATCATGCTAAGAAGCCATTGGAACCATCAAAATGGGTTCTCATGTGAAAGCAAGATGTACTTGCCTACTGGGGTGTTCGGTGGAGAAAGGAAAACGAAGAAGAGTTGTAATGAGAAATGAATAAGGAGAGAGAAGGGTGGTTGGGTTAATAAATGGTGGATGGTGGTAGGTAGGGGTTTGCATGCAAACCCAAACCGAACCCAACCAAGCCGAACCCAACCAAACCCGATGCATGCTAAGGCCAAGATAAACCACACCAACCAGGAAATGCTAACTAATCCATGCCAAATGCAAAACCCAAGGCTAGCCAGTCAGGACAAGTCGAAATACGGGTCCAAGATACGCACATGTATACCAAAATACGTATAACGAAGTCCGAGGGTGACATAAGTGTAGAGTCTGCATGTTGAAGTATGTCATGTATTGGCGATGAGATGTCATCCTATCAAATAAATTTAGCGTTAGTGGCTTGTA
The DNA here is from genome assembly GCA_029216955.1 of Iris pallida. Classification (NCBI taxonomy): domain Eukaryota; kingdom Viridiplantae; phylum Streptophyta; class Magnoliopsida; order Asparagales; family Iridaceae; genus Iris; species Iris pallida. The sequence goes on from JANAVB010010198.1 coordinate 24,167,754, forward strand.
GTTAGGAGGGCAAGCAGCATTCTCCCATTCAGGAGGATAAGGGTTAGATATCTCCATCTTTTGAAGCTCGTCTTTGTGTGAGATGGTATCGAGATGGGCAACAAGAGAATCAATTGCATCCTGTTGATTGAGCAGATGTTGAGAAACGACAGCTGTACTATTGTCAGGCGTCGTTGGTGAAGGAACATGTAAATCCCCTAAATTTTATAATATGTATATGTTATTTTTATTATGGTATTTCCTATTTAATTAGTAGTTAGTGAATAATTATATGAAATTTTTTGTTTATAATTAGTGAAGTATTACTAGTGATTTAATGCTTGCAAAATTTTCATTCAAATATACCTTATTTATATAATTTGATAGTTTTAGATTTTTAGAAAAAATTTATGTACATTTTGGTGGCTATATTAATACACATATATGTATATAACCTTATATATATATATATATATATATATATATATATATATATATATATATATATATATATTCACAGCAATCTAATCTCTATTGAGAGCTTAAGACAAAATCAAAATACATAGGAATTTATATGATTCCTGATACAAAACTTTAGGGTTTCTTCTTTCCTTGTGAGCATGCGATTGTAGCCTTGCCAATTTGTCTCTGGATCTCCTTGCAAATTTGTCTCCCATTGTATTTGTATTGTTCATACCTCCACTTGTTTCTGTTTTTCCACAAAACCCAGCAAATCGCACCAATAGTGATCTGCTTCTAATGTAGGTTGTTTCTTCTACACCATAAAGTTAGAAACCCCTCCAAGCTAGACAGTCGACCACGGATTCGAAAAATAGATTGAGAAATACTCCAAGCATGATTAGCCAACTCCCTCTCATAAAAAATATAATTGATAGTTTCAAACTTCGGGTTTAAGCAACAATGGCAAGATAAAGCAAGCTGAAAATCGAGCTTTTGAACATTATCATCAGTAGGGAGTCGACCGAGGAGGATCCGCCATAGAAGAACCGACCATTTAGAGGGAATGCAGGTGCTCCAAATGTGCTTGAACCTATTATCGACAGGAAATGGCTGTCTTATAGCTTTCCAGACCGATGAAACAGTGAATCTAGACTCGGGTAACCATTGCGGACCAAGGCCATCCTCTTCTATCAGTTGGAATCTGTCATCAAGCTCTCTTCCCGCAAGAATACGATGCCAAATATGTGAAGCATTAGATTGGACTGTAGCTTGGGACGGATGGATATAGAGGAAATATTTCCTCTTCATGAACTTAGTCGATAGTAAGTCCTGAGATCTCAGCTTCTATCAGAGTTTAACTGTGAAGGCATCGAAGAAATCCTTAAGCCTCCTAATGCCCAGCCCCCTCCTCATGTGGTCTAGCGATTTGATTCCAACTAATCCATGAGTGTTTCCTATTTCCATCCTTCGATCCCCATAGAAATTCACTAAACATAGCTTCAATTTGATTAAGAACACTCATAGGAGGGTTGCTCGCAACAAGACAAAATATCGAAATGGAAGATAATACTGACTTTATGAGAATCAACTTACCCCCAGGCGACAGTATCTTGTTGTGCCACCCTTCTATTTTACTGTGAACTTTATCCTTGAGTTCTTCGAACATTGTTAAATTCCTTCTACCAGTTATAAAAGGGCAGCCGAGATAGATAATAGGAGGATGTTTAAGCTGATATCCTGTCAATGAACTCAATGATATGCTCCTGTCCTCCAGGAAATCAACTGTGACACATATAGCAGATTTAGCAGAGTTGACAAGCTTTCCTGAAGCTCGCTCATAGTGCTGAAGGACCTGCATAAGCAACTGTATAGAATGTCTATCTTCACTAGAGAAAATAATGATATCATCAGCATATGCGAGATGTGTAACTCTTGGGCATCTACTAGGAGAATAATACGGGGTAAAGCCAGGTTGTAGTGCCAATCTCTATAAGTTCCTACTCAAAGATTCAACCGCAATCACGAATAACATAGGAGATAAGAGATCACCATGACACAGCCCCCTGAATGCCTGGAAATAGCCTGATATATTGCCATTGATCATAGTAGAGAACATACATTATTGACCAAATATAGGATCATGTTAATCAAAGTTTCATTGAATCCAAGTCTACAAAGTGTAGAAAATAAGAATCTCAAATTAACCCGATCATACGCCTTGCTCATATCAAGCTTGATAGCTGCATTGCGTCCCCAATTATCGTGACCAAGCATGTTGAACATCTCCTGAGCAAGGATAATGTTATCAACAATCTTCCTGCCCTTAATAAATCTACTTTGCTCTGCGGAAATGATCCATGTCATCATAGGAGAGAGCCTATTAGCAAGGAGTTTGGAGAAAATCTTATTCACGAAATTACAGAGACTGATCGGTCGATTCTCAAATATTGAGGATGGATGCTTATTCTTAGGGATCAAGATGAGGAGAGTGCTAGTGATGACTTTCGGTAAGGAGAATCCATTGAAAAACATATGAACCGCGGCCAGGATATCATCCTTGATAATCTGCCAACATTTTATGAAGAAAATCCCAGTTAAGCCATCTGGGTTAGGGGCACTATTGCGATCAATAGATTTATAAGTATTGTAGAGCTCCTACATGGTGGGCTTCTTTGTCAGAGCTGTACTTTCTTTTTCCCTCAGGAACTTTGGAAGCATAAACATGAACTCCTCATCATCAATAACCGGCTCTGGAAGGAACAACTTCGCATAATGGTCATTAGCAATCTGTTGAATGCCTTCTAGATCAGTAGAAGTTAATCCATCCTCGCCCCTGAGTTGATGAATATGCAGACGACGACGCTTATTAGAAACACAGGAATAAAAATACCACGACTTTCGATCCCCTTGCAAGTCCCACTTGACCCTAGCCTTTTGTTTCCAATAGGCCTCTTCGATCTGAATTCTCTACTTGAGATGGGCCTGCGCTTTCTGAAGATCGGAGCGAAGGGAAGGGTCATTTTCGAAAGCAACCTCAGCTGCAACAACTCTATCTTCGGCAATTTTAACAGCCTGGAAAATATCACCAAAAGTAGCATGACTCCATGATGATAAAGCCTTCCTAGTAGCTGTTAGCCGCATACCCAAATTAATAATGGGGTTATGATGATGAACCGAAGCCCAGGCTTGCTCAACCGTTAGAGGAAATAAAGGATGAGCAGGCCAGAAGGACAGGAACCGAAATGGCTTCTTGGAAACTGAAGATCAAGCTCGAAACTGAACGAGGATGGGAGCATGATCCGATTCAGTATGATTTAGATGATCACACGACGTGAGAGGGGCCCAGTCCCACCAGCTCCTATCTATGAGCACCCTGTCAAGCCCGGATCTCTGTCGCTCCGAGCCCTCGTCGATTTTGACCCAAGTAAAGAAATAGCTATTGAATGGAGCCTCTATAACTCCAGCAGCCAAGTGGAACTCCTTAAACTCCCGTATGGATGCCTCATTGGGGACAGGTCTCTGAACTTCTCGTCAGTCCATGTGATTGCATTGAAGTCGCCTCCAATCAGCCATGGGTTGGTAAAGAGATTCGGGAGTCGGAATAATGATTCCCAAAGCAGGCAACGACCCTCTTTAGTGTTACTGCTATGAACAACTGAGATGAGTGAAGTAGAAGGAATAAGCAGGAGGGATAAGAGGACCGACAAAGACTGGTCAGTAGCATCAGCCAAAGTGATTTGTCCTTCCTTGCTGCAAAGGATCCAAATATTCCCTTTGTTATTTGTGAAAGCCATATGGAACCCGAGCTTGACTTGATAGAAATATTGTTGGTCAGGAGTAACTTTAGGTTCTGTAATAGCTAGGAACAAGACTTTATGCATGCGACATAGAGTTTTCATTCTCCTAAGAGTTATATGATTAGCTATTCCTCGAACATTCCAAAAAAGTATGACAAATATTAGAGGAGGATGAGGTGGACGGGTTTGGAGCGAGCTTAGCTGCAGATCGATGGACTTTAGAAGACGGCGGCGGCGATATCTTCTTTGTTCTGGGTTCGAT